>JAAIIK010000408.1:61102-72627 GCA_014706435.1 Silurus glanis
AGATAGATAGATAGATAGATAGATAGATAGATAGATAGATAGATAGAGTATAATTTTAATTAGTGGGTGTGTGTTACATTGAGCATCACTGAGATTCTGTAGACTGTAAAAATGTATTAAACCTCCTTAATTTTTTTACAGTGTATAATTTTCTGTACCTGTTTCATTACAAAACATACATTTGCACATAAAATTAGAAATGTTTATTAAATTAGCTGTGAATCTACAACTAAATGCTGCTTTACTTAAACTGATCCCTGAGAAGATCCCCTAAACCTAACAAGCTAGCATGCCATTCACTCACTCTAATTTGATAGCTATTTATTCCACACGTCGAATAAAAATCTGAAGCACCTTCAATGACAATCCTGTATTGTTTAACACTATATTTAAAGTTGTGAGAGAAAAGTTGTGATTATTGTTCCTAGGCAACTTGGAAACATGGAGACTAAAGCTAAGTGAGCTTCTGACTGAGGTGAAGGTTATGTTCGCCACAGTGAGCATGGAATCAGGACAGAATCATTAGGATCGTCAACGTTTACCTCACATTTGTTGGTCGATCATTAAGAAAAGTTTTCACATGTCTGAAATGAAACATTACACTTGGCGGTGTTGGCTAGGCTAGCCTAAAGATTAAATATGTGTGTGTGGTGTGTGTAAGAGAAAGGTGTGTGTGTGAGAGAAGTCAGGTGAGACATCGGGCTCATTGATGGCAAAACAAACACTGGTGGTGAGAGATGAGTCAGCTGATTAGCAGAGTTTAAAGCAGTGCTCAGTGAAGCATGTACATCATCATGAACATCAGCATGAGTGCTTATTTATCTTCTGACTGATAAGGTACAGAAAACAAGAACTTTAGCGTTGAGGGCTGATTCTGCAGAAGTTCCATCTGCTTTTAAATGCATTTATTATTTATACACATTGTTTTTGGCCACATTGTAGATAATAAATAGAGATCTATTCCAGTATGTTAATCACCAGACTAGCATAGCAGTATCACTTGTAAATAAAAAGACAGTGGAAGTAAATAAAATGTCCCATGATTTCCTGTGTATTGTTTTGGACATGCTAGTTTTCTTCTAGCTAACTAGCTACAATACAGACAACTTTAACTTAATACTCTTCTAAAACTCTGTTCAAATATAGACTACCTAATAGAAAAAAGAATCCAGATAAATAACTTATAACCAAAATAACTTAATATAATAAGCTAGCTAATAGTGAGACTGTCACAGTGTGAGGAAATTTAAGGGGGTCGGGCAAATGTAGAAAACATATTCTATCATTATAAGGATTTGGCTGATTATATTTATTTTTTGTCATAAAAAAAAGAAATGTAATGTTTTTAAGGAAAAATAAAACATTGTTTAAAAAAAATAACACTATCATGAAAGATTTGAAACTTTACAAAACTATTAAAGATTTAAATCTACAAAATTTTATTGAAAACTTCACAAAAATGTTTTCAATTGAAGACTTAAAACTTTTTTGTTATTAGGTATGCAATTAAAGATAAACCTTTGAAAAGATTGTAACCTTTAATTTTCTGTAAAAAGACAATTTGTGTTTTACAACCGAAAATGGAAGAAAAACAGACCGACAAAAGTGTGCACTATGGTGCTTTATTGTAGTGTAGAGCCATGATGGGGCACTCGGCCTCACACTGAGGTGTGTGTGAGTGTGTGTGAGTGTGTGTGAGTGAGTGTGTGTGAGTGTGTGAGTGTGTGAGTGTGTGTGTGTGTGTGTGTAACAACCTGCTTACCATAGGGTCATTTCCCTTTTGGTGTCTCCTCTGTGTGGGTGTGTTTGTGTTAAAATTTGCATGTGATTTGTTTGCATGTTCAGGAGAAGCAGCGGATGACTGATAAGCTGGAAGACACAAGTCTCCGTCTGAAAGATGAAATGGATTTGTACAGGAAGATGATGGACAAACTGAGACAGAACCGGAACGACTATCAGAAGGAGAGAGAGGCCATGCAGGAGGTGAGACACCGCTAATTATCTATAAGACGGGACTGAAATCCAACCTACACGACTGCTGAGACGTTTTTAAATGAACGTCTATAGAGTTCACTGTAGCTGCGAGGCGAATGTATGTGACACGTACATAGGAGCATAAAAGTCTAAAACTAAAATATTAATATTTAAATTCAAACTCAAATTTTTACTCTGCATTTAACAGCAATAATGTAGAAAGTGTATTCTATCTATTAGTGTTTTTTCTTATTTCTAGACTTTTATACATTTTATGTCGTGATATGCAGTAAATGCAGACTGAAAATAAAAACTTACTAAATGCATTTTTCTCATTAAAACTAAATTGAGAGTAAAATTTCTAAAGAAATGTAGAAATAAACTATTAATCCAAGCTGTTATTAATTTTATTATTTCTATTAATGTAGAAATTAAACTATTAACCCAAGCTGTTTTTCACAGCTGATCGAGGAACTGCGGCGAGAACTCGAGCACTTGCAGCTTTATAAACTGGAGGCTGAGCGCGTGGGACGGATCCGAAGGTCGTCCATCAGCTTTTCAGATTTCACCACAAGGACTCGCGAGAATGAACTGGAACAGGAAATTAAGCGGCTGAAACAGGTGAGGGCTCTCAGGACATTACATCACTTCCTGTTCTCTCTTTTAGCTTTTTAACGTATCAATGCGTTGTTTTATCAACTCCCGATGTCGGAGCGATTTTTAAATGTATCCACTTTGGAGAGCGTTTTCAAAAAGCTACGTTTTTGTTGGCTAAAAACACAGTCGCAGTGTCGACAGAAGGCCACAATGGAGAGAACGGAAAGAAATTTGCATTTTCAAATGAACACATTAGTGTGGACATGGCCAAAGAGAGGAACTGATCTTACGCACTCTTTCTGTATCACTCCTATCCTCTATCTGTCTGTCTTTCTCTCCCTTCAGACGGTCAGAAAGCGATCGAGAAACAAGAAAGAAAACCACAGACAGACAGACAATGTCTCATAAAAGATGGGCAGAATGTCTGATGAGAGATAGACAGACACATAAGGAAAAAGAAATAGAGACAGACCAACAACGAGAGCAACTCTCTATCTCACTCTCCTCTCTTTAGCTGCCTTTCTCTTGGTTTTTTTTTCTTTCCAGACTGAAGACTGATCTTTCACTCATCCTTTTCTGTCTCTCAACAGAGAGAAGACAGACCGATAGACAGACAGACAGATAGATAGATAGACAGACAGACAGGTATTAGACTTGAGTTTGAATAACACAGATTAGAAATTTTAGAAACAAACATGTCTGTACAAGATCAAGAACCTGATACACCTGAACAGGTTCTCTATTCCACCCTAGAGGTGTGTGTGTGTGTGTGTGTGTACGTACAGTGCTGTGTTTCACAGGACGTCCCCCCTGACCTCCAGCAGCGAGCGTGTGTTAGCACACGACTCTACATGGTAAATCTCTGGGAGTAAATCAGTCATTAACCCCCGATAACCCAAACCGCACCTTCTAGATTTCTAATCCAGTTTTTGTTCTGTTCTGTAGCGGTTAAATGAGCGCCGCATTCTCGGGTAACATCAAAGCGTGGATCAGTAGTGACTTGACTAATGTACGCTTTAATTCATTATGTCATGACATTGAGCTCATCTGTAGATTCAGTCCAGCATGTGCACACCTGATCACCAGCCCTCATTCCACCCACACATGTGCTCATTCCACAAACTGCCACCAGCAGAAGCCTGAAGCAGAAAAACGCTTCTCTTCTGTGATTCAGGGACACGTCCCAAAATCTAGTGGAGAGACTTTGCAGTAGTGTGGAACTTTTTATAACAGGAAAGAAGAAGAAATCTGTGGAATATGATGGTCAGAGGTGCACATACTCCTATGCTCATGTAACAAAAAACGTAAACAATTATTTAATGCTGATTTATTACATCGTGGTTGCCATTTTTAAAAAAATTTTTTTTTTTTTTTTTACATATATTATATTGTCTGATCTCAGAGTGTGTGTGTGAGACAAGACAATAAGACTATTTATTTAAGGTGTCCTAAAGAAAAACAGAGAGATTAGAAAATAAGCAGACATTACAGAGAATGTTAGATTAGACAAATAAGATAAGAGAACTGGTGTCCAATTACAAATACAAGCGGTCTTTCAGAATCACTCCTAATCTCAGATCAGATATCAAGCGGGATATAAGATGAAACATCTAGATTTAAAACTATTCTAGGAATACAATTCAAGATCAGCAAAAAAGCTGTTTTAAAGAAGAAAATGTACCCATACTGATCTTAGATCAGACCTAACACTGCTCTTTAAGAACAAGCTGCATCTCTGATCTCAGATCATATCATTCGAGGGAGAGAGAGAGAGAGAGAGAGAGAGAGAGAGGGGGGTATCCTTTAGAATAATGACCACTGTGTTTATTGTGTGTGTGTGTTTGCATTTTGCACCTTTGCAGGAGAACCAGAGACTCCGAGAGCAAAACGAAGATCTTAACGGTCAGATCCTCAGTCTGAGCCTCCATGAAGCCAAGAACCTGATCGCCACGCAGACGAAAGCTCAGTCTCTGGCCGCCGAAATCGACAATGCCTCACGTGATCAGGTATCACAAGTGTAGACAGTTTGGCATGTTTAAGAACATGGTCAAGTGAGTGAAACAGAACATACACATGTAAATCGTCTCATTTGTCTTTCCATAGCTGATGGAAGCCCTGAAGGAGCAGGAGGAGATCAACATTCGTCTCAGGCAGTACATGGACAAGATAATATTATCCATCCTTGACCACAACCCTTCCATCTTAGAGATTAAGTACTGAATACAACCTCTGGGTTTTTTTTTTTTATTCTAAAAACTGAACACTTGTCTCCCCCTGCTGCCCTGGAGGTGGAACTGCGTTCTTCTGAATGCATTTGAACTTCCTGTTGTGAAGTATGTTCTTCATGGACTTCAGGATGTCCTGGAGTTATTCCTCATCGGTGCTGTACATATTAGACTGACTGGAAAGTCACTGGAATGGCAGGATTAAGAGCTTCCAGAGAACTGTGATGGTCTTTTTCTGAATGTAATTTTTGCGCTCGTCTCAGAGCTGCTGATTTCAGGGATTGATTTTGGTGTTAAGTTGTTCAGAGGGAAGAGTGAGGCAGAGCGATTTTCAGAGACAAGAACCCGGAAGTGTGAGACGGAAAACGAGTTGTTGAATAAAGCACATGCTGACTGTTTAATGGGTGAAGCTTAACTTAAATCCTTTCTGACAATTACAGGCTTGACCTCATGTGACACTGTACACAATTACAGCTCATAATAGTTTAATGACCTTTATGAGACACTGGCTATCGAATTTATAGCTAATGCTAGCATGCTAATACAGCAAATACCTCAGTAGTTCTCTAGCAAGCATTATGCTGATACAGTCTGGTATATGTTTGTGATTGGAACAATAACTTTGCAAAGCAGTGAGTTTGAGCAGTTGGTGTCACCTGATCATGTTTGTGATTGGCTGATCAGATATAACATTAACTCCGCCCCTTTCGACCCAGAACTCAGTCACTGTGTAATCAGGATTACATGATCTTCTCGTCGGCATAATTTGAAATCCTTCTGGATTTTTTGAATGATAACATCCTCTAGAATGAGAGCATTTTAGAAGATTCACTATAATATCGCACCTCTTCGAGATCACGATGTTATGTAATCAATTATCGGCACATTGCTGGCAGGATGAGCATCTGAATGTTGACTTGGCATTATGAATGTGCATATGTTATGGCACCTTTTCATTTCATCACAAGTGCTTCCTGCTGTTGAGCTGTTACAAAGAATGCTGCTGCATTATGCATTTATATCTTCATTATCCTCATCATCACCACCAGAGTCCCCTCTTTATTTCAGAAGTGTTCTCAGCAGCTTCTTTTAATTTGCACAGTACCTGTTGATTTGGAAAACGAAGTACCAGTCTGATTTTTGGGTGAGAGAACCTTCATGTACATTTCATTTTTTATTTTTTTTTTGCCAAACTTTCACCTTTAATTATGTTCCAGACATATGCTCAATATCTGGTCGGTTTCTTCACTACAGTTGGTTTGTCATGTTTTTGGTGTCTGGGTCAGTTTAGATGATTTGCTGCACCCCTGTTTTGGTTTTCCCACTAAATGTGTAAAGTTGTGACTCATAAACTGAACTACATTTCCATTGCGGCATAAACACTTATGATAATTATTATTATTTGTTTTTTCAAGTGTTTGTGCTTTCTATCATCCCCACTGAAACACCTGCTGATTCTTTTAGCACCTTATTTCTCGATTTCAGTGCAATTTTCATAACAAACTGTAAATACTGTACAGGGAACTGGAATGTTCACTTGTTCTGCACCACTCACATTAGTTCTTTCAAATATTTCTACACTAGTATTGTATTAATTTAGCTTTCACTTTTCTCACAAAATTATTAGCTCTAAAAAGCAATATTATTCCACTGTGTTAGGAATAGAAGCCGAATGCTAGCTGGGGTTAAAGCAGGAGTCGCGTGTTAACCAGGCTATCATGGCGAATGACGTCCACTTTTACCTTCGTTAATTCTTTGCTAATCAAGACTGTTGATTTTGTATAGATTTTTCTTACACACAAACGTTTTCAATCCCTTTGACTAGCATCATAATTTATTAATGTAAACTGGAGTATTGTTACACTTTTCTTTCTTTTTTTTTTTTTTTTTTTATGAATATGCTGTGCTGCCCTGAACATGCCTGAAGGAGTCAACATGAACATGTTGTTATGTAGAATGTAACTTTGGCTAGAATTTTGGCAATAAAAATTCAACTCAACTCATTGTGTGGTTTATTATTAATAGCTGTATATTTTAAATGATCCATGAAGTCTTTATGATTTTACATTACAGGACATTGCTGCACAAATGAAATAGTCCAGGTTAATGTATTTATATGTAAAATACCTGCCGAGTAACTTTATTTAGTATTTGAAGTGTGATTAATTTTATAATAAGGCTATAAAATATCCAGCAAAATGATCCAAATCGACTATTTTGGAATTACTTTAAATTTTAAGCAAAAGGAGTATCTGACTGATTTAGAGAAGTCATGTGATGTGTTCAGCCAAACACATGAACAAACTAATTAACGAAGTGATTGGGTTCACTAATTATTTCCCTGATTGGCATGTGTTTAAACTTCATACTGCTGTAAATGCTGGAAACTGGAATTTTGAATGTGTTTACCATTAAAGGAAAACAGAAAAACAAAAAGTGGAATATAAACAACTGAGGTGAAAATATGGCAAAATCAGTGGTGCCAGAAGTCAAGCCAAAGCCTGGAAGAATCTAATTAGAGAGTGAGGTAAAGCTTCAACCAATAAACTGGTGTGTGTGTGTGTGTATATATGTATATGTATATATGTGTGTGTGTGTGTGTGTGTGTGTGTGTGTGTGTGTGTGTGTGTATATATATATATATTCTGCTCCAAATTACCCTGTTAAACTAAATCATAAATGTTTATTTCAACAATTTAAACGATATATTTGGTAGCTTCAGTGGAAGGCCATCAGAGCATCACTAGTCAGAGCTCACAAACCACATCTGTAGTAAACTGCACAAACTCAAATATATTCAGGTGAATTTAATAGCTGCTTTTTTTTTCGACAATGACTGACAGACGAGAAGAAATTGGTCACACAGAGGACATTTGTATGTTATGTACAGAATTAAGTATTTCATCTCATGAATCATCTGGTCCGAGTCGTTTGGTTTTTTTTATGAGTGACTTCATTAGACGCTTTGCAGTTATATATACACATATATACATTATTGGAACTATAATGAATGTTGGTGTATGTTGTGTTTATTAAAAATGTAACTTTTCATTTTATTACTGATTAAAGGAACGAAATGAACTAAATGACTGAAAAAAGATTCGTCCATTTTGATGAACGAGATTCAAAGAACCGAGTCACCGAAATTGTCTGATCTTCCCATCGCCAGTATCGAATGCTTGATTCCATGAGTCGATTCCCTACACCACTGAGTCGACTCTTGACTCCGCCTCAAGCTTAACGAGAAAGAAATGTTCAGTTCACGGTTTAAATTGCGCGCGTGCCCTGATTGAGTGAGTTGATTGCTAACGCCTTCGTGAGAAAGTTCCAGAATCGTCTTCAGCTCTGTGGTGAGGTTTCACTCTTTAACTCCGGTAAAGATGTTTAATGGTTTGTGTAAATATTTACCATTTAATCTAAATGTTTAAATGTGTTTACTACTCGATATTTTGTTGTTTATTGAGCGTTTTTAAAAATCCGAATCGTTTGCTTTGGATAGATTTTGGATGCAGTTAGCTAACTTTAGCTAGCTAGCCCCTCTGTATTTATATTACCAATGAGAAATTATTTTACTTCGTCACTTTGTATTAAAGAAAATGTTTGTAAATTGACTGAAATCCAGCTGATTTAAAGAGAATTGTTGTTTAATTCTCAAAAAATATATAATTTTTTTAATACAGGTGGAAAATGCCCCAAACCTTGTCCAAGTGTCTGCGTCCTTCACTTGGTTTCAGCTCGACCTCAGCAGCTGGTTACAGACCCCAGGACAAAGCCAGGAGACTGTTTAGTAGAAAGCGGTTTATGGAAAGAAAGATAGAGAAAGCGGATTTTGTTCAGGTTCAGACCGAGACGACGTGTGTTCCTCGAGAAGAGGACTGGGAGCAGGAGATTGAGGAGTTCTCACGCATGTTGGAGAAGGAAAAGGAGAAAGAAGTGAGCAGCGAGATGCCCTATGGTAATCTCACACACTGAAGACCTGATGTGTTTACTCATTATTGTTCCTACTTTTTTACTTTGTTTTTGAGGAACCTCCTAGTTCTAGGTCTGTAGGATCCAGGTTTTCCAGTAGAAACTTCTAGCCAGCCAGGAGAATGAACAAACCTCGCAAATCAGCAGGAAATACAACGGCGAGGGTAAAGCCGTATATCATAACCAGGGAAAAGATGAGTAGTATAACAGTTCTTGAGCCATCTTTGATGTTTTTTTGGGTCACTTGAGGACCTGATGGTGTGACCAACCTCTGGTCATATTCTCTTGTCTTGATCTCTTAATTAAAAGATTTTTTATTTTGCCATTTGATTGCCTATAGTTTTCCCAAACACAGCTAGCGTGGTCAATCAAACTAATGTAGGACCTACATTGTATGAAATTCACACCAAAATTTCAAGCAGCTGCAAAGTTTGTGCTCCACAGATGAAGTTTAAAGATGATACAAATTCAATGAACCTTTTGTTTGTTTTTGTTTTCCCGTGTAGATCCCAAGGAAGAGCTGAAGGTGGCGCTAAGTGAGATGAGCCTGTACTCCATTCCTCACACCCCAACGCAACACCAGCAGCACTACAACCCCTCCAGTCATCACACTCCTCCCGTCAGGTGGATCCAGCACATCTCCCGCATCGAGAAGGACCAGTTCGATGACGCTGAGGAGTGAACAGACCCTCGCCATGTTTCCAGTGGTAAAAGGGTGGGGTGGTCAAAGTGGAGTTTATTTTTTTTTTTAGTTTAGTTAAATTAATTATAACTTGTTTGAAGTTGTTACATGTACAGAAAGATGCGTTTTTCTACAATTTACATAGTTTTACTTAAAGGCTTATTTAGGAGGAAAGTCACATATCTTAAGTCCACCGAAGCACTCGGCTCTGAAGTGTTTGTTTGGGTTTTAGGTGTAAAATTAATGATTTAAATAAATGTCTCTTAAGAAAAATTGTTTTGCGAACGCTTTATCAACCAGGTAAGTTGAATCACACACACAAGGATGAACTGTATACTGTAGGGCAGTGAATAAAGCCCGAAACAATAACCTCATGTAGATCCATTATTTACACAATACACATCTATAGTGTGCTATTTAAACTAATAACTAGTATATTAGAATCCATAACTAACTAGAACTAGTATTACAGGTCTAATTGATTGTCTTCTGATGTGTGAACATAAGTGCTTTTTTTTTTTTTCTGAATCTCCTGAATCCTTTAATGTTTGATATTTAGAGTCTGTAAACAGGAAATGCTTTGATCTGAACACCAGCTCTCGCTACAACAACCATGAATTTAACGCAATTGGTTCTTGTTTTAAAATGTTCATGCTGAAGAGCCTCAGAGTAGCAAAACAGCTGAAAATGAGCTCTGTAAGAGCGTTAAAATGAGAACAGTGAAATGACTGACACATCAAGCCAAAAAGCAACTAAAAATGGGTAAAAATAGCTTCATGGTTAAGTCATTGGACCGTCGATCTAAAGGATGTGAGTTCAAATCCCAGCCACACAAATCTCCTAACCACATTGCTGCTCTGTTGTATCAACAAGGGAAACTTTTATTAACAATTAATTTATTTTTCTGACCTTTGATAAGATCCGATCCCATTCTGATGCATTGATTCTTGTAACCAATTAGTCCTAATAACTACTGAATTCATAAAGGTTTCATGCAGGTGAATGTCCAGGTTAATGGTTTAGGGTGTAATGACCACATGAAGCCTGTAGATGGCAGCACAGGTTAACATTTATTGTAACTTAAATCATGCACTCTAAGGTCACACACGTGCTGCTGCTGTTTTCTCTGCTACCTGCTAGATTTATTGCTTTAATTTCCTAAATGACTAATAAATTGGTAAAAAAAAAAAGGGATACAGGTTCTAATCTAGGGGTCAGTTACAATCTGTAAAACCTCAGTACATTTATTTTTTTCTCTGTTTTAATGAAGGAGAAAAATTACAGGTGATTACAGTTGCAGACATTTACAAATATTCTCTTGGAAAAGGCTAGTGTTTAATCATTTTTGTTACTAAATGTAATAGTGTGATCCTGACAAAAGGTTGAAATATCAAACCATTTCGAAACAATCTAATCAAGAATCATGTTGCCCTTAATGAAATCTTTTTTTTTTTTTTTTAACATAGCTTTTGCTGTTTCTTTTTGTACCAAAGAATCAAATGATAACACTGATCTCAGTAGTGTTCCAGTTGAAATAAGTAAAAGAAAGAGTGAGAAGAAATAAATGGGTTGTGCTGAGGTTCTGCTCTGCCCTAAATACATAAATAAATCATAATAGCCTCTTTCAAGACGTTATGATCTTATTGCTGTTTTGTGCACTCTTTCTGCTTATAAATAAATATCATAAACATAAACCAAATAAAGAAATAAACTGGTTGTGGATCCGCGATCCCACTCGTGTCCTCAGTCAGTCCCGAGTCACATGATTCGGTGTGGTAATTAAATTCCCCACCCGGTTGCTATGTTTACTGCGTTTCCAAAGACAAAGAGCGAATTCTTTATCGAAATATTTGTCACAAGATGTAGTCAAGGTCAAATAAATGTGGGTATGATGGTGAAAGGGGACTGGAGGAAGGAGTTTATTTTTAAGTGCATGTAGAAATAACTGGCAACTTCAAATGAGCACATATCTGATGTTGCTTCACAGAGCACCGTCTGCGTCTAATAAGAGGACGTCCAAGTAGTCCACTGTGTGTGTGTGTGTGTGTGTGTGTGTGTGTGTGTGTGTGTGTGTGTGT
>JAAIIK010000408.1:84145-95215 GCA_014706435.1 Silurus glanis
GTGTGTGTGTGTGTGTGTGTGTGTGTGTGTGTGTGTGTGTGTTTAACCCAGTAACTGATTCTTATACATGCTACGGGAAACCAGTTTATTTATACAACTGTAAATACAAACACAAATGCTGTACAAATGCCATATACACACACGTGCACATATACCTCATATACACATGCATACATTTTTATACCCAAACACACACACACACACACACCATACAGAACTATGCTCATGTCAGACATGCTTTCTTGAGTTGTGTGTTTATGCAGGATGGACTGTGATTGGTCAGAAGGTGTTGATTAATTATCTCTGACAGTTGCACAGGTTTATATTAGTATGAATGTCTCCCACTGATTATATAATGATACAACCACTGGTTCCTGTTTTTCATCTCCACAGCGCTGACTGAGAGACACCGAGGTCACACCAAATATGTCTGAAAATAAACTAGAGGAACCAGGAGAACCAGAGCTGGAAAGTAGAATCAGAAACGTGCTGGAGACTCGAAGCTGATTTAATTCAAAAGAAGCACAGGTTAAACTATCGTAGGCTGGAGAAAACAGGAAGTAGAAAACAAACATTCTGAAAGCATTAGGATAAATATATAGCACATAAAGAGGCTAGAAAGGGGGCGGGGCTAGAAGCAGATCACTAACACATTATTGTAATAGACTGAAAATGGGCGGGGCTAGAAGCAGACCGCTGTATAAATGACTTAGAGTTACACAAGGTGTTTATCCAAACATAAACCTCAGCATGTTTGTAGAGTTTTTCAGCACAGGAGGCATTATAAACATTAATAATGAATGAGATGCAGAAATAGAAAAGTGTGAAGGTCTGTAAATAGAAAAGTGTAATCTGTAGTGTGTGAATGCTCATTAATGTGGAGTAGATGCTTTGGTCCTGCAGGTGGTGCTGGGCCTGTGAAATCCTGTTCATCATTGTATCATCATTAATCATATACATTGATTGGCAGTAGTATTGCTCATGGCTTCAGAGAGATGTGTAAGCTATAGCACTTCCTAAAAAGAGAAGTAGTGGGCGTGGCCTGACATGCGCAACATGGAAAATATATGTAAAAATACGACCAATCACAGGTTTGATTGTGTCGCATTGAGTTCCCACAGCTAATGTGAACAATGAAGAGATAAATAATTGTCTGCCACACCCATTTGCTCTGCAGCTACATTTCCTGTTGACGTTCATGAATTCTTATTCAAGAGCATGTGACAAAAACCCAAGAATTTTTAAATGTTTTAAATATTTTAGCTGAAATCTGATAAAATAAGGACATGCGTGTTGGATTTGGGTGTAGTTTGCGTTAGGAAATTGTAGCACCTCTTCGCACTTCGTCAATTTAGAGCGTCCCAATTGGCGATCCGCCCACCTGTACACAGGCCCCGCCTCCTGGCATTGTAGCTGTTTGTGTTGTATGATAATATTGATTTTACACTTCATTTAAATCAGGTGTCTGTTTGTTTAATTTTGGCCTCCACACTATAGCAGAATTTTGTGTGTGTGTGTGTGTGTGTGTGTGTGTGTAAATTAAGTGCATTTTATAAGCATGCATTCAGATCCCTAAGTACAAGCATTTACTTGTGACTAATGCAGCTGAAGAAAAGAATTTGTGTGTGTGTGTGTGTGTGTTGAAAGACTCACACTGCAGGAATTTAAGTTGTGTTAAAGTGGTGTGTGTGTATCTTTGCTTGCCTTCTGCCTGAGGCCAAACTCTGTCTCATGACCAAAACAGTCGACGAGCAACCAGAGCGTCAGGCCTCATGTGTGTGTGTGTGTGTGTGTGTGTGTGTGTGTGTGTGTGATGGCTTTAGTGTCCCTAAAACCTCACAACTGACAAACTTTCAGTTCCGGTTTTAAGACCGATTCTGATTGTTTATAGGTGCCAATACTTACAGACATGTTTCATTCATAATTATATAAGACTTTCGATGTGATTCACTGGAGAGGAAAGGATGCAGGAAGCTCTCTCTCTCTCTCTCTCTTTAAACTGTTCTCACTCTAACACAACACCAGCCTCAGTAAAGTGATGAGGGAAGTGTGTGTGTGTGTGTGTGTGTGTTTGCTTTCATATTAATAAAAAAACAACACTGCCATTTTTCCTCTCATTTGCATATTAATTTTGCTTATCGCTCATCGACCAGCCAGCTAAAATTAAAGGCAACTAATTGGCTAATTCTCTGTGGTATTATTTTTTCTGTTTGTGCGTCAACGCTTTCCTTCGTTTGCATAAAATCATACAATTTCTAATAATTTATGAATGTTATCAAACCAGCTGCTTTGAGTTTGTAATTGTGAAAAAGACACAATATTATAAATGCGAGATATCCATTCCAACAAAAACAAACACGTAGCTTATCACGTACGGCGATATAATCCCTGTGGTCAAAAGTATTGGGACACCTGCCATTTCCAGCCCTACAGGACGTCTTTGGATTCGCTGGCATTACATTTCCTAATTGTAGTGGAACATCTTCCTAGAAGAGTGGAGTTTATTAAAACAGTAAATGGGGACTACAAATGAAATGGGATTTTGAGAAGCAGCATTTACCAAACTTATGCTCAGATGTCCATAAACTTTTGGCTACCTACTGCCATATACACCTAAACATTAGCGAAGTTTTGATATAAGAATTCTCCTGTCCTGCAGTCGTGATGCTAATCTCAGTCCTGTGCACTAAGCCATGGGAATGAAAAATGTAATGAAGAAAGTTGAACTGAGAAGCGAACCCTGAGGTACTCCTGTGTGTGACAGGAAATATTTTATAATAAAAATATATGACTTTTAGTTAAATAAAAAAAAAAGAATAATCACACAAGGAAGTAATTGTGCAGTGTTTATTCAGAATGCAGGACTTGATTGTCTTGCCTGTATACACACACACACACAACACAATACAGGTGTATTCACACACTCACTCGAGCAAAGGAAGTAGGCATCACTGGAAGGCAGCCAATCACAGCACTGCTTTGTTTTTTGTGACTGTGAGGTGAAGCTCAGCACAAAATAAACTCGTTAGTGTGTAACGTCTCTCTCTAACAAATGACTCGCTTTAAGGTGATCTTTGAGTCTGTTCACTCTGAAACAGTGAGACGATACACATTTAGAAGAAAAACCCTTTCTCTCTACCACTGATTCACAGCAGCCACGTTGATGACCTCATTCTGCACAAATCAGATTCTCGCTCAACCTGGGCTTGCAGATCCCAAAGCCTAGTATTCCACCACTTCCACCATTCTGGGATCTGCTCTGGAATACGCACATTCTCCTAGGAAGCTCCTCCTGAAAGTCAAGCCCAGGTTGAGTGAGAATCTGATCTGTGACATTTTCAGAATGATGTCATCAACATGGTGTACATTTTGATTGAATATTTCTTGTGTGTATTGTCTCATTGTACAATGGTTAAGATGTACTTCTGATCAGAAGTTTGTGAGTTCAAATAGCAACAACATAAAGCTACCACTGTTGAGTCCTTGAGCAAATTCCTCAACCCACAACTGCTCCATTATATGAATGAAATAAATGTAAGTCGCTTGGATAAGTTGTGAAATGCTTTAAATCTAGATGGATCATCAGTTCTGATAAAGTCTCTCCAGACAGACATCTCTCGGTGGATGGCAGCCAAATGAGATTCGGTCTTATCGAACAGGATCTACACCAAGTCGACATCTTGTTCCCACAGATCTTCCTGGAGAATGGCTTTCATCGCGCCAAGTCCTCAAAACAGCTTTCCTGGATGTCGAGCTGTGTTTAGTTCATCGATAATCCAGGAAGTGAAGGTTCTTAATATCCTTCGCACGTCTGTCATCCCACTCCTCCATTCACACCTTCCACATTCATCCCTGGACGCCGCAGGCCGATTCTTAATGACACATTTACATTCAAATCTAAATAGAACAGAATCTGGAACAGAACGTCCTCACGTCTCATCAGAAACTCTAAACTGACACGGATCGAATCGTGAGCAAACGAGCGCACAGGGAGAGAAAGAGACTTGTCTTTTCTGGAGAGAGAGAATCATTGAAATCTGGATTCTGGTTTGTCATAAGATGTTGATTAACTTTTTGTAGCAGCAGCTCTGACGTTAGCACCGGTTTATGTTGACGCTCAGGTTCTGTGTGTGTGTGAGATACGGTATTGTGCACAATCGCACATGTGGTGAAGTCTTGTGATCTGAGGAACTGGTTCAGGGAAGGAGTCTCCAGTGCGAGCGCTTTGTAAAGCTGGAAGGGTCGAGGATATTACCGAAGAAAAGTTATGATTGCTGTAGAAGAGTGAGGACTGAGAGGAGGGTAGTCATGGTTACAGTGTGCAGGTCAGGTGACCATGTTGGCTTTTGTTTTCATATAAGCGATTTATATATATATATATATATATATATATATATATATATATATATAGTAGCAACTTCGAGTTCTCCAGCACAGAGATTTGGAGTTTCTGCTCCTGTGATATTAAATCCCCCCACAGCTAAAATCCTCCTGAGCTGTAAAAAGCTGTGTGATAATGGATATGTTGCACTGAGTGTGATTTATTAGTGTGTTGCACAAACACATCATGTCACTGAAGACCAAAGAAGAATCGTCATAGCCAGAAGACAAGTTCCACCCAGAACATCCTTAAAATATCTCTCCCACTGATGTGACAAGACGTGATTACGAGTACAGGACGGTTCAGGGTTCAGATTTACGACAAACTTCAAAAGCAGTGAAGGTGTCAGAATATTCCACACAAACAACCTCTTGTTCTGCTCACGTGTTCTTCACTTCTCAGTCGTTTTACTAGTCATTTCGATGGTAACGTTCATAATCTCTTGACACTTTAATGGCCATAAACGAGCTCGTTAAATATCTAATGTTCCCAGTCACCTAGCAGCAGCGTATACACAGTTCTAACAGCTGTTCAGTCTTCTTCCACCATTGTGACACCGCTGCCGTCTCATTTTTAATGAAAGATCGAAAAATTCACGCAAAAACTCAAGTATTCACACGTGGAAGAGACACTTAAAATCATTTTACGCCGGTGAGAGCTTCACTTGGTGAAAAACCCGCGAATTCATTCCAAGTGAAGACGTGTGATCGATAGGAGATGCAGTGTCACGAACAGATTTTATAATGCTACGTTAAAAAGATTTCAAAATCTAAGATTGAGATTAAAGTCGTTGCAATACGAGAATAAAATTGAAATATTTTGAAAACAATCAGAGAATTGTGAGAAACGTTTCACTGTTTTGCATAAAATGGATGTGGAGGATTTGTTTAGATCTTTAGGTGAGGTTTAGGTGAAGTCAGGCGACCAGTGGTCGAGTCCATGGTTTCATCCGCGTGCTGTTTGAAATAGAGATGATGTTTCTCAGACTATGAGGATGATGATTAAAGAAATCCACTCTGATGGGGTTAAACACCGGTGCACTCTACGCTTTATTCTTGTATTATTACAACTTTACACCCGTAATCTTCGATTTATATATCTTACGTGGCACTAAAACACTTAAGAAATAAGAAATTGTCATGTGATCGTGGCTTTGAACATAAAACTCGGCACGAGATGTTGGTTGATTAGGACACGACGACAACTAAAGTAAACAGATCTAAAAGAAACGTTCTGCGAAACTCATTTGTACCTTTGTGAAGTACACAGTTACAGAAGAAAGCCAAAGTGCTGCATCTACAGCGGGGAACAGAGAAAGTGGCACGTGCGGCGGCATTTTCAGCGTGAGGAAAGAACGTTGTGGAGGTCAGGGTGAAGTGGAGTGTGAGGTGAGGGAGGTGAAAGCACACATTTCCCCCGAGCCGAGTGTGCAGTGTTTACGCAGCCTGCACTCCTGCACTCCCATATTCAGGCACATTGTGCAACATTAACGCACAAAAACGCCTGTTTGCTCCCGAGCCGGATGCTCTCCGAGCTCCACACCTATTCCCGCCGTGAGATTCTCCGTCCTGCCTTCGAGGCCACTGAACACCATCAGTGACAGCTGCTCAAAAATCAAATGAGGTCACGTTCTGAAAAAAAAAAAACATTGTAATATAGATATCAGTGAGAAATCGTTGAAGGTTGTGAGGGATACAGCAGGACGTCAACCGAGGAAAGGAAGGGAAGAAAAAAAACGACCACAACAGACACACGTTGTAACCTCTCATATTTGCACAAGAGGCCGTCGGACGAGGTTTCCACCAACCACGGAGCAGGTTGGGTCGGTTTTACACTCGAGGGGCTCCAGGAGGAGTGGAGGAGCGTGCGGGGGAAAGCGAGGGAGAGAATGAGGGAGGGGGGGGGCTGCACTCATTCACCCTTGCTTTTGTCAGTTATGTTTACTTCTCTCCAAATCCTCCCTCCTCAGTGCCGATTGTCACACAGCTGGAGGAGCAGAGCCTGGAGTCTGTACCTGAACATGGTGCGTTCTCAGGGCGTGTCTGGATCCATCTATGACTCATGAACCCCCATCGCTCGGATCGCTGGAATCTCCACCGGTTAGTTCTGGGCGTCAGCCGACTCGGGCTCATTATTTATCCACGCTGTTGTTCTGTAAAGGGAGAAAATATCGTTTTCCTGCAGAACAGTTTCCCCAGTGCCCGAGGAGCTTTTAAAGTTTAGGAAGACAATAAATCAGCGACTTCATGAGGAAGTCCGGAGACGCTGCAGAGTCGATATAAGACAGGAACAGGAACAATCAGCTGTCAGGACACAGTCACATTTTCTCTCAATTATAATTCGCTTTTCTGAATCAGGAACGATACTCATTTATTCAGAAAGAAATAATGGATAAATTACTCACATGCATCACATACGTTCCAAACATCTCACGAAGACGGCACCTTTGCTGGGGACATCAGTTCATTTAACACAAAAAGTCTGTTCTTATCAAAATTATCATAATTATTGGCACCCTTAATAGCGATTATGAATGAAATGCATTTGTATTGGACTTTACGTCCGCTGAGGGTTTCTTTAGTGTGAAATGAGATCGAGCACAAATCTTTCAGTTGTTTTTATAATTCTGGATCGAATTTAATCACACGATTTGGAAAAGTCTTGAGAAACGAATCGCTGGTGTCCGAGGCTCGGCTGCTGCTCCTCCTCCTTAAAGTTACCCGTGCTGAATTATTGTTAATGATGAATGTGGGTTCGGTGGGGAGGGAAAGAAAAGCGTCCAGGGTCTGCTTGATCTGGATCCAGCGCAGGGACCAATCAGTAGCGGAGTAGGCTTGGTCATGTGATCAGTGTATGAGATTCCACATGTTTGGATGAGTCAGTCTTCCCTCTTTTCTCTCTGTACAGAGAAGAGCATGAGCCTGAGTCATCCACCATCGTCTCACACACACACACAGTGAATCAGCCTCAATCTCCCTCTTTTTCTCTCTCCGTTTCTCCTTATTGCTCTCTGTCTCTCGCTGTCTCTTTCTCGGTCTGTCTGTCACTCTTTCCTCTTTCTCTCTCTCTTTTAGACTTTTTCCAGAGGAAGAAGAATTGCTTTGTGTGTTGGGGAGAAAAAGCTAAGGAGATCAGTCTGGTATTCCCCCAATCACATTCCCAAAATGCTCTCTCACTCACACACACACACACACACACACACACACACACGAAGATGGACAGAAAGAGAGAGACTGAAAGAGGTTCAGAAAGAGATAGAGGGATGAGTAAAACAATGAGATGGTGAACATGAGGAGATGAATCATGGACCTGAATGAGGACAAACACACACACACACACACACACACACACACACACGGGAAACATTTAACTGCCTTGAACATCTCCTATTACAGTCACAATCCTCAATTCCCGAATTCTGAAATCCAGCTGTGTGAGATCGCGGAGAGACGGCGTTTTCTCGTCCGGATCATCGCTGAGCATTGCAAGAGCAATAAGGATTTTCAGGGGCATTATGACTGAGTTAGCAGAACACAGCTGCCCCTAAAAGTCCCTCACTTTTCTTGCTGCCTCGTTCACGTCGTCGTCTCTCATCACACACACACACGACTTCTTATTGACCTTCCTATAAATCTCCATGTTGCATGTTCAGTGCACTTGAACCCAACGCCTCACTTTTCTGCTTTACTTCTCGGCTTTTTTTAACAAGACAAAGTCTGGACTCGTCGCATTTTTGGGGTTACTGAGTTCGCCAGGAAGCTAATTACGCCGTTTTCTTCCCACGTTGTTCGATAAAACACAAAGCACAGAGGCGTGTAATATGAAGAGGATCTGCGTGTACGCTACAGTTTAGCATCACTCTGAAAAAAACAACAACTGCATGCTAATTTCTAACCAATTCCGTTAATGTGACTTTCCTAAAATGCAGATTCCTTTGTGTGTTGACATCAATGTTTTTTTCATTTTACACTCTGAGGTTAAAATGAAAGCAGGTCACACCACGGCACACTCAGGTTCTGGATTCTGATTGGTCACGTGTTGATTTTTGATTAATTCTCTATAACAGCAGAAAAAATATCAGTGAAATGATCATAAAAACCTGCACGTACTGTACATTGTGAGCTGTAAGGACACGGTCATGTAACATTTACAGAAAGAGTTTCCAGTGTCAGAGTTTTCTTCATCTTCAGGACTGACGAGTTTACGCTACTTTTGCAGTTTCTCACTGACACGAGTGTGAGGAAACGAGGAGAGAACCCGCCTCACACTCGTCCTCCATCGTTAATACCTGCCACTCGCTGCTCTCTGTATAAGGCCCAAAAGACAAATAAAACACTTTGGGTGATGCAGTTTTAGGGAAATAATCAGCCTCTAGGTGCTAACGGTAACTCTGCTCTTACACACACACACACACACACACACACACACACACACACACACAGTGGTTTATTCCTGATTCACATTTCAGGTCAGTAAGCCAAGTGTCAGACTAAAAACAGTACTGTGTGTGTGTGTGTGTGTGTGTGTGTGTGTGTGTGTGTGTGTGTTTACTGGTGACGTTATAGTCCAGTGCATGTATAAACAATAATGCTAATAAGATGAGTTGGAGATCATTTATAAGCTGATAAAAGCCTGATTCTTAGACTTAGACTTAGACAGAATAAGAATCGCTGCTGTTTGAACACAGTGGTGTGTACAGGTGTGTACAGGTGTGTACAGGTGTGTTAGGGTACATCGCATTTGCATGTCTCTTTTTCTGTCTTTGTTTTATTAATTTAATTAGACTGCAGTTTGTGCACTTACACAGCTCAAGACGAGCAACTGGGGTGCCAAAACTTTTGCTCAGACATCGCTATGTTCTAGTTTTCCATGTTAATCAAGTTTCTGTTATCTACTGAAAAGAAAAGGTCCACGAGACACATGTATCAGGTTGTGGCTGAACAGCTCTGTCCTGAAGATGCACATTTCTCCTCACTCGCTCGAGGGAAGTGGAGCGTCAGAGGAATAAAACACTCTGGAAACAGAGTTAATGAAATCTGTTCCTCAGGAAAAAGGAATCATGTGATGTGTGTGCTACTGTATGTATTTCTAACACACACACACACACACACACACACACACACACACACACATAAGTAAATGGTACAAATAAACGTGTATAAAACGCTGAATGCTCCACACAGCCACGCCCACATTCACCTGTACAGCGTTACTAATCTGAATTAAACAAACCAACAGATTTTTATTTACATTTAATTTACTTTCTGCTGCTTTCATTATTCAAATAAATGTCAAATACATTTTTTTTAATCACTAATTGCTTTAATTTTTTTTATTAGTTTCATAATTTACTGGGTCATTAATGTGGAATAATTCATTAGCACCAAAACCTCAATATTTTTTATATTTAAGACATAAATATTAAAGAATATTTAAAATTTGCTAAACAATTAAACATAACTTTAATTGGTTTATTTATTAATTTTTTTTTACTAATTTCACTTTTTTGCTTTTCAATAATTTAATTATTTATATACATAAACAATTTTCCTAAAGTTTTTAAATGAGTTAATTTCTTGACCATTAAAATAAAAATAGCATTTTATTTAATTATTTATACTTAATGTTTAACTTTTATTCATTTAATTGTTCTTTCGTTCATTTTTTTTTACTTAAAAAGTTACTCATGTTTGTTTGTTTTTTACGTATTTTTATTTGTTTTATATTAAATAATGGTATTTTAGCTTTCAGTTTTAAATCTATTAATATTCATTCTTTTTTTGTCTGTTGAATTTTTTTATTTGTAGAAGATATTTACATTTTTAACTTCTGTTCTTGTAATCAAAAGCTTTTTTGCAAAATGTCACATTTCTATATATTTTTTTATTTTTATGAAATCGGTTCTTAATTATTACATTTCACATGACTTCTATACAAACTTATTATATCATAACACCAACATATGTAATGCTTTATTTATACATAAATACTTTTTTGCTTTGCAATTATTTAAATATTAATTTATACTTGTTTTAAGTGAATGTATTATTTATCGCTTTAGTTTTTATGAAGCAATAAATGAATGAACGGGAAGAAAGTGTGGAGTGAATGAGTGGAGTGTGTGGAGTGAATGAGTGGAGTGTGTGGAGTGTCTCTCTCTCTCTCTCTCTCTCTCTCTCTCTCTCTCTCTCTGTTTATACGGAATAAAACGTTAGTGCTCAACTTTTTGCTCTCTTTTTTTCCCACTGGCAGTTTAATGAGGTCCTCAATCCGACATTTTCGGATCATCAGATCAGACCCGATCTGACTCTGAATGTCCGAGTTTTTCCTGCTGATTTAAAATAAGGACATGTCCGAGCTCCTCTCTCTCTCTCTCTCTCTCTCTCTCTCTCTCTCTCTCTCTCTCTTTTCTCCCTCTTTCAGCGCTAAGCTGACGCAATCAGAGAGAAACATGCTCAGGAATGTGGTGATCTAAATAAACCTGAATGACTGGAATTTAAATATGTAATTTATTAATGAAATATTAAGAATAATGTTAATAATAAGAATAATTAGGCGGTTTAATTGGACAATCACATTGCCATCCGTTTTGATGTGAGAGCTCGCGCTGAGTGTGAAAGTGCATTGGCAAGTCCGACACAAGTGTGTGTGTGTGTGTGTGTGTGTGTGTGTGTGTGTGTGTGTGTGTG
>JAAIIK010000408.1:118140-128168 GCA_014706435.1 Silurus glanis
ACACACACACACACACACACACACACACACACACACACACACATTCCAGCTGTTTATTAATTTGCTCTTGTTTCCTCCTGCTCCAGTTTATCGTCGCACCTGCAGCTGACCTTTACTGGATTCTTTTATAAAAACGGTGAGACTTTTGGATTGTGAGATGAGTTGAAAGGAGCTGATTAGTAGTGCAGGGTTTTATTAATGTGTTGTAAGAGGAACAGGACACACTCGGGGTTGAGCTGTTAGAGGAAATGATGTTCTGTGGTGTTTCTGCATTATATCACAGATAAGCCATGTCCAAACTCAGAAAACGAGCAAAACTCCGTTTCTCTAGAGGTGCTACTCGTCAAAGTCTGCCATAAAAAGCGAAAGGTAAGTTCAAGTTTTTAATCATTTTTAAACAATTACACGATACAGTACATTATCACACTCTTTTAAAAGTTTAATATTATTTATAAATGTTTTGTAAAAGGTTTTTATAATGTTTTTGTATTTTTTTATTGTAATTGATTTTTTGAACTTTGTACATTGTTATTATGTTTTTATTTATTTTTTAATACTGTAAGTTTAATTTAATTTACATTTTATGAATTCAGTGAAATAGGAATAATTTATGTATACAAGTTTTACTTATTTTATTTGTTTATTTTAGGGTTACACCTTTATTAATTGAATATTTGAAGTATTTTGAACATAACTAGGTATTGTGAGTTTTATTTACACCTTTAATTTGTATATTGATTATATATTTACTTTAAATTTATTTTAATTGTAGTATTTGTGTATTTATATGTTGTAGGCTTTATTTACTTAAGTATCTTATTATCATTTTTTTTTTCAGTTTTATTGATTTTAAAAAGTTGTACAAAAAATATTGATTAATTACATCACATTTTTCTATTTGACTTGTTATTTGAAAGATACAAAAAGTAGTTTAACATTTCTTGTAATAATGATATAAACATGAATAATTTATCATAATAAAATATAAGTATTATCCTTTCGCCTTGGAGTTCAGGGAGCGTGACGATGTTGTGCGTTTTAATTCTCTCTCTATGCAGGATGTCAGCTGCCCTATAAAGCAAGTGCCTACAGGGAAGAAGCAGGTGCCTTTGAACCCGGATGTGAAGCAGACGAAGCCGGCGACGTTCCCTACACTGCTTGTCTCCAGCACCGAGTTCGAGCCGAGCAACAGCCACATGGTGAAGTCCTACTCACTGCTGTTCCGAGTGTCCCGGCCCGGGAAAACACACTCCAGCGTCTACGTCAATGGAGAGACCGACGAGAACATGGGTAGGTACAAACACACACACACCCATACACACACACACACACACACACACACACACACACACACACACACCAGTAAATCTTCTCATTATCACTCACTAACAACACTTATCTTTCACTATGGCTCCGTCCTCCATGTGTGTTCCTCACCTGTTCTGTGAGATACGACCTGATTGGTGTTTACAGCTAATTTTTGAAAGTGTTTTGGAACCAATTAAACCAGTTATAATATTTTGAATGTGGTTGTTGATTTTTTTATTCTAATCTAAAATTATTATTTGTGTGTAGATGTAAAGGAGGATCTGTCGAGCAGAAAGAAGAGGGGTGTGTCTCACCGTGACGACGAGGGAAATGCCACGGAGATGTTCATCGCACAGATGACCGTGTTCGATAAGAACAGGTGAGAGACGAGTGTTGTGTTCAACTCACCAGGGATCGTTATGAAGATTGGGTCGAGTCCTTCTTCCTCTTGGTGCTGACTGCGTGTGTGTGTGTGTGTGTGTGTGTGTGTGTGTGTGTGTGTGTGTGTAGGCGTCTGCAGCTGCTGGACGGTGAGTATGAAGTGTCAATGCAGCAGATAGAAGACTGTCCTGTCAGTAAGAAAAGAGCCACCTGGGAAACCATCTTGGATGGAAAGGTGCTCATCTCTTTGTACTTGTTTGTATAACTCACTGTACTGTGTAACTAAACAGATTTTTTGTTGTTGTCATATTTATATTCGTTTGTTTGCTTGTTTATCGCAGAGGTTACCTCCGTTTGAAACATTCTCTCAGGGACCGACTCTACAGTTCACGCTACGCTGGACCGGTGATCCCAACGACCCCTCGACGGCTCCTGTAGCTAAACCGCTGTCCACACGCAACTCCGACACCAGTGGGCCTGAAATTCGCACCCCCACCCTCAGATCTACCCCCACAGGTAAAATACATATCAGCGCCGCTTGTTAGTTACTACTAATAAAAGTGTCTTTAAGGCAGTTATAAAGCAGTTTTGCTGCTTGTTATTAGTGAAAGACTCGGTGAACAGCAGCAGTAGTACGGGTGGAGGTGGAGGAGGAGGAGGAGGAGGAGGAGGTGTTCAGACAAGAAGAGAGCAGACCGTCTCCGAGCCCAGACAGAAACTTCGCATTTTTTATCAGGTGCTTTTTTCATGATCTTTCTTCCATGATGCTTTCGAAATGATAATTTCATCCTGAAACACAAATGGTGATGTTCTTCTTTTCCTTGGGTAGTTTCTGTACAACAATAACACGCGGCAGCAGACGGAGGCTCGCGACGACCTGCACTGTCCCTGGTGCACACTGAACTGCCAGAAACTCTACAGCCTCCTAAAACACCTCAAACTCTCACACAGCCGCTTTATCTTCAACTACGTGGTGAGTCCAGGCCTTGCTTGGGGATCCCCTCAGAGATTCCCTCGGGGGATTCCCTCAGGGATTTCCTCAGGACTTCAATGAAGAATTTAACATGAGTAAATCGTACTGAACTTCATTACATAAATAAAAAAAACATTTCTGAATCATGAGAATGTGCTAAATCAAATGATTATGAATATATAAATTAGTAAATATAATTAATAAATGATAAATAATGAATATAATATAGCGCTCTCCGTGCAGCGTGCACTTTCACGTGTAAAAAAATTACGCTCTCGTAATGGCAGTGGACCGAAAGCCGGGAAAACTATCGGTATGGATTTTTGTTTATAGATGATAGTTCCAGCGATCGACTTTCGGTGCCGATTAATCGGCAAAACCGATTAATGCGTATGGAATGTTTTAGGAATGTCTTATATATATATATATATATAGAATGTCACGTTTGTGCTTTTCCTTCTCAGCCTCATCCCAAAGGTGCGAGGATAGACGTGTCCATAAACGAGTGTTACGACGGCTCATACGTAGGGAATCCTCAGGACATCCACAGCCAGCCGGGATTCGCCTTCAGCCGCAACGGCCCCGTCAAGAGGACCGCGGTCACCCACATCCTTGTCTGCAGGTACGAGCCAATGAGTGAGCAGCGCTACAGAGCCTCATTTAAACACTTTAGATTCTCAGATTATCTCGAAAGCTGTGATTGTGAAGGTTTTCACGCTGCCTGTCAGGCCCAAGCGCACGAAGCCGAGCCTGTCGGAATTCCTAGAGTCGGAGGATGGAGAGCCGGAGCAGCAGCGGACGTACGTGAGCGGACATAACCGCCTGTACTTTCACAGCGACAGCTGCATGCCGCTGCGTCCTCAGGAGATGGACGTGGACAGCGAAGACGAGAGAGATCCCGAGTGGCTCAGAGAGAAAACCTCCACGGTAAGAACACGAGACAACGTGTCGGTAATTCTGCTGCAAAATCGCCGGTTTTAGGTTTATAACAGGTTTATAATAGGTGTTTTAATTCGAAGTTTTCTATTAGGGGGTGTAACGGTACACACAATTCACGGTTTGTACGTACGTACTGTATATAATAATTAATACAAATAAAATAGAACAAATCAGATTAATGCAATACACTTTCTAATTGTTTATTCATTGATTAAATTGAGTAATCGAAATGTAATGGATATGATTGTGTGAGATAAGTGTGTGTGTGTGTGTGTGTGTGTGTGTGTGTGTGTGTGTGTGTGTGTGTGTGTGTGACTTTGTTTTCACTTAATACGTTCTTGAGTGAACTCGGGTTGATGTTGACTGAAAGCCCTGTACCAATACATTCCGGTACAAATACGTGTACTGTTACACCCCCAGTTTCTATAGTAACGGCTCTCATAACGTTCGCAGCAAATCGAAGAATTCACAGACGTCAACGAGGGAGAGAAGGAGGTGATGAAGCTGTGGAACCTCCATGTCATGAAACACGGGTATGTTTTCGAGTTTTGTAAAATACACCAAAATAATAAACTACAATACAATAATTTGTAGCGTTTGTGTCTGAGAAAAATGCAGTGTCACTTCCTGTCCAGGTTTATAGCGGATAACCAGATGAACCAGGCCATCATGCTGTTTGTGGAGAACTGCGGCCCTCACATCGCACACAGGAACCTGTGGCGCAACTTCCTGCTTCACCTGGTCAGCATGCACGACTTCAACCTGGTCACAACGGCGACCATCGACCGGGCGATGACGCGGCTGCGGGAGATCCAGGCTGAGCTGCCCAAGCAGGAGCAAAGCGCCTGTAACGGTCACGCTGTCTCCTCAGGGATTTCCCTGCATGGCAAACGCACCAAGAGCGCCGTCACCGATTGAACCCCCGACACGCCCAATACCGGACGCCTACGCAACAAATCTGCTCCGCTCTGGTTCAGCAGCAAATCCATCATCATCAATCGGAGAGGGTGGGGGTGGGGGTTGTCTGGCTACACGGGCAAATTCTAGAGCTAGAACTAAGATCATTAGGATTCACACCACTAGGAATCACAACTCTTTTTTTATTCTAGTTTCTGGTTTTCTAGAAATAACTAAATCTCCTGTTCCCCAACATCTAGTTAAAATTCGCTGCTACAGTCCAAAAAATAGCACAGCATCGATCCCCGGTTAGAAACAGGGCTTTTCCAGATTTTACAGGAACCTCTGGAGTTTTCGGGAAGTAAACATTTAATCACCCGGAGAAAGATACGATCTTTTTGCCATTTGAGAACAAAATTTCTACAAAATCCCAAAGCTGTTTTCTGGTTTTCTAGAATTAACCGGCAAAGTGTAGAGCTGATGTCCGTAAACAGTTATTCATCTGGAGAGATTTTGCTACTGCAATCCAAAAGAAAGAACTTGAGGTTTCTAGAAAGTGCTGAAAACTCTCACAGGAACAGTTCCTTTTTTTGTTTAGTTTCTAGAGTTAAAAAAAATTGTAATACAAATGTTTTGGAGCTAAAACCAACACGATCGGTTTCTCAGTCCCTTGGTTGAGATTAGCGGCAGTAGATTATGAGGATTTCATAATTTCAAAAGGCATTTGATATAATGAGATATAATGATTCAGAAAACCATAGAAGCTTTTTTTGCCTGTCTAGATTGTACAGAAATTTCTGGAGCTGAGAAAAATGTAAAACAATTTCAACCAGTTAAAAAAGTTCAGCTCATCATATGGAGAATGAAGATGACGTTGGAAGTTCTTCACCAATTCCAGAAAGCTCTAAATAAATGATTTAGAGTTGAAGTTGTAGACCAAGGCCAGTTCCTGTTATTCAAGAAAGCATTTCTTTTTGATTATCCAGATATTTAACAAACTATTAAGTACCATTTTCTGTGACCTGAAATTCTTTTTTATATACTTTTTTATCATTTTTGGGAGAACGATTATTCCAGAATCATTTAGAGCGCAGAGACAGTGCACAGCTCGGGATTTCATTGGAGCATTTCTCTTTAGTTTTTCTTTCAATTAAACTTATTTTGCTTTTCTAGAATTCACAAGAAAAAAAACAATCTAAAGTCAGATGCTGGACAGCTCAGCGTGAGGAGACACAATTCTGAGCCAGAGCTGAGTTGATTTTGGAGAATCTCTTGACAGAAGGATGTTTAGACTCAGACGCCAGGTTTTAAAGACTGAAGCAGCTTTTCTGTCAAGTTTTTATGTTCTGTATCATGACCAACACTGAGACTCGTTTGTTTGTTTGTCTGTTTGTGTTTGGTTCATCTTTGTTTGTTTGTCTCTGGATTTCTTTTTGTCATTATCATTAACTCTAGAAAGGACAAACTGCTGGTCCTGATTATTATTATTGTTGTTATTGTTTTTTTTACTGTCTGTTAGCACTTCATTTGTTTAGTGATTTTTTTGGTGTATTTGTTGTTTTTTTTTTTTTTTTCGATTATGACGTGCGACACTTCGCCTCCTCTGTCTCAACGTTATTATTGATTTTATTTCCTAATTAATCAGCAATATTATCTGAGCTCTTGCTTGTATTTTTGCCTTTAAAGGAAAAAATTGGACTGCTTTTAGGAATAAATGAGTATGTGGATGGATGGATGGATGGATGGATGGACAGAGGGGGCAGAGCATTGTGAGATCATCCCTTTGACGATTTTTGTTTCACTGAACACGATTATAAAACACTCTGATCAGGATGTTAGGCTCGAATCCGGTAAAGAAGCGTGTCGTACTTTATAAAATGCCAAAGCTCTCAGATTCTCCCCGTTCACTCAGTACACAGTGTATATTTCAAATTGTAAACAAAAAAATGCATAGGTTTCCCTGTAACGTGGAAATAAAACAAATTAAAAATTTGTAAACAGAAACGAAGCGTCGTGTTTCATAAAGTTCTGTTTGGCGATGAATTTTTTCTCAGTTGGTGTGATGCTTCGTTATTAGAAAGTTAATCTGATATTAATCTCAATCAACTCAGATTTAAACACAAATAGTGATTATATTTTAAATGAATGATATCAAAATTGCAGAACAAAGTCAATAAATGAACATGAGATTAAGGTGAATAAATTTAAATCATATATTGTAATATTTTATACGTTGCCCCCTTTTTTGGAAAAAATACATTAAAAACAGATTTTTAAAGAGGCAAAACAAATTCTTTGTATTTTAGGTTTTTTTTTATAATGAAATTAACAAAATATATTTTTTATTATAATTAATTTATATTATATAAATTATTACTTTTATTATTTTACATATATTAAATATTTATTTTAATAATAAATGTTTTCTATGAATTAAGCTTTTTGTATCTTTTTATTAAAAAAAATTAATTGCTGTAATTTGTAAAATAATAATTTTAAGAAATAACGAAAAATCTAGATCATTTATTATGGTTGTTGTGGATTATCTGGGTTGTGACGTCACGCCGATTCAGCAAATAAAATTTGTTTTTCGTTTTAGTATTGAATTCTTTTAATACTGAAACAAACGAGAAAATATATTTCCCGAATAAATAACTACTTAAATGCTGTAAATAAATTGTTATACAAATATAAACAAAAACAATAATAATAATAATAATGGGGTTTTATCACGTGCTGTTTTCCCGAGTTTGAATTCCGAACACATAAAAAATAAAACCACATTTTGAATCACACTGGTTACGTTACCGACGTCTTGACGTCATCACTCAGCCGTGTGTTCTGATTGGTCAGTCCGAGGTGAACGTCTCCGGCGCGAACGCATTGCCGTTACGAAAACAAACTCGTCTCATTCAGAGGTAATAAATCACATTTTTGTCTTTTGAAAACAGAATAAAGGAGATTTAGTCCTGAAATTTCATAAAGATATGATTTATATATGTTACATTCTACATAAAACATTGAAAGACACTAAATGAGGTGTTAATAATACAACAGCAAGATGCTGATGTTTGTGTTTCGTTTTTTCAGTAGAGGTAAATGAACTTCCAACATGGCGTCCTCCTGCATCCCACAGAGCTTCACTCCTCAAAACAAACACGTTAAAGAGGAGAAAATCCAGATCCAGAAATCTTCTCTCCTAGAATATGAGAAACCAAAGAACAACAGACTGAAAAGAGTGAAGAGGAGCAGAAGGTCTGATCTGATGCTTCCTGAGTGTGAAGGAATCAGACATGACGTCACTGACGATCATCATCATGATTGTAACCGATCTTCAGACACGTCCATCATGAAGACCCAGAGACCTCTGACCACTCCTGGTGCACAATGTTCTCCTCCAACACGAGGTCTTTTCTTCCACATGAATATGTCTGGAGGACAAAAACTTGAGATCAAGTCAGAACCCAACACTCTGTGTCATCAGGAGCCGTCCATCCTCGAGGAGGAAGCTGGAGGTCTGAAAGGACAGAGAGATGTGAGAGATCTGCATGAGCATGAGGAGCTTCTGCAGGAGGTCTGCAATCAGCAGAGCCATGGTGAGGGTTATTATGTGTATAATAATCACAGGATAAAAACACACACCAGGCAAAACGTGATCAAAGAGGCTTCTTGGTCTTTCTGTTTCTCTCCAGGTGAAAGTGTTCACTCCTCGTTATTCGTCTCAAAGAGGAAACAGGAAGTACAACGCCACAGCGATGAACATCTTTGCAAACGCCAGAGGTGGAGTCAGGACAGGACGGAGATGGTGAACACGTCCGAAGGTCATGTGAACTCTGGAGAAGGAGCGATCAAGAGGAACAGGTTGAGGAGGAAACAGCAGCGTGTGAAGAACGTAAATCAGGAGGAGTCACGTCAGGAGGAGGGACGTGTGAGACAGGATGAGGACTTGCCCTGGACGGAGAAATATCGCCCTCGGGGATGTGATGAAATGGTGGGAAATTCGGCTGCAGTGAAGAAGCTGTACAGGTGAACCATCAGCACCTCTTTATCATTTTACTTCTTCTTCTTCTTCTTCTTCTTATTGCAGATTTAAAACTATAAGATTGTGTTTCTTTTTGAACATCCCATTTCCACATTTAGTCTCCATTTGCTCTTATAATGAGCTCCACTCTTCTGGGAAGATGTTCCACTAGACTCATTCAGCTACAAGTGTGTTAGTAAAGTCGGGTAGTGGTGTAGGTGAGAAGGTGAGGAGGTTCCTGGGGTGCAGTCAGCGTTCACATTCATCCTAAAGGACGGAACACCTTGGAGCTCTCTAGCTGGAGATCTCCCACTCCAGCCCATGTAAAGCAGATCATCATGGATCTGGCTTTGTGCTCATGCTGGAGCAGGTTCAGGTCTCCGAAGGCAAAATGTCATATTACTGCAAAGACGTCCTACACAATTGTGTCTCCAACTTTGTGTAACAGTTTGGTGAAGAACCACAAATGGCTGTAAAATTACTTTTAAAAGAAAAAAGAAAAGAATAGTTTTAGCTGATCAGTGTATCAGTGATCAGGCGTACGAGACTTTCTTATTTTTATACATTTTATTGATAAATTATTATAATATTTAAGTGAGTATTGTGGAGTATTAAATAGTTTTGTGTTAAATTTATTGATTTAAAAATAAATGTCGAATAAAAACTTTAATTCTCTGCACAATTCCCTTTATAACCCTGTTTTCTTGTTGCCATGGTGACAGCTGGATGATGAAGTGGAGGATAAGGGCGGATGTGGAGGAGAGGAGAAGACGACGAGAGGAACAGCGAATGAAGAAGGAGAGCAACGGTAATTCATCATCATCGTCATCATCACTACCATCATCATCACCACTATTATCATCACCATCATCACTACCATCTTCGTCATCACTACCATCATCACCATCATCATCACTACCACCATCATCATCACCGTCATCATCACTACCATCATCATCATCACCATCATCATCACCGTCATCATCACCGTCATCATCACTACCATCATCATCACCGTCATCATCACTACCATCATCATCACTATTATCATCACCATCATCATCACTACCATCTTCATCATCACTACCATCATCATCATCACCATCATCATCACCGTCATCATCACTACCATCATCACCATCATCATCACCGTCATCATCGCTACCATCATCATCATCACCATCATCATCACTACCATCATCATCATCACCGTCATCATCACTACCATCATCATCACCATCATCATCACCGTCATCATCACTACCATCATCATCATCACCATCATCATCACCGTCATCATCACTACCATCATCATCATCACTATTATCATCACCATCATCACCGTCATCATCACTACCATCATCATCATCACTATTATCATCACCATCATCACTACCATCTTCGTCATCACTACCATCATCATCATCACCATCATCACTACCATTATCATCACCATCATCAACACTACCATCTTCGTCATCACTACCATCATCATCATCACTATTATCA
>JAAIIK010000409.1:690-20585 GCA_014706435.1 Silurus glanis
TTATTATTATTATTATTATTATTATTATTATTATTATTATTATTATTGTAGATCCGACAGAAAGTTTATTGAAGGAAAGTAAAAGCTCGTCTTGGAGCCCCATCAATGCAGGAGTACAGAAAGGTAAGACCTGAAGATCTTTATTATTATTATTATTATTATTATTATTACATTTATATTTATTATTTATATTGGTGTTTGTATTTATATTTATGATTACACAGAGTATATAAATAAAAAGTGTTTAGTGAATTGGATATGGACTGTTATGTTCAGAGGACAAATAATATTTATTTATATTAAGAATGTTTAAATTACTGCATTAAAATACATCAAGTTTAAAATAAATAAATAAATAAATCGAACGCAGCAGAGTTTCACATCTAAAACTCACTAAAGTTTAAAATATAAAACATCTTTTTTTTTTGCGTTGGTTTTTATATTTCACTCAATCTCTCCTATTGTTTTTTTTTTTTTTTATAATTTTACCTCCACATATCGGTTAAATGATGTATTTATTATTTCTACATGTGAAGCCCAATATTACATTAATATTCATGTTCCCTTTCGGTGTTTTTATCTCCGGGTTTATTTTCCTCATATTCATATTCGGAATAATTCATGTTAAAATATTAACCCAAGTTTATAATATATAACAAAAAAACATATAAAATATACAAATATTTAAACAAAGATTTATTGCAGCTTTGATTTTGAAACATTGGGTTTCTGTTGCTTCATCATTTACCACGCGCTTCATCCACTTTTATTTCTCTCGATTTTAAATTTCATCTTTTTGTTTTTTTATTATTAAATATTTATACTTACTAGATTTTTACCCAAAACGATTTTCACCATGTTTCATTTTCAGCTCCGAATTCGTGATCATAATATCAGAAAGATGGAAGCACAACAACAACAACAACAACAACAACAACAACAACAACAACAACAATAATAATATAATAATAAAATAATAATAATAATAATAATAATAATAATAATAATAATAATAATCCAAAAATGTATTTGATCAGGTTTTTCACAGATTAATATCAGAGAATATAATTTTACACGAGTTTCTTTTCTAGAATAATTTGTTGAATAAATAAATCACACGCGTTTGGTAAAAAAGAGAAAATACTCCACAGTGATTATTTACTGTAAATATTCTGTGTGCTGTTTTTGGGCTAAAAGATGTTCTGATACTGGAGATTTCCTCTGTCCAGAATCTGCAGCTGCATGAAAATTATTTTAAATGAAATATACATGATGATTTTTTTCTCCCCGAATCTCCGAGTTTTCTCCTCATCCTCATCACTGATGACTTTATTCTGTAGAAGTGATTCGAGTCAGGAGTAAAAACTCGGAGAAACAAAGAAACGAAATAAATACCTCGTGCGATTCTTCTCACAAGATCTCACCTTCATCATGAATCCTTCCCTCTGATCCAGCGGAAATAATCCACTGATTTCTTTCTTCAACTGATCTTTCTTTTCTTTTCTTTTATAAACCAGGTTCATTATTTAGCGTTTCACTGAGTAAAGAACTGATCGCAGGAGAGAAAGAGACGTTCACGTGTAACATTCACGTGTAACATGTCTAACCCAGAAACATTTCTGTTCATCACTAATAATCATAAACACATAAAATAAATAAAAACAACAATTAAAAATCCAATAATCAGTCAGACACTTCATTTATTAATTCTTTTTATCAAAACCGAACACCGTCATTCCGTCATTCCCTCCATCCCTCCATCCTTCCATCCTTCCATCCACATATATAAATATATACATCACTCCACATTCTCTCTATCTGTCCATATTTCGTTCTTCCTGAACACTGAATTAAAGCCGCAGTGTTTTACAGGGAACATGCAGATTTATTCCTTCACTTTATTATTCCGTATTTATAACAACAACAACAACAACAACAACAACAACAATGTCCGTGTTTAATCAGATCAGGAGTTTGTGTTTCCGGAGTGGAGATCAGACAGTGGGTAATTATAACAGTATAATAATGAAATTATAAAGAACTTTTCTAGCAGAAGGTTTAATTACAGTAATTACAGGGCTAAAAAATTAATTTAATGATTTTGAATCTTTCAAAATTATTAATATCTTTAGACGAAGAACAATTAATATTTAACCAACATCTCTCTTTTTCATGCTGGAGGAGAATTCTTCTTCTTCTTCTTCTTCTTCTTCTTATTATTATTATTATTAATAACCAAAAAAACATATTGAGTTACTGTTCATTGTGTGATTTTAGAAATATAGATAAAGAAATATAGATCGACGGTTAAAACTTTTCTGCCACTCGCTCCTTCAGACAGGTGGATTTCTGGGGGTGATCACTTGTCCTCCATCACCCCCAGAAATAGTAATGAAATACTTCAAGTTTAAAAATGTATAATTTATTACAATTTCAAGTTCTAAATTAATAACATCAAATAGCATCAAGTTAAACAATAGAAAATCTAAATGTAGTTATCACTTTGCTTTACTGTCACTTTGCAAAGAAAACAATGCATTGTTAATTTGCATTTGGCAAAAACGACGAACAAGTGATAAATAAAAAGAATATTTCAGCTCGTGCTTTGTGCGGCAACAGTTAAGAACAGCTCATCAACTGGTTACTTTTACATTCTTACATTTTTAAAAGAGAGAATCAATAATTAAGATTAATAAAAACACAGAATCTAAACATTCCGTGCATTGCGCCCTCCTGTCATGTCTTTATTCTCCACTAGAGGGAGCGCCTTACACGTTGAGAACCACTAAGATAGCTAACCATAGAAAGATGCTAAAATTGGTCTCATGATTATATAGAAAGCTAAAAAAGATCTTCATGGTAGTGTTATATGTACAGCGTTCCTCCTGAGTCCTCCTCAGATCAGAGATAAACCAAGCCTCCTCCTCAGAGCCTCCAGTGTAATCTATACAAAACCAGATATAAGAAATTCTCTGCATCTACTGGTCCAATAAATACAACAGAATTATTTGGACTTTGTGGATCTTTCTGTATTCCAGGATCTTATTTCTAAACAGAAAAAGCACAAAATGGCTAAAATGTATTTATTTATTTGTTTGCAGGAAACACATTCAGCACCAGAAGCCGTCATCCATCAAACACTATTCAATAATCAGTTCCTGATGATGTTAAAAAATCTATTTCAGTGAATATGAACTAAACGTATTTCTTTTTTTTGCAGGAAGTGGTCAGATCCAGCTGTGGCAGTTTCTCCTGGAGCTCCTGTCGGACAGCTCGAACGTGTCATGTATAGCGTGGGAGGGGGCGAGTGGCGAGTTTAAGCTGACCGACCCGGACGAGGTGGCGAGACGCTGGGGAGCCCGCAAGAGCAAACCCAACATGAACTACGACAAGCTGAGCCGCGCCCTGCGCTACTACTACGACAAGAATATCATGAGCAAAGTTCACGGCAAGCGCTACGCCTACAGATTCGACTTCCGGGGCCTGGCGCAGGCCTGCCAGCCCTCTTCCTCTTCCACTTCCTCCTCCTCTTCCTCAGAGGCTCTTTACACGCTTCACACCAACTTCACCTCCATTCCCTTCTCAGGAATCTCCAAGCTGAACCTGGTGGCTCCCGGCGTCGGTCCTCACGGCTTTCCGTACTGGACCGGATCAGGACCGGCGCTGTATCCGAGTCACGGCCTGCAGCCACCTGCGCATTTCAGTGCAGCACACATCAGCTGCGTGAACAACATCAACCACCTCAACAACATCAACAATCACTACAACTGAAGTGCAAAGTCATCTGGTGTGTGGAGCATTTTTTTAGATGTTGCCAGTCAAGGTGACTGGATTTGTAGCTAAATCTTACTAATGTTCAGAAGTTTCTAATCTCATCTGATTACGATGACACAAATCCGCTCACTTTGATTTGCGCTAATCCTGTACCTGTATCACAGAGTGAGTTAGCATGAAGTCTACCTGCGAATCCAAACGCACACTTACAGGTTTCCTTAACAATTAATCGTTATAAGTTGCAGGATCACTATTTAGCAGATAATTAGTGGTGAATATGTAAATAATTTACAGGATGTGTAGTAGCGTAGCAGGCGCTAATGCCTTTTGGACATAGCAACAAGTTAGCCGGCTAAACAATGTAAACAGGTGCTAGGTTAGCTCAGCTAGAAATGTCATTATAAATGTAAAAAAAGCCTCATGCACATTTGTGTGAACAATATCAACCATTTGGCATGAGAAAATCTGCGTTAAGAATCGATTTTTACGGCTAAGCATTTTTAGACAGTTGCATGCTAATGAATGTATGGTGTTGCTATAGAATCCGGGTTTTTTGTAGCATGCTGCACTGATATTAGCTCACTATTTCTAGCTGTTTAATTAGGAGGAAATCTGGAACAAAGCGTAGAAGTGAATGAATTATAAATGAAGAAGTACAGCTGCTAAGATGGGAAAATTTCCAAACCAGGCAGCGAAGAAGCTCCTCAGGATGCTCTCAATAATCCCTCTGTAGAACAGGCTGAGGATGGGTGGTGGGAACTAGGTCTTCCTTTCTGGGCGCATTCTCAGAAAGTAGAGACACGTGAATAAAATCATTTCTATATCAATACTAATAATGTCATTTAATTCACTAAAATTCTTTTCTCCTGGGAAGAATCCACAATGATCAAATTGAAATGTTTTCACTTTTTTGCTTTGTGGGAATTTTTTTTAAGACATGCCGAAATTGTGAGTGATGGAATAAAAGTTCTACAAAGTTTCTGTTTGTCGTGTACTGAGCAATATTAAAGCTAATCATTTTAGTAAAATGGTTCCTAAAGAATTCCTGTAAGAAGTTTATTCTTCTAAATTGCAGCACAAGAACCACCAGGAGGCTCCAGAGAAAGAAAACACTGCTGTTTGCACTGGAGGTGTTAAATGTTCAACATCATGGTGTTAATTACTCTAGGAGTAAGGATGGGCGTTGGGGGTAGGTAAAGGTGAGGATGGAGAATCATAGATGAGGGTAAGGGTGAGGAGGTGAGGTGAAGGTGAGTGTGAGGGTTGGGGGTGGTAGGTGAAGATGAGGGTTGGGGGTGGTAGGTGCAATATTTTATCAAAACTGTAATCTGACTAATTGGCCCAACCTTCTACATAGAATGTCTCTCTCTTTACTAAACATCTAACAGGAAGAAAGCTGAGGCTTGTAGAACAGGTGGAGGAAGATGAACCTCAACATCTTCATTCACCCCAGAGGAGGATCAGGGTCTTTTAATCCAACTCAGGTTAATTTTTCCAGGTGGCATTTCATTAAGGTCAAAAGTCTCCTGTTATGTTAAAGACTTGGAGTAGAATTAATGATTTCTCATTAAACACATGAGATGACCATAAACACTGTTTGTTTGAGAAGGTCCAAACAAGTTGAAGGTGTTTTGTATTTGCTTGATGAATTATCATTAGTAATTTGCTCTGCGGGGATAAAACAGCAATGCTGCAGCGATGGGCCGAGATGGACAGAGTTGAAACTTCTCTTTGTTAAGAAGCTGCCACTCTCATAATCTGTCTCTAGATGTGTTTCTTTACACGTCAAGTCGAGTTTATTTCTCTTGCGCTTTTCACAACAGACATTGTCTCAAAGCAGCTTTACAGAAATCAACAGTGAAGGTGAACGATGTGTGTTTATCCCTGATGAGCTACTGAGCAACTCATAAAATAGCTCAACATTTGAAATCATCACAGATCCAACACCAGCTTCTCCATGCCAAAGCCTTTAAACACTCAAAGAGATCCAGTGTCCAAACTCCACATGAAGTGGAATCGAATTGGCACTGGTACGTCTCTAGATGGTTCGGGATGTTTGTGGGGATCTACTATTTTAAAGGTCCGCAATCTTCATGAGGTGGGACGTGTCTGGGGCTGGAGCAACCTTAGGATGCCTCGGGATGGGGAGAGAAAGAGAAGCAACCCGACTTCCTTCCATGTGCTCCGGAGAAAAATGACTCCGGCAAGGTGCTGAACGGACAGCGACGGTTGTCCTTATACAGAATAATTAGTTTGTGTTTGATGTACAGATATTTATACAATAAATATTTAACTGACATGGACATCAACCTAATACTCTTATGCAAATTTAAAAAAAAAGAAAAAAAGCTGAACATCCAGAAAGCCAGGTCTGAGATTGAATTGCTGGAACACTAGCTGAAGATGACCATATTGTCATTTTAAAAACAAGTTTGATAATCATGAAGGTCAGACGGGAAAAGCAAAGCATCTCAGAACATGAAGACTTGGGCAGATTTCTGGAGAATCCTCTGTAGAATGATTTATTTTGAAAAGATTAGTAACTCCACCCATGAGATATAACATTCTTAAAGAGTGTCCTGAGTTGAACAGACTTAACATTAGCATTAGGGCTAATCTATGCTAATCCAGAATTATCCTGTTACACAACATTAGGTTTCTCTGACCTCATTGAAGAAAAAAACAAAACAAACACTGAAGCGAGTCCTCATTTAATCAAACGCCTCAGTTTATTCCTCCAGTGTACAGAAATCTGCAGAATAATGCGGAAAGGCAGAAATGCTATAGATATATGAATTTAGCACAATGCTAACTTGGTTACTAAAGTGCTACCTGTGACATTCTCAGAGCAGTGAAGATTCTGAACCAATTATTAGAAAATAGAGTGTATGAATATATTTCAGACTTCTCTTTATGAGAAATTGCATATTTCATACATGTCTAATAAGGAATATATTTTAATAAAACAAGCTACTACACTTTAACCACTCAGCAATTCATTTATATTTGCCCCATGGCTCAGACCAATAACAATGCATTTAACAATAAACTGAGGCGATGTCCACACTAATACGTTTTCTTTTGAAAATGCATATTTTTTATTTATTTTTGTCCACAATGAGATTTTTAGTCAACAAAAACATTGCATTTTGGAATTTTCCGCATGGCAATGCATTTTTTATGCATGTGACGGCTCCTTTCCTCGACATTGGCCAAAAGTGTACTTTAAAAGGTTTATGGTGATTAATTCACATTGGGCCTTGAGAGTTGTGTTGAATTACATTCTCGTTTTCTGGATGGAAATATGTAAATGAGATGTTTGATTTTTTGTATATAATAAGATTAAAACCTTTAATAGTTTCCTCTTAGTTAAGATTCATTTGGATCTTTAAAGGATCTTTGCTACCTTCTTTACAAATCCACAACAGCATGCCTATTTAGATATATGTGGAAGCGCTCCTCTAACCTAATCTCACATCCTGAAGAAGCTCTAGAAAGAGAAAAATGACTCAGACTCTTCAATTACATATACAGTTTACATTTTCACAACATTGCAGTGGTCCTCAGAAGCACAGATTCCTTCTGAGAAACTCACAGCGTCCACAGACTTAAGAATTCTCACCGGAAGAGTTCTTTACACACAAAATAAATAGTAAATATTTCAGAAATATCTGTATTTTTCAGCAGTCCAGACCATTCCTGTTCAACTGTCCTTCATTCTTCAGCTCCTGGAAAACCTCAGTGAAGAACTGGTGGTCCATGTTGATCCTCAGCATTTCAGAGCTGAGTTTATCAATGACACTCAGAGTCTGCTGCCAGAACACATCCTTATTGTCATCAATAATGAAGGGCTGAAGTGGGTATGAGATCTCAGTACCCAGGTAAGTGTAGGTCAGGTACAGGCAGGTGAGGAAAACACCATGGAGCTCACCGGGATTGGTGATGTCCTGACTCACAGTGTTTCGGCACAGCAGGTAGACGAAGACGAGGACGGGTGGCGTTATAAAGCCTTCCTCCTGCCACCCTTGCATCAGAAGAGTTCGGTCTACGTTCCTAAACCAGGCGATCACTTCGTTTGAGGTGAGACCAGAGATTTTAAGGCAACGACGGCGCAGGAATCGACCCAGACAGAGCAGCAGCTCACCTGTAGAAGCTTGTACAAAAATATGGACTGGAGATGGGAGGAACTGGCGGCTAGGCTGATTATTCTGCCCGTCTTCTAGCTTTGTGGTTACTGGGAGTTTAGTTTGTTCCAGTTCACGGGAACATGGCTTCTCGATTTCTCCAGCTTGTGGGTGACGATTTTGAGGTGGTGATTTTAAATCTTCTTTGATATGAATAGTCTGAGGATGTGGGTTAACTCTCTTACCACTTTTCTGTTTCACCAGCTTGAACCCAAAGGCAGAAACAATCAGCCGTGGTTTGCTCAGGCTTCTGCTCTTGTGTTTGTCCACTTTAGAGGGAGGAACTCTTGGGGAGATGGAGAGCGTCGTACCCATTATTCCTGCAGCATATGACAAAGAAAAAAAAATCCGAAAAAAGATGAATAGTAGAGAACAACACACTTCACAAAAACTCTACACCTGTCTACACCGCTGAATAATCCCGTCAGGTCTAGAGAAGTTTGGTGAACCCTGGCAAGATGATGGACTAGTAGTAATCTGGCTTTAAGTGCTAAATTGAAAGGTCATGTATCTTTTACCTCACTGGAGACATGTGATTTTAAACCCAGAACATCAACATCACAGTCTGCACATCAACAGTTTGGCTGAAAATAAAACACAGAAGCACACTTTCATTAACGAGATTAGTGACGAGGAGACTAGAAGGACTAATGAGCTAATCAAGATATTTTAGAACACTGGTATGGAAAACGTCTCCGACTGAGGATTTACAAAGTCGAATCAGAATCTTAAAGTCTTGTCAATAGTTGACTGATAATAAAATTGTGTGTGTGTTTGGGTTTATGTGGGTTTGAGCATGGGGGCAATGAAAACATGAAAATCATCGAATTGGTAAGACAACTTTTATTTTCTTTCACACACAGAACACAGAAATAACTTTCTAATAGAGCGACCAAAAACTGCATGTCAAGTGATAGACGAATTTTGAAAATGTTAGCGTTTTAAATTTGTAATAAAAGGCAATTAACATTTTAAAAATACGATGTATAGAATATCACACAAAGATATAGAAGACAATGTATAAACATTTTACATGAACTAACTAATGAAACTAAAATAACTAAATGATTAACTACCTAAAAAAGAACTAGGATCAATAAACCCAAAAGAACCTGACTGATTAAATCGGATAAATTGCCTGTGTGAGCATGCTAGAAGTACAGAGCAATAAAACAATTAAATATTAATGTACAGAATTAAATTCGAACAGAATATACCTTTAAAGAATCTCCTCTCTGTGAAGATGTGACTGTGAGATTGGTAGCTGTATCAGGCTCCTCCCATGAAAGCATCAAATCTTACACTATTTGGTCCCACCTACCGACCTGTATGTGTTCCAACCCTACATCTACACAACCATGTGGGAGATTCACAGTAATCTACAGTAATCTACAGCTTTCATAAGCATACCCTGTATATACAATTCTCCTATTTTTTCCTATATATATATCTTTATCTTTATATATTTTATATTTTACATAGTTTATTGGTTTTATTTATCTGCCTTCTTTTTCCCTTGTTTTATTTCTTCCCCCATCCTATTCCCTCATGCCGGTCAGTCGTATAAAACATTTCACTGCATGTCGTACTCTGTATGTATGTGTATGTGATGAATAAAATTTGATTTGAATCATGTGCAGAATGATGTGTGAGAGCCACAACACCATGGGCATTGTGGGATAGGAATTCATCTGCACGACTTCTCTTCTTCTGTTCAGCACACTAAGGTCTGTCAATGGAGGAACAGTTGGGGACAAAAAGCACTAATAGTAATGTGTTAATAGAAATAAAAGTTTTTATTCTCTATACAGAAGGCGGATACACATCAGCTTCCATCAAGTCATAGTAGTGCCTCTTGGAAACGCCTCCAGCTTTAACAAGTGAACTGGTGGCACATTTTTGGGACTAAAACAAAGCCTCCAATAAATACTAATCATCATTTTTATGAAGAAAGCTGAACTGTTGTATAGACTCTGTGGCATGCAAGTGTAAAATCCCAAATATGTAATGGTGGTGTACTTTGTCATCCTCATGCATAAGGATTTTATAGAAGCCAGAAATCTGGTACATTGTGGTGAACAGGCAGTTACCACAGAGTCAAAATGGTGGGGCATGGGGTGAGCATCCTTTAGCATCAAAGCCACCCCATAGACTCATTATTATTGTTTCTGCACCATCTCCTGGATCAATGACAAAAATAAAAAAACATTTTGGCCCCTCTCTCACTTAATAAAAATAGTCTGGAGCCACAAAACATATTTGACCTTTGAATGAATAGAACACAATTAGCTGTTTTATGCAAATGTAAAGTAGTTGCCTAGTGGCACCACTAGGTGGAACTAGTTGCCCCTGAGATGTGGGAGTGTTGCCTGGCAATTTGAGAGAAGATGCTCTGATATTTTTTATTAATGATTCTTTTATGAAGTCTCCATCTGTGAGCGGATTTCGGTGATAAACTATCTCCAGAGTTGCCGCAAAATGAGTGACTTTTGTTGAGTTTGTAGACTTTATCCACTGTTCAGTTTGATCTGCTCAGCTTTCTGAAGCAGTTCTGAAACGCTTCTTTTTGGTTCTTTTCTTCAGCTGGATACTTCTCAACAAATGCTGTGTGCTGTGTTTGGAAATGTTGCCAATTTCTCATCATAAATCAAACATACTGGCAGGACAGCATCATTGGGAGTAAAAGTTAATAAATCTGTCCATGCAGAATGTTTTCATTCGAGACTTTTCTTTTTGTAGATTTATTCATAATTCATTTACGAGATCTGGAGTCTGGACCTCAATATCAGCTACCCATGGGTCAGGGTGCAGGAAATACACAGTGAGTAATGTATGGTTTCATTGGAAAAATATTTATTTATACTTTATTTCCAGTGTCACATCTGTTACCTCAAAGACAAGATAAGAGTTGCTCATCAGTGATAAAAATGAGTGCCATGACGATGCTGAGGTCCTCAAAGATATTCCCATGGAAAGCATGAATCCCAGCAAGAGGTTACAATTGGTGTTATCACAATGACCTCGTATTGACTCTCGTGTAGGAAGGGTGTAGAAGGAGGGTATAGAGGGTGTCAATCCAGTCTCAATGACCTCCTCCTTGCCACTGTTGTCTCTGGCTTGTTCATCAGGATTACGTTTATAAACTGTAACTTAAATATTATATCCATATTTATATATCATAAATATATATATATCATATATTTTAATAATCTTTGTAATTGTAATCTGATCCGTGTTAGTTTTTCTTTCTGTTACATAAGCTCTCCAGATGGGAGATGGTTCTGGTCCAGAAGTCCATGTGATCTGGTGATGCAGCTAAAATGAATGCATTAGACTCTAAAAGCAAAGGCTCCGCTTAAATATTCCTGAATGAATCTCCACAAAAATCTTGTGGAACATCTTTCCAGAAGAGTGGAGCTCATTATAACTGTGAATGGGGACTAAATGTGGAATGGAATGTTTAAAAATCACATACATTTGAAAGGTTTCTTTATATAAAGATATGAAATCCTGGAGTTGTTGATAAGTGTGGAAGAGCCGCAGGTCATGACAGAAAAGAGGACTGATGAATCACACAGTCCCAAAGACAGAAAAAAATTTGCACAAAATCATGACTCAAGCACTAATGAGGCAGACTGAATGATGAAGTGCTTCTCCCTCATCACTTTCCAGATGAGGATGTGCACAGAGGTCGAAGAGTTTGAGCAGACGTTCAGATGCCCACTCCATCCATTTGCACCAGCGATCATCATGGCAACCCTCAACTGAAATCCATTATTCATATGTGGATTACTCAATGAACTGGATTTTATTGTTGATTATATGTTTGATAAAATCCTAAATTGTTTTTGAAACTCATCCTGAAATTGTCGTCATAGCAACAGCCCCATCATCTCAGACCTGTTCAGAAGCAGGATGATGGCTTTATAAGTACAGTGTCTTCTCTATGTATACAAGAGAAACCTTTGCGGAAGGAGCAAGTATAAAATGGAGAGCTTTACAAATTCAACATGGAATGTGGAATAGTCCGGATCCTTCAGCAAAGGAGGATAAATTACTTTTGGAAAGAAATCGGTTTTCTCTTTAAAGGGAAGCATTTACCTCATTTATTTATTGGAGCCTCAGATTATAAATTTGATGCATCTGAGTCTGGCTTTAACAGCAGCACAAAGTGCATGCACTGGCTGGAGATTCTGTGGAAAAGACACTTTCTTGTACATTATAAGAGCTAAGGAGGATTTATTGGACATTTCCAAGAATTACCTGGTAAACAATTCTTGTGGGTGGTGGTACCCTGGGCATTAAAATCAATGCAGGTACACTATAATCATTATTACAAACATGCGATCATTAAGATTTACTGTTGTGTCCCAGGTTTCCCTGATGTGATTAGTGCTAAAGACTGCACACATATTCTAATATATGCCCCCTCAGACCCCAATAAAGGCCATTTTCTGAGCAGAAAGTATAAAAATTGCTGGTAAGCTACTATTAAAATGTTATATATTTCAGTTAATTAATAATAATTATCTGTAATATTGTAGTAATAAATTGGGGTTATAAGGTGTGGCTGCAGGACCACCACCAGTTTTTACAGTTATTCTCTTTTACCAGACAGACAAAACCACTATAAACAATGTACTTTCTAAAATGTATTGCATAGGTGATAATAAAACAGTCTTTCAACTGATTTCTCAGAACTTCCTGCATGTTCTCTCTCTCTGCTTTCACAGATGTTGTTTTGTTCCCTGGTATTTTAATACAATTAAAACTCTTCCTAACCTTGGAGGAATAGCTCTTATTGTGCAGCAGTATTACATTATGCAATAAACTAAATCTATGAATATTTGATTAGGCTTCCGTGCAGTACGCAGACTGATCTTTAGTTCCCTTGCAGTAGTTCACTGATGGAACAGCAGGGGGAGAATTGCTATGGTTTTGACTTATGTAACACACTGGGGTGAGAAATGCTGCAAAACTTCATATCGACCTGCTACCAAGTAAATAGAGGAGCGGTATTGATTCTGATATGGATACTTTTTTACGTTTAAAGCATGCACTTGGACCTAAATGAAGTTTCCAGTGTGTCCTGGTTTATGTAATGAAGACAATGATTTCTGGAGGTGATAATGAGCCGTGCAGTGAGTTCCGTTACAGAGTCACAACTGTTTTAAATGTAGGGGCCCCTAAGGGCCATCCGATATTGATTCACCCTTGTCGCCTATGCACATAGATTTCTCCAGATTCTCATTATCTTGATGATATTATGTTTTAAATATATAGAAAATATCTGTTTCTCCAACTGTTTCATTTGAATAACATTTTCTTTTTCCAGACTTTTGTTGCCCCCTTTTTTTTTAAACCTGTTGCAGCCATCAAGTTCCAAATGACTTTATTTTTATAGCTATAGATATGAGGATTGATTCTCCCCCCCCCCCCCCCCCCCCATCAGACCACCATCAGACTCATTCACCATCACTAGCATGCAGGCGGTGTTAAATTCCCAACAATCCATTTTACCCTCAACTTACTGGATCTTAAGAAGATTCATTATAGGAACTGAAAGGGATCTTTAATAGACCTCAAAACATAATATGCAAAAACTGTACTTTTATAAATATAATCTATTAAAAATGTAATAAAATCTAGGATTATACTACTTAATTAATTTATTAATTAAAATATTATATTAATAAAAAATAATAATCAAATAAAAAATTTACAATGAAAGACGATACAAAATGTTTGGGAGTCTGGATCATTCCAGTGTTTTTGTGTGATCAGGCTGTGTGTGTGTGTGTGTGTGTGTGTGTGTGTGTGTGTGTGTGTGGTGGAAAGTTTCCATCAGCAACAGCCTTCATCACTCCAGGACCATCTTTAATAACCTGAAATCACACACTCCATCAGCACAATATAACTCAGCATGACAGAGTTCTGCTTTCAGCTGGATAACTATTGGCAACACACACACACACACACACACACACACACACACACACACACACACACTGCCAGTAAATAAATCGAATGTTTTACTTTATAAAATGAACAGTAGTGCTTTATGGACTTCATAAATAAATGAATGAAAATATGACCATGAAGTTCTTTTCTAAACTGCATTCACACTGATGTTCACATCATGTGTGTGGTCAAGGTGAGGCAGGAGGAAGTTCTCTGTTTTGGTGCATTTAGTGGAGGTTTTTTGGACACCTAATTATAAGATTGCTGTGTGGAACTTTTTGAACATACCATTCCACACCCATTTGCTGTCATGATAAAATCCTCTGTACTGAGAAGTTGATTCACTAGATTTTAGAGAGATTTGTGGAGATTCAATTAAGACCCAAGGGTGTTAGTATAGTCTGATGAAGGTAAGCAGGTTCCTGGGGAGCAGTCTGTGTTCACATTCATCCTAAAGGTGTGCAAAAGGGTTGGAGCTCTATAGCAGGAGATCTTCTACTCAATCCCATAGAAACAGATCTTCATGGAGCTGCTTTGTACACAGTGGCATTGTCATGCTGGAACAGGTTTTGGGTCTCCTAGTTCAAGTGGAGTGAAAAGTTCAAACCCAAAAGCGTCCTACACAAGTGTGTGTACAACTTTGTGTAACAGTTTGGGGAAGAACCACACATGGAAAAGTCAGGTGTCCCAATACTTTTGCCATTATAGTGCATTTGTTTTAAATAAGAAATTATGAATCATAAATTCACATTTGACTTACAGAGGCTCTGAAGTGAGTCTTTAATGATCCTTTAGTTTCTCTGGTAAAAGGTCAATAATTGTACAGTGAGTGAGTGCAAGAAAGTTCTGTGGAGTCCAAATGGGACATTTTTGTCTCTATAAAAGAACTTGTGTAAAATAAAAAAAACAGGAGAGAAGATATGATCAGACTGCCTCACCCCCACATTCACACTAACCCAACATGTCTCCCATTCCATACTTCAACACCATGCAGTTCCGTCTGGACTGAGGCTCATTGGAACCGACTTCACCATACAACAAGACGACAAAGCGAAGTGACGAATACGTCCAAAATCTATAAACATCATTCAGAGAGCACAAAGTCGTCTAGAGTGATATCTATCATGGAACGACCTGCACCTCAATCCTACTGAACTGCTCTGAGATGAACAGGAAATGTAGTGAAGAACATCTTTAAAGAGTTTTACAAGAGACATGAAAGTATTTCAGTAAAGTACAGTTCTGCTGAGAGGTGGCTCAAAACTCTTTATACTCTTTATACAAAGTAAAATCGAGGATTAAGTTAAAGTTCTTTTAACACAAAACAAATATTTAAGCTGAAACACTGAGCTTTAATAGACTGGTGTGGAAAGAGACACAGGTGGAAATTACAAGCACATGAAGTAATGACCAAATAAGTAAAGTGGAAGACCAAAAGGATAATAAACTTTAATCTGATAAACCATAGGGGTCAAAATACGAGTAAACAAGACGGAATGAAAAAAGAGGCAGAGTTAACATACATCACTAACTACATCCGAGATCAAATATTCAAGGGCTTAAGGGCCTTGTTTAGGGGCCCAGGAGTGGCAGCTTGGTATGGTTGGGATTTAAACTCATGGCCTTTGGATCCAAAGTCCAAAGCCTTAACCACTAAGCTTCAACCTCCCTAGAAGTTTCCATAATTTGAAAACCTTACTATAAAGGTTGTGAGTTCAAATCCCAGCAAATCAAGCTTCCAATCCCGGGCCCCTGAGCAAGGCCCTTAACCTGATAGCTGCTCAGTTGTATGAATGATATAAATGTGAGTCGCTCTGGATAAGGGCATCTGCCAAAATGCCATAAATGTAAATGTAAATACACCAGTGAAGACCTCCATATCTACAAAAACAAGCAGGCCTGGCAGGACGATGCAGTGTTCACCATGATATATTTGTCAAATCAACATTTTATTTTCTGACTGTCAGAGTCACCACAGCACCCACTGAAACCTGGGAACAAGTAAACATGAAATACAAGAACTTTTTCCAAAATGTCTTTTTTTTACTACTTATTCTGTACTTCACAGTAGAACTTCTATACAAGGCTCCAACAAATGAATAAATAAAATGATTTATCAGGATGTAAATGATTTATTTCCAAAAGTAATCTATCATGTGACGCTGAAGAATCCAGTCCTTTTCATTACAAACATGAGACACACCGGAGATCTGCCTGAAAACTACTCTCGACTGATCTACCTAAAATCATGTGTGTCTCCTGCCTGGACCTGCTGTAGGACCTACAGGGAAATAACCAGAGACTGGTAGCATTGAAGTGTTCAGAGGGTATGTCAGCGTCAGGGGCGGGGCTAAAGTGGAAAGAAGACAGGAAGTAGAGAGCAGTATCTAAACTCAAGGTCTCTGTAAGACAGGGGTCCCCAAACTGTTTTCTGTAAGGGCCACATAATTATTCCTTTCTTTAACCGGGGTCTGTCACAGGAAATTCCACGTGTGGAGTGACTACCAGTATTACTGTGGAGATTTATTATGATTTAAATGTAGATATTTTGCCACCCAATGCTGGATTACTTTATTATTTTGTTTTGCACGTTCAGACAAAACAATTCATCACATTTCAGGAGATTTATCACCTATTAAAAGAGCATAATTACTATCATAATGACATTTCTTTCATATTTATTGCTATTAAAATCAAAACATTTACTTACTTATATATATTAATAAGTTTGGTGTGTGAATTTATCAAATAAATAGACTAAGTTAATAACGAGGTCGATCGATAGTGGATTTGACTGATACCGATAGCTGGGTTGGACCGTACTCACCGATTAACCGATTTATGAACCGACAAAAAACAAACAAACCAAAATATTCAATGTAAAATAGTACTGAACATTATTACAAAAATAAAAAATCAGTACTGAATCATTAAAATGTGCTAAAGGAAATAAATATGAATATATTCATTAATAAATATAATTATATAATTAATCAATTATGAATGATAAAAATAATATAGCGATCTCCGTGCAGCACGCAGTCTCACGTGTAAAAATAAACAGTGTCAGTGATTCGCTAATCGCTATGGATTTTTGCTGATATTTGCAATACCACAATGATCAATCCCTCGATCTCTAATGGACATTTTAGTGTGAAAGCCAAACTTTATTATCGAAACAGATGTGATACGAGTAAAACATATATTTAAAAAACATCGAAATCAATCTCTGGCAAATCTATCTTTTCCAAATGTGGGGGTCGTAGGGGCCGTATTCAGCCTGTGGCCCCTAGTTTGGGGTCTAATGTATGGCAATCAACTATGACATTACATAACACACACACACACACACACACACACACACAATCCTGAATCCAGTGAAGTGGATCATGACCACATGAGGGTGCTGTGGTCGCTCTCTTTCACGTTTGCATGAATCAGATTGATGCTTAGCTCAATTTTATAGGAAATAAGTTGATATATAACGGAATAAAACCATATGATGGAACTAAAACCTCATGTCCGAGGTGACGGTCACTTGGAGCAGAATGTCTCCTAAATCCTTTCCTACACTGTGCATGAGTTTGTTCCAGGAGAAGAGATGAGAGAAGATTAATTGGGGAATTCTAAGATAAATATTGCTGTAAAATCTGGAGAGACGTCGTGAGCACTACAGGAGCATTAAAGTCTCACTAGTGCCAGATTCAGCAAACAACAGTCTGAACCCTGTGGAGAAATCTCATTACCCACAATTCCTGCTGATAAAGTCACTTCCTCCCAAAATAAACCCCTGCATGTCCACATCGACCCGGAGCATCAACACTTCATTTGAGAGAAACCATGTCATTTAGCGGCTCATCTCTGACCTGCTGTCTTTTACACCACAGATGAATGACAGAGTGGGGAATAATGTTGGGCCCTTGAGCAAGGCCCTTATGACCCTCTCTACTCCAGGGTCCCTGTACCACGGCTCACTCTGAGCTCAGACAAGCTGAGATACAAAGAAAGAATTTCACTGTGCTTTAATGTGTATGTGACATATGAAAGAATCTTTCTTTCAGCTTTTCCTCCTACAGTGAGACATCATGACTTACTCTGAGAAGTCTTGAGATTCCGAAAGACTCCCTGAGCTTGTGTGAGATGCTGAGAAATGCCAGGATTGCAGGAGCGAGATGCTAAGAGACACTGAGGAAGGTGACAATGGAAGGTGCTGAGAAAAACTGTGAGAATGATGTGAGATCTTGTGAGGCAAGTAAGAAGAATGTGAGATGCAGTGAGACTAATGAGAATGTGTAAGATAATAAATAATAATTATGTGGGATGCTGTGAGATGAATGAGAATGGTTTGAGATGATAAATGAGATTAATGTGAGATGCTGTGAGACAAATGAGAATGAGAACTAAATGACAATAATGAGGGCTGCTCGAGATGATTGAAAATGGTGTGAGTTGCTGTGAGATGAGTGGAATGGTTTGAGATGATTAATAAGATTTTGAGATTCTGTGAGACGAATGAGAATAATGTAAGATGCTATGAGATGAATGAGAACGACATGAGATATAATGGTGTGTTTTGAAAATTAAACAATTGTTAATAAAATGGCTCTGTGTGAAGTTTGATTTAAAGAAGAAGAAGCAGAGCTGAAAGTCAGTTTGACACTGAATCTGTAAAGCCTACTGAAGTTCAGAGTGAGAACTGAATCAGGAATTTTACTTTTTAATATTAATCATTTAACATTTATTGTACCATTAAAGTCAGGTATCATTTATGCAAAATCCCCACTAAACTTAGTGTGAGCTGCAGTGTGCTGCAGTGACCAGCAGAGGGAAACTCTGATCTTGGTTTGATCCAGACTGATATAATTAAAGATCGTTGTTCTGGATTTTACTCTCAGTGGGTCTCAGACCTCCTTGATCTCCTGGTGGTCAGTGTGGAACCCCAGCTGTGTCTGTTTCACAGGCAGCAGGCAGCAATTTCAGCATGTCTTAAATGAATGAAGTCCAGACCCTGAAAACCTTGAACATCTGAATGATCTGCTGAGTGAGGTGGCCTCATCAGCGCTTCGGGGGTCGCAAAGTGATGATGTCATATTAACCAGACAGTGATGGAACACATCATGTCCTGATTTACATCAATACTCACCTCAAAAGCTTTTCAGTGCAGGTTTTTTTGGAGGTTACACAGATTTTCTCAACCGAACTCAAGAACAAAACAAAGATGCACGTGTCTTATAGTGGGTTCTAATTCACAAAGCACCGGAATTACAGACAAGTGTCAGGCTTGGAATCAAATCAAGTCAAACCAAATGTAAAATTCCCAAGTCAAGTCAAGTTTATTTCTATTGCGCTTTTTACAACAGACATTGTCTCAAAGCAGCTTTATAGAAATTAACAGTGAAGGTGAATGGTGTGTGTGTTTATCCCTGATGAGCAGCATGGAGACTGTGGTGAAGGAAAAACTCCATTAGATGTTGAGGAAGAAACCTTAAGAGGAACCAGACTCAGAAGGGAAACCCATCCTCATTTGGGTGACATCAAAATTCCCACTATAATGATACGGTGATAAAACTCCCATTAACTCAGATCTCCAAATCAGTTTCTGCACATCTGCATGTCATCGCTATTTACACTCAAACACAAAACTATTCCACACCTCTATATAAGGCAGAGAGAGAGTGAGAGAGAGAAAGAGAGAGAGAACAATAGAGAGAGAAAGAGAATGGTGTCTAAATGGTGATTTCTGGTAACAGTGTGCACTCGCTTCATGTACACACAAACATTTAGTTTAAGAATAAAAATAAAAATGTAAAAATAAAAACACTACAGGATCAGGTCATGATTTTAAACTGATCAGGTTACAAACAGATCAAATAAACATGAACAATCTTTATATAGTCTGATAGTGGGACAGTATGACTCATCTCACCTTATCTCATCTCATCTCATCTCATCTCATCTCACCTTATCTCATCTCAC
>JAAIIK010000409.1:37668-48992 GCA_014706435.1 Silurus glanis
CACACACACACACACACACACACACACACACACACACACTTACCTGATTGAGTTCTAGCACCCTAGAGGTTACCCCCTTGTTTAAACTGCTGCATCAGCTGAGTAACCTGTTTAGATATTTATGGTTCCACATTTACAGTTACTGCATGGAGTTATTCTTCACATGTTTATTTTACAGCTACAGAATTAATTTAGATTTTGGTAAATGCACTTATCAAGAATAACCAGAGTATTTCATTTATACAACTAATTAAGTAGTAATTAAGGGGTTAAGGGCCTTACCTAAGGGTCCAGTAGTGGCAGAAGGTTGAGAGTCAAAGATCTTCTCAAGGTCACAGTAGAAGTAGAATGTTGAGGGTCAAAGGCCTTACCCAAGGGCACAGTAGTGCCATAATGTTGAAGGTCAGAGGCCTTTTTAAGGGCCCAGTAGTGGAAGAAGGTTAAGGGTCTAAAGCTTTTACTTAAAGGTTCAATAGTGGCAGAAGGTTGAGGGTCAAATGCCTTAATCGAGTGCTCAGTACCTGCAGAAGTTTGAACATAGAACATTTTGAACTGAAGTCCAAAGTTTGAGCCATTTAACTACTATTTTTTTCATGGTTATACCTATAACCACCCAAGACATACACTGGAAACATAACCAGTTTACTAGAAATTCTTTAAATTCAGTCATAACGAGTCTTTCTGCTTTGCTACATGATACTTCAGGTGGTTTCATTTATCAAAAACGAATCCTGAGATATTTCCTTTCATATGTTCTCATTTGTGACACATGATATGGTAATGAGAATTATGAGAAATTGAGTAGTGTTACCAAGTGACAGTGGATTATAAGTGACCTAATTACATGATGAATTTTTCTGCACATGCTTTAAATAGCATGATAATGACTGGGACACCATCAACAGTGTTATCAGCAGGAAGTAAGTTTTTAAAATGCATAGTTAAATAAATTATTCTGATGCATTGGAATAAGAATCGCCATATATGACTGGGTCTTGAGCCCAAAACGTTATGTCAATATTTACAAGGAATTTCCTCATGTCCAGAGTGGTTTACAATCACATGTATGTAAGTGACAGGGGTGGGGTTTCTCAGGAAAACAGCTTGCCCTGTAACTATCACTCCAAATGTGGTTAATTTGAACAACATGAATTCCACAAGCTATAAAATGGCACTTGATTCAGCACATCCTATTTTCTTGCACCTTTCTGAGCACAACCAAAATTAACCCACAAAATGCTACCCCAAATCCAAAAAAGTTGTGATGCTGTGCAAAATGTAAATAAAAACAGAATGCAATGATTTGCAAATCTCATCAATCCATCTTTTATTCACAATAAAACAAACAAAAACTGAGAATTTATACCATTTTAAGGAAAAAATAAAGTCATTTTGATTTGATGATGGCTGCAACACGTCTATGAAAAGTTGTTAAAGGTTTATGTTTCGTATGTGTTCCATCACGTCTTCTGTCTGTATACATTGGGGAACTGAGGAGAGCAGTTGCTGAAGTTTTGGGAGAGGAATGTTGTCCCATATGTGTCTGATACTGGATTCAGGCTGCTCTACACTTCTGGGTTTCCTTTGTTGTGTTTTTTGTTTCATGATGCATCAAATGTTTTGAGACGGTAAAGGTCTAGACTGCAGACAGGTCAGTTCAGCACCCAGACTCTTCTACTATGAAGTCATATTATTGTAGTAGATGCAGTATGCAGTTAGCATTGTGTTGCTCAAATATACAAGTCCTTCTCTGAAAAAAGACGCTTTCTGAATGGAAGCATTTGTTGCTCTAAAACCTGTATATGTTGTTCAGCATTGATGGAGCCTTTCAAAATGTACAAGCTGCTCATTCCACAGGTACTAATGCGCCACCATACCATCAGAGATGCAGCTTTTGAACTAAGTGCTGATAACAAGCCCAGATGGTCCCTCTCCTCTTTAGTCCAGAGGACGTGGCATCTATGGTTTCCAAAAAGAAGATAAAATTTGGATTCGTCTGACCACAGAACAGTTTTCCACTTCGCCTCAATATGTTTTAAATGATCTTTGGCCCGAAAAATTTTAACCTGAATTTGTGAATGACATGCAAACTGTGTTCACTCAGACAATGACTTCTGGTGGTGTTAATGAGGCCATGCAGTGATTTCCATTACAAAATCATGACCGTTTTAAATGCAGTGGCCCCTGAGGGCCCAAAGATCAAGACCATCAATATTGATTTTCACCCTTGTCCCTTGCACACAGAGATTTCTAAAGATTCTTTGAAACATTTCATGATATGTTCTGTAAATGATGAGATATTTAACTGTTTTGCAATATGATTAACATGATTCTGAAATCGTTCCACAGTTTGTAGACACTCTGTTGTTGCCCCATCACAACTTTAAAACGTGTTGCAGCATCAAATAAAATATTTTCCTTAAAATTTTACATTTCCTCAGTTTCACCATATGTTTTTTATTGTGAATAATATATGGGAATATAAGTTTTGTTCAAATTATTGCATTCTGTGTTTAATTACATTTTACACAGTGTCACAACTTTTTTGAACTCGGGGTTGTATGAAATCATCACATCGGAATTCTTGTGTAATTCTAGTGTGTGGGTGTTTCTGATCTTAATTATAATATACATTCACATCGGTGACGAGCCCTCTAGTTTTTCTTTGTTACCAATAATACCAAGAGATTACGGTTGCCTCACCTTCAACTTAATTACCACTCAGCTTTTATCATTTTCTTAAACAGAATCTTCTTATTACAATAAAGTTTCAGAAATACAGAACATATCATTACTTCAATTTAAAGCAGCTTTACAGAGATTAAGAGGAAAAGTTGGAATGTAGATTTTTAGCGCAAATAAGTTTGATCTTTATAAGTTAAGAAGAACCAAACTTAAGAGAACCCATCCCCATCACAGAATTTCCATTCATTACAGTTCCAGAACAAACAATCAACTTACATTTCACTTTTTCACTGAGGTGTGTGTGATTTTAATCATTAATAACATCAGGTTGATGTGTTCTGCTAAAAAAATCACAAGGAGTGTTTTTTTTATTAGAATAAAAAAGAATTGTAAAAACTAAATTCTAAACATGAAGTTAATGGAGGGCATCGGAGGAGATGTCTTGTTGATCGTAACGTGTGATTTAAGAGCCGAGGTCTTAGTCATCTTGACCTTGTCATCAGTGGAAACTGTTAGTCCGTAGTAACCATTCCAGAAATGAGAAAACTACTAACTTCTCCCATATTCAAGGTGTAATTACTCCTGCACTCAAAATCACACTCCAGACACACATTTTATAAACACTTTCATCAACACCAGTTTATTTTCATACACATTAACACGAAAACCAATCATGTTATTGTAGACCTCATTCAAAAGACAGATCTTCTTCATGCCTGAGTTCATCTGATCAAAGAGCACCTGAGGTAACAATGGACAACCAAATGTTCTTTTTTTCTCACACTGCTAATCTAACACAATCCATCCCTCCATCCTCCTCCACTGCTCCACTTATCCATCCATTCATCCATCCATCCATCCATACTGCTCCACTGATCCATTCATCCAGCACCACTGCTCCACTCATCTCTCCATTCTCTACCACTGATCACTCATCTCTCCATTTTCTACCACTGCTCCACTAATCATCCCTCCATCCTCTACTACTGCTCCAGTCATCTCTCCGTCCTCTACTACTGCTCCACTCATCTCTTCATCCTCTACTACTGCTCCACTCATCTCTTCATCCTCTACTACTGCTCCACTCATCTCTCCATCCTCTACTACTGCTCCACTCATCTCTCCATCCTCTACTACTGCTCCACTCATCCTGTGGCCTGATAATGAACTGGTATCAGGGAGGATTTTTCTGATAGACTTTAAAGCTCTTTTGTAAGTCACTTAAGATAAAGGACTTTCTCTTTCTGACAATCTGGTTATTGATTTTCAGGTTTGTTGTGTTCATGTGTGTGTTCTTGTGTCTCCCTTTAAATACTTTTCCAGGCCTCTGTGGATGAGTCCGGGTGCAGCTCAGCTGTTAGCTTTTAGCCACACCGTCCATCACTGCAACGCTCTGTGATCTGAGCAGCTTGTGGCCAGTGTGGGTCATCGAGCAGAAAAAAACCCACTAAAGTAGAGGGAGGACAAAAAAAAAAATGCAGAGAGCTGAAGATTAAAGAGCTCAAACTCCTGAACTCTTTGAATTATTAATGCTGCAGTGACTAATTCCACCATTCATTTCTATAGAGCAATTTAGCATCACTTAGCATAAATAACTCTGATCAAAGCTACAAAGAGAGAGAGAGAGAGAGAGAGAGAGAAAGAGAAAGAGAGAGTGAGAGTGAGAGAGAGAGAGAGAGAGAGAGAGATTGGGGAAATAAAGGCAGAATTAAAGTTTGTGAGGTTCTCCTATTCTGCTTGGCCAGTCATGTAGCAGCAGCAGAATGCATACAATTCTGAAGATAATTGGCAAGAACTTTAATTATTGCTCAACGCTTTGAGGAGAAAAAGTGTGATCTCGGCTCAGACTTTACCCGTGTTATGCTTTTTGGTGCCTAGAGTTTACACAGAATGGTGTGAAAAACAAAATGCATCCTGTGGAGAACCTGTGTAGCAAAAGTGGTTGAGGAAGGAGAACCAGTGGGCTATTGATGAGGTTCAGAGATGTGCATGAGCAGAGAAGCCTACTGGTCCATTTCCACTAGATCTCCTGTAGCACAAATTGTTAAAAAGAACCCAAAGCTCCTAAAGAACTGGACCATAGAGAAACGAAAGATGGCCTGTTCTGATGAATCATGTTTCCTTTTCCATTATATGGACAGCCAAATGTGTGGGTATGGATTACAGTACCAGGGGAAGAGATGGCACCATTATGGGAAAAAGGCAAGCCAGTTGAGAAAGTGTGATGCCCTGGGAGATGTTCTGCTGGGAAGCATCAAGGTCCTGATGTTCATGTAGAGGTTTCTTTGATACATACCACATAAACATGTTACAGACCCCCTGCAGTTACACCTCATCATGTTAACAATGTTCCCTTTGTGTCCTTTGTTCAGGAACTGTTCAGGAACGCTTTGAGGAAAGAGTTCAAGATGTTGCCTCAACCTCCAGATTCTCCAGATCTCAATCGGGTTAAGCGTGTGTTGGACGTGCTGGACAAACAGGTCCAATCCAACACCTTCAGATGTCTTGTGGAGTTCAGGCCTTGATGGATCAAGGCAGTTTGATGGATGGTATCACTAGGATGAACTACACAATATTAGGCAGGTGGTTCAGTGTTATGGCTGATTATTGGCCCCAAATTTATGTTTATAGAATTACTGTGCAGTTCATGTTCTCAGTACAATCATTTGCTGCTCTAAAACGTCTCACCAGAGCATTTCAAGGCTCTATAATTAACTCTGTCCCAAGTTTACCACACACTCATGGGTCATTAGAGTTCCTCAGTGGAATCTGTTGGACTTTAAAGGATTTTAAAAGGTTTTCTTTGACGTTTTTAATAGGGAAAAAAACCTAAAACATCATATCACTGGAAGTACATGCTCATGAATTTATTGTTTATGATATTCCTGAGCATACAAATGAGAATTTTCACAGTGCACTCTGAACATACAGGTGGTGTACAGAACTGCTGGATTGAACAAGACATAGACTGTAGTTGTAAGTCATGGATAAGGTCCTCTGCCAAATGCCATAAATGTAAGTAAAATAAAGATTTTCTGATGTGAATGTATTTTCTTGAATTAAAATATATGGAGGGCAAAATAATTTTTTTTATTATTTTAAAATACATTTTCGAAAATATACAAAAAAAAAATGGGCAAAAAAGTATTTATAGAGAATATATTTATGTAAATTTATAAACAAATATATTTTTGGGCCATTTTAAAAAAAAAATAAATTTCAAAATATATTTGAATTTATTTTTTTTTTACTGTATGGGATATTCTTTCTCTCTGGCTGCTGGTAAAAAAGAGCGAAAACATTTAATAATATAATCAACACCTTTGACAGGGATTATTATGAATTATATTCAGGGAGTGAATGAGGACTGGTAGAACCTGATGTTTTTAATTAGAGATGATTTGACCTTTAACAGAATAAATGGTTTTATGTTTGGAGAAAATAAAATCTTAACTCCTGTCAGATGACCTCACATATACATCAAAACACAGTGAAATTCTTTCTTCAATTCAATTCATGTTTATTTGTATAGATTTACATTTACATTTACATTTGCGGCATTTAGCAGACGCCCTTATCCAGAGCGATGTACAAAAGTGCTTTGAGTCTCTAGTAATGAATAAATCTACACTGTACACAAGATTCCACACTTAATATAAATATAACTCTTGAATTCTACAAAGCAAACTTGGAAAGTGCTAATTTAAGTGTTTCAGGAAGAGGTAGGTCTTCAACCGTCGCATGAAGATAGTCAGGGACTCTGCTGTACAGACATCTAGGGGAAGTTCATTCCACCACCTCGGTGCCAGAACAGAGATGAGCCTTGAAGTATACTTACTTCTCATTCTAAAAGAAGGTGGTACCAGTGGAGCAGTGCTGGAGGATCTCAGACAGCGTGGTGCAGTGCGAGATGTGATGAGGTCACTGAGGTAAGAAGGCGCTGGTCCATTTTTGGCCTTGTAGGCAAGTATCAGTGTTTTGAATCTGATACGTGCAGCTACTGGAAGCCAGTGAAGGGAGCGCAGCAGTGGGGTGGTGTGGGAGAACTTGGGCTGATAGAACACAAGTCGTGCAGCTGCATTTTGGATCATTTGCAGTGGATGAATAGCGTTCAGGGGAAGACCCGCCAGCAGAGAGCTGCAGTAGTCGAGTCTTGAAATGACAAGAGACTGAACAAGCACCTGGGCAGCCTGTGTGGACAGAAATGGTCAAATCCTTCGGATGTTATAGAGAAGAAATCGAAAGGAACGACCCACATTAGCGACATGTGGGAAGAAGGACAGTTCATTGTCCATAGTTACCCCAAGGTTACGAGCAGTGGCTGAAGGGGAAAGCAGAGAGTCATGGAGTGTTATTCGGAGATCTTGACCTGGAGATGAATCACCTGGGATGACCAGCAGTTCTGTTTTGCTGGGGTTGAATCCATGAAGATATGTCTGTCAAGCATGCTGATATCCGAGCAGAAGCTTTGGTATCTGATGGAGGGAAAGAAAAGATAAGTTGAGTGTCATCTGCATAGCAGTGATAAGAAAACCCATGTGAGGATATGACTTCACCAATGGAGTGGGTATAGAGGGAGAAAAGGAGGGGACCAAGTACCGAGCCTTGTGGGACACCAGTGGTGAGTCTGCACGGGGCAGATGTGGATCCCCTCCATGTTACCTGGTATGGGCGACCTTCCATGCAGGAAGCAAACCATTTATATGCTGTTCCGTGGATACCGAGGCTCTTGATGGTAGACAAGAGAGTCTTGTGGGTGACTGTGTCAAATGCTGCTGAAAGGTCCAGGAAGATAAGTACAGATGACAGCTTGGCTGATCGAGCAGCATGCAGGGCTGTCTCTGTGGAATGTGCCGCTTTGAACCCAGACTGGTTCGGATCATGGAGTTTGTTGTGTGAGAGACAGACAGACAGTTGGTTAAATACAGTGTGTTCCAGAGATTTAGAAAGAAAGGAGAGAAGTGATACCGGTCTGCAGTTGTTGATGTCTGATGGGTCCAGAGCAGGTTTCTTTAAGATGGGAATGACCCATTTATATAGAGCTTTTAACAATGAACATTGTCTCAGAGCAGCTTTACACAGATAATGTGGTGATAAAAAATGAATATGTTTTTTATAAGTAAAAGTTTGTCCCTGATGAGGAAGCCGGTGGCGACTGTGGCAAGGAAAAACTCCAGAGATGGCATAAGGAAGAAACCTTGTGAGGAGCCAGACTCAAGAGGGAACCATCCTCATCTGGGTTGCACCGAACGTCCATTTATTGCAGATTTACAATGTTGCGGGGTACAGTGATGGTGATCAGAAGCAAACTGCAGACTGTTGACATTAACTACAGTCCAAATCCATCCTCAAAGCTCCCGTCCTTACTCCTGAATTTCATAGAACCACCCAAGGTGTTAAAGAGAAACCATCACCAGCTGCACAGAGTGGCCTCCAGTCGAAGAGAACACTATCCAGAGGCAGGCCTGGATGAAGTGGGAAGATCCACGGAGGGAAGAGGTGCAGGAACAGTGGTCACTGGAACCTCAGGAGCATGTTTACCATTCTTCGCATATCCCAGCTTACTCAGAAGCTTGTGTCAGAGCGCAGGGTCAGCCATGATATGCAGAGCATTAAGGGCCTTGCTCAAGGGCCCAAGAGTCACAACCGGGGCTTGAACCCCCCCTACCTTCTGAACAGTAACGCAGAGCCCTAACCACTGAGCTCCCACCTGCCTCCAATAGGCTCCCACTTTCCTCCACTGGGCTCCCGCTTCCCTCCACTGGGCTCCCACTTCCTTCCTCTGTGCTCCCACTCCCCCTAATGTCTCTATTTTAGTTTCATTCTTCTCAGGGAGGGAAATCTGCCTGCTCGGTGTGGTCCGTGTTCTGGATTTGATTAGAATGTTCTTGGAGCTCATAAGTGTGTGACCTGATATGACGAGTGGCACCTCATTATTCTGCCTCAGCTCTTCATCTCAGCTGTTCTCATAGAGGAACAGTCTCTGTCTGTAAAAGTGTGCAACTGATGTGAATTTGTCTGAATCCAGAAGGACAGGTGAAAAATTTCATCACTCCTTCTTGGCTGTGCGCACACACACACTCATACTCCACACTCATTACTCATCTCAATCAATTCCACCACCATTTTATATTTATATTTAATCATATTACACTGTTTCATGCTGTTCTGCTCCTGACTGCTCCTGACTGCTGCTGCTGCTGTTTCTGCACTACATTGTGTTTTTTTACTAATCAACTCTTGTTTATAGTCCTCTTCTGCACATTACTGTATAACAGAGTATACAACAGGTTTACTGGTTGGCACTATTGTGTGTTTTGTGTATTTGTCCCACACTGTCTTGGGTTGTCACACGATGCACTTTATGTGGTGAGGACACTTACTTTAGTAATTAACACTGTGTTCTGTGTGTAGCTTTGTGTTGTGTGATGTCGCTCTGTGGGAGTTTTTCCTCACCACCTTCACCCCTGACCCTCTCATTAGGGATCAATTTATAAAGACTGATTTAGACATTTGAAAGTTATATCTGTAATTCATGAATTTCTGTACAGTTGATGAGTAAACTGAAGAGCTCTCTACATCTCCACAATGTTCCAGATTTAGATTCTCCAACCAGATTTTACTTATGAAACATCTGCAATATTACAGAAAGTTTTTTCGTAACCTATGAAGGTCTGTAAATGTCCGGGCGGATTTCTGCACTGGCTTCCTGCATACTTTAGATTAAATAATTCATGCGTTTAAACTTCCCACGGAGAAGTGAAAAAGTTTGTGTGCCCTTTTAGCTCATAGCTGTCCTGTGACATGAGTTTAAGGACACCATGTTCTTGTGAAGATGCCACAGGTGCTGTCTGAAACATGTCTCATGCAGTATTCAAGAAGTGGAATGTACTTAGCCTCAGGCCAAATCCACCATAAGGAACTAACGTCTTTCCACTTGGGACTCTGCGCCATTTACGGCACACGGTGAGGAAATATTTAACCCCGCTAATCAATATTTCAGCGTTTTTAGCTCATTTCTACTCTCCCGGAGTGAAAATGGAAGATCTGAGCATGGTGTTAAAAGCCTGCACTGAATATTTAATGAGGGCCACAAGAAAAAAAAATTAACCCTCCAGTTCTCTGTGAGCTCACGCTAATGCTAAGGCTATGAAATAATCACAAGGATCAAACTGGGATGTTAGCATGGATCAAATGTTTGTGAAAGGAAGCCGAGAGAGCGAAGGCCTCAAACAACTTCTTTTGGAGGTCAGAAGAAAACAAACACTGATTCTCTGAGGCACACTTCAGACAGGAATGATGCGATACCTTAGAACAGGCGCAGAGCCACGGATTATGTAGACGTTTCCCCGGAGAGGATAATTGTACAGCGCAGGACACTTGGAACAAAGTACAAATCAAGTCGTCACACAGCATTAGAGTGATGTGTAAGAGTGTAATCTGGAGCTATAAGTTGGAGATTAGAGTGATTAAAGCTTTCTGCGTGTGGTAGAGTTCTTCTGATCAGGCCCGGGAGGATCTATCGTTCCTGACTCTGGCTTAGCTCAGATCTCCATAGCTTTGGCTTAACAAACCTCAAATTTTCCTTTGATAGCAGAAAAAACAATAAAGTCCGAACATTTTCCCTGAAAAGGACCAAGATAGGTATAGTACATACATTTCAAATCATACCTACATTCTAGCATCAATCCAGAAGGTAATATCTAGATCTAATATAAAAACTAACAAATTTAAAATGTACAAAAGAGCTACAATAGAGCTGGAATCTAACATAAATTTGTAATCTAAAACAGCAAAAAAATCAATATGTAATAAAATTAGCATGAATCTGCAACATGCAAAGCTTATAACTAGCATACAAATCCACAAACTACAAATAATAATGAAACTGATGTGAAAGATTTGAATAAATTAAATTAGAGTCTCTCTCTCTCTCTCTCTCTCTCTCTCTCTCTCTCTCTCTCTCGTGCACCTGTTTGAGACTAATAACAGGTGTTCTCCATTGGATGCTTTGTGATTGTAAACTTGTGAATGAGTGTGTGAGCTGGGAATTATAGTCCATGGCAGCCATGTTTGTAGGACTTGTTTGTAGATGATTGTTTAAATAAAACACAGATAAAGCTGCAATCAACAAAGTATAAAACTCACATATGGATGAAATCTACAAGACTTAAAACTAGCATAGATCCAACATCTACAAAGTAAATAATTAATTGGAACCTGAAAGTTCTGAAACTAGCATGAAGATGAAGTCTATGATATTAAAACCATCATAGATCAGTGATCTAATATGTAGCATAAATTACTAAACTAGCTGGAATCAACAAATGTTCAAGCTAAAGCTAGCTATAATCTAGCTTGTACAAAGTGTCAAATATTTTAAGAATACAACAAGTCAATATCTTCTCCTGTTAGGAGTCGCCACAGAGGATCATCTGTCTCCAAAATGTACAAAATATTAAACAAAATATTAAACAAAAATATCATAAATGTGGACTGTACAATGTAGTAAACTAACAGAGAGTTGGTACAATGTGTAAATGTCACAGTACATAGAATAATATATCAGATTTAAATCAGGATTCAACTCTGCAAACTACACACAAACACACTCTCACACAAACACACACTCACACACA
>JAAIIK010000409.1:84826-96091 GCA_014706435.1 Silurus glanis
GTTAGATCCTATAAGTGTGTGTTGCAGTGTGTTAGTGTGTGTTAGATTCTGTAAGTGTGTGTTGCAGTGTGTTAGTGTGTATTAGATTCTATGAGTGTGTGCTGCAGTGTGTAAGTGTGTGTTGCAGTGTGTTAGTGTGTGTTAGACTGCATGATTGTGTTGCAGTGTGTCTGTGTGTTAGATTCTATGAGTGTGTGCTGCATTGTGTTAGTGTGTGTGTTAGACTCCATGATGCAGTGTGTTATTGTGTGTTAAACTCGTTGAGTGTGTGTTGCAGTGTGTTAATGTGTGTTAGACTTGTTGAGTGTGTGTTGCAGTAGTGTGTACTGTGTGTTAGAATTCAAGAGTGTGCTACAGTGTTATTGTGTTAGACTTCATGAGTGTGTGTTAGAATCTGAGTGTGTGTTGCAGTGTGTTTGTGTCTAAATGTGTTGCACTGTGTGAGTGTGTGTTGCAGTGTGTTAGTGGACTCGCTCTGGACAAGGATGTCTGCTAAATGACACCAATGTCAGTGTGTTAGACTCTGAGTGTGTGTTGCCGTGTGTTATTGTGTGTTAGACTATATGAGTGTTTGTTGCAGTTTGATCCAGTGTGTTATTGTGTGTTAGACTCTATGAGTGTTTGTTGCAGTGTGTTTGCGTGTGTTAGTGTTGAGGAGACGCAGGACATAGGTGTATAAGATAGTTGTGTTGTGTATTTGGACAGATGCAGTGTGTGTCCTAAGAAACACAGACACCAAGATAACCGTTATCATAAACAATATCAGAGACACGGAGCAAAAACAAGAAGTAATGTCATAAACATGAACACAAAACAGACTCAGAAGATTCAATGTGTTTATTACAGGAATGTTTCTTAATAAGGACCTTTTTTTGGTGATTTTGACTTCATGTCCACTGCGTGAAGGTGTGTAAGCAGTTTCGACAAACCAATAACACACTAGTGCTTCATATTAACGCATGTAAAGGGTGTGTTGTTAGTTGTTGAGATAAAGGTGTGTCCGATTTCAGATTTTAAATACACAATACCACTCGGGGCATTTTATGCCTCACAGCTGGGGTGTGACGGGCAATAAACTGTTTCTATACCATTACACCACTGTACTGACATGAGATCTGCCCAACCCACATTGGCTATTTTCCAGGGGGTGTGTGTGTGTGTGTGTGTGTGTGTTCCTCATTTTTACTGAAAATTATTTAAAGATCCAGATCAGTAAAATGCGCAGCTTTTGCCAGAACAGAAGTAAACCACTCGAGGACGTTGTGTTTAGTCAGTTTTGGGGTGTTAAAAGTAACTCCACACTACGTCCTCATATTGTCCTTGCTGGACGTCCAATTATACTTTTAGAAGATCTTCATACTTCTAGGTTTTGGAACGTGGCTGTGGGGTTTAGTGTTCATTCAGCTTTAAAAACACTAATGAGATCAGACACTGATGTTGGTAAGGAGGTAATGAGTCTCCAGTTCCAGTTCATCCTGAAGGTGTGTGGCAGGCTTGAGGAGGTCAGGGGTCTGCTCAGGAACTAAGTTCTTCAATTCCGACCCTCTCACCAACAGTCATGATAGAGCTTACTGTGTGTACAGGAGCATCTTCATGCTGGAATAAGGATTGGGAATCTTAATTCCAAATGAAATTGTACTGCTAAAGGCTACAGGGATTTCCTATACAATGGTAAGCTTTTGAATCGGTGGAAAAAGTCATGATCACGAACAACATTGGTGGTGAACATTTGGCATGTGAATGAGATGTTTATGTAGACTTCTAAACCCTGCTTGAAAAGGTCTTTTACATTCCATACAAGCCAGATCTATTTCATATCACAAGCCACAAAATATATATATAGGTTTTAAAAAATAAAATAATGTCTTATATTACACATTAAAACACTTCTTCCAGGAAGTTCATTTAGTCTCAATAACTTAAAACTAGCGAGTTAATTATTCTTTTTAACAGTTTGCTTTTAATAATTTGTGTAAAACAATCTTACAACCAGAGAACAAGTGAATTCTTCTTAAGTCAAGAATCATTAATATATTCTGTCTTAAAATGAGACAAAGCATTTAAACTAGAAACAAGATCACTATTAAAATCAAGATCACACATACATGCGTTTTGTCAACAGTTTTTTATTGATATAAAGACTGTCTTGTAAACACACAGTAGTTATAATGCAAAGCAAAATCATTACCTTCTGAAAATACTTCAACTTATTGCAACATAAAACACAATTTTATGCATTTTGTTGTCACTGAACACTGAAAGATCTTCAACATGAGAAACTGAAATCAAACTACAGAACAACTTACTGTAATAAAAAACAAAACAAAACAGGTGCATCTTAATAAATTAGAATGTTGTGGAAAAGTTCATTTATTTAAGTGATTCAACTCAAATTGTAAAACTCGTGTATTAAATAAATTCAGTGCACACAGACTGAAGTTGTTTAAGTCTTTGGTTCTTTTAATTTAAGTGATTATTTTAACTCACATTAGCCCAGGTAAGATGCCTCTGACGTTGTCTGTGGTTCAGGATTGGCTTAACATGAGGTCCGAGTGTGGTGTCTCCTGATGCCTTGACCCCAGCCTCAGTCCGTTCCTTGTAAAGTTCATCCAAATTATTGAATGGATTTTGCTTGACGAGCCTCTCGAGGCTGCGGTTCTCTCGGTTTGTTGTGCATCTTTTTCTTCCACACTTTTTCCTTCCACTCAACTTTCTGTTAACCTGCTCAGATACAGCACTCTGTGATCAGCAGCTTCTGTGGTGATGAATGTTTGTGGCTTCTCCTTGTGAAGGGGGTCAATGATTGTCTTCTGGACAACGTCAGATCAGCAGTCTTCCTCATGATTGTGGAGCCTCGAACCAAACTGAGACCATTTTGAAGCCTCAGGAACCTTAGCAGGTGTTTTGAGTTGATTAGATGATTGGCATGTCACCATATTCTAATTTGTTGAGATGTGAATTGGTGGGTTTTTGTTAAATGTGAGCCAAAATCATCACAATTAAAAAAATAATAATAATAATTAATTACTTAAGTCTGTGTACATTGAATTTATTTAATACACGAGTTTTACAATTATACTTTAATTACTTGAATAAATGAACTTTTCCATGACATTTTAATTTAGTGAGATGCACCTGTAAATACTTCGAAACAAAATTTCTACAAATAATCATCAAGGGGAGTGGTGGCTCCAGCGGTTAAGGCGCTGGGTTATCGATCGGGAGGTCTGGGGTTCAAGCCCCGGTATCGCCAAGCTGCCACTCTTGGGCCCTTGAGCAAGGCCCTTAACCCTCTATGCTCCAGGGGACCCTTACGAGAAAAATAAATCAAGGACCGTGACGTCGGAGCGACGTGGGGCCGCCTTCCCGTGGGCTCACCACCTGCAGGAGGGACCGTAAGGGACCGGTGCTGAGAGGATCGGGCAGCAGTTGAAGGCGGGGGTCTTGACAGCCCGATCCCTGGACACGGAGAAGTGTCTAGGGAATCTGCTTAGACTGCTGCCCCCGCGACCCGAATTACAGATAAGCGGGAGAAGATGAATGAATGAATGAATAATCATCATACTGGATAATGTTTGGTAACTAACTACTGCAAACTCTTATCATTTGTTATTAAGTTGTAAATAAACGTGACATAAAACAAGCATTTGGAATAAATTATATTAGTGACTAGTATACTTTTTTTTTACTGGGCAACTTAAAAGCAAGTTATTACAGCTAAAATAAAAGTCCTCAAATGATATCTGATGGTATTGTAGCTCATTTCGCAGGTAAATTAAGCTTTAATAAATTAGTAAGAAAAACAAGATAAATAATCTAAAAACATCTCACAAAACCTGCCCTTACATAGTGTTTTACTCCTAAAATAACTAGAAATAAGATTCCAGTTCTTCACATGTTCGATTGTTCATGAAAACCATTTAAAAACATCACACTGTTCTCTGGTACGCAAATCAGTGTCACTGGCGATGTTCTACCTGCACAAACACTCACCACATCCTGAGCTAATGAGCTGATTGAGTAGAGAAGAGGATGAATTATGACTCAGGACTGACTCAGGACTACAGTTTGCTCTGATCTCCATCACTGCACTTCAACATTGTATATCTGCTATAAATGGACATTCGGTGGAACCCAGATGAGGATGAGGTTCCCTCTTGAGTCTGGTTCCTCTCAAGGTTTCTTCCTTCTGCATCTCAGGGAGTTTTTCCTTCACCACAGTCTCCACCGACTTGTTCATCAGGGACAAACTTACACCTATAAAGAACATCTTTACTTTTAATCACCACATTATCTGTGTAAAGCTGCTCTGAGACAATGTTCATTATTAAAAGCACAAAACAAATAAACATGAATTGGATTGATGATGTTTTTCACACCTGAAAACAAAGGTAAAGGTATAAGAACAATAGCAGGGGTAAGAACTGTCAGTGTCTGAGGATTTGATATAAAAAGTGTAAATAGAATAAATAGCTTTGAGCCATCGGTAACGGCTGTGAGAGATTCCTCATAAATCACCTGTCATCATCTAATAGTTATTCCTCTGGTAGAGGAACATGTGCTGTGTGTCTGTACACTATTATACAACAAGACACACACACACACACACACACACACACACACACACACACACACACACAGTCTGTGATCACAGTGTGATTTGTATGAAAATACCCCATTTGTGTAATTACACTGCCAGACACAAACACACGCACGCACACACACGCACACACACACACACACACACACACACACACACACACACCACATCTATCTATCTGTAAATGTGTATGTCTGAAGGAAAGTTTTATTTTTGAAGTAAAGTTGAAGGTTTTATTAAGACATTAACCCTAGATGCTCAGTTCACTATTAACTCGGAACATCTTATTTTATTCCAGCATTACAAGACATTGGTCGCGGCTGCACAGATGAAGTTTGAACAAACTTTGAACTCCTTTTAGATTTCACTGAATTCCTGAACACTGTGGACTGCTAGGCTAAAGCTAAACCTACAATAACCAGCATTTCCAAGCATCTTTCTTGCTAATGTTTGGTCTCTTGAAAAAAAAAAAAAAGGACAAACTGCTGCTATGGTTGATGTTGAGCCAAAAGAAACATGGTTCAACATCAACATTCCAGATGCTCTACCTCTAGATGGAGTTCTCTTCAATCTGTTGGTTCCACCTTAACAGCCTGATTTGGACTGTAATTAAAATCAGTGCTTCGCTATGATGTGCTCAGGACCACAGTTTGCGTGAACAGTTCTGCATTCAGTGTTGAGGATGAGGTTCCCTTTGGACTCTGGTTCCTCTAGAGGTTTCCTCATCATTAAGTATCAGGTAGTATTCCTTCACCACAGTCACCACCGGCTCACACATTAGGGATAAACTTATACACGCTAAACTTCTCCATTCTTTTATACAATTTTATATTATTATTAATCTCTGTAAAGCTGCTTTGCGACAGTGTCATGGGTGGAGGTCTGTGCATTTATGTTAACAAATGAAAGTCATTGCTCTGCTCATGTAGACTATTTGATGATTAAGTGCAGGTCCTTCTATTAACTGAGTTCATCCTCAGCTATTGCTGTAACAGCATTGCTGTTTGGATACCATCCATAAACGTCATCGACAGAAGATACCATTTCCACTGCTCTCAATTTAACTGTCATCCACCTAGAAAAGAACAACACATGCATTAGAATGCTGTTTCCTGGTTTCAGTTCTGCATTCACAGTTTCATCAGTGAGAACATCCTAACAAAGTGGAGATGGCACCAACTACCTGCCATTAGGATACAGGAACATATGCACTAGAACCAGCATGTTCAGGGTCAGCTTTTTCCATCCACCATCACCCTACTAAACTCCACACTACACCACTAGAACTCTGATGGGTCACTGATACTTTACTGATTTTTACTGCAGTAATCATTATGAGGTTCTGCTTCACTCTGGACATTCTGAACCATCTCTGATTCATTAGAACTGTATCTACACTGAACAAAATTATAAATGCAACACTTTTGTATTTGCCCCATTTTTCATGAGAAGAACTCAAAGATCTAAGACTATTTCTATGTACACAAAAGGTTTAATTCTCTCAAATATTGTTCATAAATCTGTAAATGTGTGTTAGTGAGCACTTCTCCTTTACCCAGAGAATCATCACCTCACAGGTGTGGCAGATCAGGATGCTGATTACCAGCATGATTACTGCACAGGTGTGTTTTAGACTGGACACAATAAAAGGTCACTCTAAAATGTGCAGTTTTACTGTAATGGGGGTCTGAAAACCAGTCAGTATCTGGTGTGACACCATTTACCTCACGCAGTGCAACACATCTCCTTCACATAGAGTTGATCAGGTTGTTGATTGTGGCCTGTGGAATGTTGCTCCACTCCTCTTCAATGGCTGTGTGAAGTTGCTCGATATCGGCAGGAACTGGAAGACGCTGTCGTATACACCGATGAGGATGACGAGCTGCAGATGAGCTTCCCTGAGATGCTTTATAACAGTTTGAGCAGAAATTCTTTGGTTATGCAAAGCGATTGTTGCAGCAGCTGTCCGGGTGGCTGGTCTCAGACAATCTTAGAGGTGAAGATGCTGGATTTTTTAAATAAAATGAAATAAAAGAAACCTAAAACACCCTGAGGGCGCACATCTGTACATTCTTTCATAACGTTGCTCTGACTGTCCCCAGAGTAACCAGTTACCTTCAAAATGAGGTCTGTAGGTAAACAACACACACCTGCCATCAATTACAGTGACTCTGCTGAAAAGCTTATCAAAGTCAACTGTTGCTGTAGGATTTGCTTGCATGTTTGTTGTGCTCTACTAAGAACCACAAAAGAGTCACCAAAGAAACTGCAAGACTTGAAAGGACCAATAAGGAAAGAGATATAAAAGAATATCAAAGACACTGAATGTACCATGGAACACTGTGAAAACAATCATTAATAACTGGGAACACGTGGTACTACAGACCCTGCAAAGATCAAGACGACCATCCGAAGCTGATGAGATGATGAGGAGAAAACTTATTAGAGAGGCTACTAAGAGACCAACAGCAACAATGAAGGAACTACAGGAAGTTCTGGCCAGTATTGTTCACTCCTTACATATGACCACCATCTCCTGTACACTGTACAAGTCTGGTCTGTGGGGTAAGGGCAACAAGAAGAATATACAAGCCCGTCTGAATTATACAGTCTCCACAAACCATGTTTGAAAATGTGTTCAGGTCTGACGAGACAAGGGTTGAACTTCTTGTCCATAATTCTAAAAGAAATATTTTGTGCAAAGCCAGCACAGAGCATCATCCAAAGAACACTGTAGAGACAGTGAAGCATGGTGGGGGTAGTGTTATGCTTTGAGGCTGCTTCTCTTTTAGGCCAGTGGCACTTTTCAAGATAGATGGGAAAATGAAAAGCTCCAAATAGCAAGATATGTTGTCACAAAACCTGCTGCCCTCTATCAAACAGCTGAACATGAAGAGGAATTTCACATTTCAACATGAGTATGACTCAAAGAACTTTAACAAACACATGGCTTCAGAAAAGGAGAATCAAAGTCCTGGAATGGTCTAGCCAGAACCCACACCTCAATCCCATCCAAAACCTATGAAATTACCCAGAAAAGAGGTGTACACAGGAGATCCTCACAATCTGAAGGAACTTTAATGCAAAGACGAGTGAGATTAAATTCCATATTCTAGATGTGTAAAGTTAATGGAGACATTCACAAAGACTTCCACGAAGTATTAAATGGGGAGTATATATATATATATATATATATATTAAAAACATTTCCTTAGTGTACTTGCTCAACAGCTTCTGCAAATTTTTCACTGCCCAAAAGTTTGCATATTTTGCTGCACTGCTCAGTTTGCACTTGTAGAAGCTAAATTGCATTTCATTGCTGTGTAGCTTCACTATGCAATGACAATAAAAGTTGAATCTACCTAAAGGATGTAGGTACATTTTAGAATTTGTGTGTTGAAAGTCAGGTGGGTCCTTGGTGGTCTAGTGGTTAGGATGCGGCGATCTCACCGCTGTAGCCCGGGTTCCATCCCCAGTCAGGGAACCAACCCCAGCCACTTTGAGTGCCGGTCCCAAGCCCGGATAAATGGGGAGGGTTGCGTTAGGAAGGGCATCCAGCGTAAAAACGTGAAAAATCAAACATGCGGCGGATCCGCTGTGGCGCCCCCTAATGGGAGAAGCCGAAAGAAAGTGTTGAAAGTCAGGTATAAATACAAGTACCTCCTCGAACAATCTTTCTGTCTTAAATATTACTGATATAAACTAGAAATGGAATGGATGGAGAATTCTCTCGACGTTTGGAGTTCCTCCTGATTAGATTTTGAAAGTCAGTGGTGCTGTGGCTGCTGGTCTTCACACTGACATTAGGAAAGGCTAACACTGCGGGGGGTTGGGGGTCGGTTGTGGGGGATGGCTTGTGGAGAAGCTTGATGTTGTAGGCATTGGCGTGTAAAACACAAGAAGGACAAAATGCAAACATTTATGAGTTGGAACCTGCCCGGCATGAGCGAGCTCAGAATTCATTAATCGTTCAGTTGAGCAAAACAATTAAATGAATTGTCTCGTAAATGAAAATATTTAGGGATTAAGGTGTGCTTGATGGATATTTGCTCTCCTAACAACACAGAGAAAGGCCTAATGATGGTGCTGAAGAAAAATATTTTCATTTTTTTGATATAACATCAGTAATTCTAGGAAATCAACAGTTTTACGTGTGTGTGTGTGTGTGTGTGTGTGTGTGTGTGTGTGTGTGATGAGCGAGAACGGACGCATTCCCTCGAGGCGTTCCTGTTATAAAATCCTGATAATCTCTTTGTTTTTTTTTTTCTCTCTATCTTTACTGGCTCGGCATGTGCATATCTGGCTTCGACGAAACCCTGCAGCTAATTTAAGACCTTCATAACTAGTTCCAGAAACGATACTTTATCCACCGAAGACCTTTGGGGGAATGGCTTGACTTTCCCATAAAGCATTACTCCAGGCTGGAGGGATTACTCATTATTCATACTGTTATCAATGCCTTTCAGTGCGTTTGCTCTAAAACAAAAACACTGAAATCTGAGGCAGTGAGGAATTTGAGCAAACATGCTTTCATGTATTTTTATTGTTTTACTCTGTTACACACCTGAGCAGGTAATCAGAGTCCTGAAAGGTGCATTTCGTGAGAGAAGGATTGCTTTTTAAACATGCGCTACAGGAAGTGAGCTTCTTGTTACAACTGCACCCGTTTCCTGGTGACTTCCATCGATTGGAGTCTGGAGCTCCTGCATGCTGGGGATGACCAAGTGCTCACCTTAGTGTTGGGAGGTTGGTTTAAAGTTTAACGCCTGGGCAAGACATCAAAACTGCCCTGAAACCATTGTAAGAGAGATGTCTTTTTTCCTCCCCGTCATCCAGAGCGACGCTACACAACTAGCAGTAACTCAGTTAGCGCTCCGCTTAGTGTTAAAAAGACGCATCGCATTTGCTGCTCATGTGATCCAGGAAGCAGCGGTTAACCTCCATTATCTCAGATTTGTTGTTGATACCTGGGTAGTCCAGAAAAACAGAAAACATTATAAATATAATAAACAGTAGGTTTTGGATGAACTCCAAAAGTTATGTAGCTACTGTATGTTACGCTCCATTTTACAAATTTCCGTTCATATTTGGAAAATCATGTGAACTCATTATATACATGCAGGTTAAACAGAGACAGGAATCCTGAACCAACATGGCTTCAATTCCAACTTCCAAACTCTTTCAGCGGAATGTTTGGAGAAACAAACTGTCTGGATGCTGAGTGTGTGTAAAGCTGTTCCCTTTCAGGAACTTGAGCTTCTGCGTTGTCAACGCTCTGAGTCACGTGTGGAATCGGTCTAATGGAAAGCGTGGCGTCACCAGTGGGGTGACGTCACGACCAGGAAGCTATAAAACACACATGGAGTGAAACCATTGCCAGCTTCTGTTTGTTCATGAAGTGCTCTATGTGTGTATGTTTCTATGGTAAGTGGTAAATGTCGTTAGGAGCCACACTTTCCATTGGACCGATTATACACGTGATTCAGAACGTGGACAACGCGGAAGCGGTTCCAAAGCGTTGTTGACGCAGCATCTCATTCCCTCAGGGAACCAGTGTTACATACGTAACCTAGAGCTAACTTGTGTATCTGTCCTGCACTGTTCTGTTTTTGTTTTGTGTTGCACTTTTTCATGGCGAGAACAACTTCAATTCAATACAATTCAATTCAATACAGCACATTTTCTCAAAGCAGCTGAGACTTGAGAAAGCAGTAATACATCATGTGTATAAGTTTGTTCCTTATAATTATAAGTTTATGGAAGAAACCTTGAGAGGAAGAAAACTCAAGAAGGAACTCATTTTTATCTCGGTGGCACCGAATGTCCATTTATTACAGTTAAACGTTGTTGAGGTGCAGTGATGGTGATTTACTTTTACTTACTTATTTTACACCTTGTATTTTTGTCCTTAGCTCTGAGTTCTATTATGTATCTCTGTGTTGTTTTATGTAGCACCAGGATCCTGAAGAAACATCTCATGTCACTGTGTACTGCATCAGTTATATATGGTTGAAATGACAATAAAAGCTTCTTGACTTGCTGGGATTTGAACTCGAAAGCTTCAGATCAACAACCACTTCCTCCTTCAGACCATAAAAATATACAATACAGAAGTTTAGTGGATAAGGTGTTGGACTTCTCATGTGAAGGTTAAGAGGTCAAATCCCAGCCCTACCAAGCTGCCACTGCAGGGCCCTTGAGTGAGGCCCTTAAACCTCACCTGACCAGTTGTATAAATGAGATAATTGTTGATCTGGATAAGGGCGTCCAACGAATGCCATAAATGAAAATGAACAGCAGTGACATCATTTTTCCAGAGGAATGAGGAGAAACATTGGAAGAGCAGTTGAGGTTCTTCTGTTCACTACAGCATTGAAGAACATGTTTGTAGCATTTTGTCTAGGAAATGTTGTTTGAGATTCAACCCCAGCGAGGGCATTTTAGCTGATACACGGGTACATCCTGGAGTTCTATCTGCTCAGCGGTGGTCCAGCTGTACTCACACACCACACTACACAATTAATGCTGCACTAATATAATCACACAAAAGCAGCGTTTCCTTAGTTATCAATGCTTTATTTTCACCCTCCGGCTCCTGGCATGTAGACTCATTGTTAATGTGTGTGTGTGTGTGTGTGTGTGTGTGTGTGTGTGTGTGTGTGTGT
>JAAIIK010000409.1:103844-118624 GCA_014706435.1 Silurus glanis
CCTGCCTGCACTCTTTTCTTCACTTCTCTAACACACTCTCCATTACTCTGCACTGTTGACTCCAGGTACCTGAACTCCTTCACCTTCTCCACCTCTTCTCCCTGCAACCGCACCACTCCACTGCCCTCCCTCTTATTCACACACATGTACTCTGTCTTACTCCTACTGACTTTCATTCCCCTTCTCTCCAGCGCGTACCTCCACCTCTCCAGGCTCTTCTCAACCTGCTCACTACTCTCACCACAAATCACAATATCATCCGCAAACATCATAGTCCAGGGAGACTCCTGTCTGACCTCGTCCGTCAACCTGTCCATCACCACTGCAAACAGGAAAGGGCTCAGGGCCGATCCTTGATGCAGTCCGACCTTCACCTTGAAACAGTCTGTCGTTCCTACTGCACACTTCACTGCTGTCACACTGTCCTCATACATGTCCTGCACCACCCTCACATACTTCTCTGACACACCTGACTTCCTCATACAATACCACAACTCCTCTCTCCACCCTGTCGTACGCTTTCTCTAAATCCACAAATACGCAATGCAATTCCTTCTGTCCTTCTCTATACTTCTCCATCAACATTCTCAAAGCAAATAATGCGTCTGTGGTGCTCTTCCTCGGCATGAAACCATACTGCTGCTCACAGATGGTCACCTCTTCTCTCAGCCTGGCTTCCACTACTCTTTCCCATAACTTCATGGTGTGACTGATCAACTTAATTCCCCTGTAGTTACTGCAGGTCTGCACATCTCCCTTATTCTTAAAGATCGGTACCAGCACACTCCTTCTCCATTCCTCAGGCATCTTCTCACCTTTCAGAATCTTGTTAAACAATCTGGTTAAAAACTCCACTGCCATCTCTCCTAAACATCTCCATGCTTCTACGGGTATGTCATCTGGTCCAACCGACTTTCCACTCTTCATCCTCTTAATCGCTGCTCTCACTTCCTCCTTACTAATCCTATCCACTTCCTTCTTCACCATCTCCACACCATCCAACCTTCTCTCTCTCTGATTTTCCTCATTCATCAGCGGCTCAAAATACTCCCTCCACCTTCTCAACACACTCTCCTCACTAGTCAACACATTTCCATCTCCATCCTTTATTGCTCTAACTTGCAGCACATCCTTCCCAACTCGATCTCTCTGCCTGGCCCATCGGTATAAATCCTTTTCTCCTTCCTTAGTGTTCAACCTCTCATACAGCTCCTCATATGCCTTTTCCTTGGCTTTCGCCACATCCCTCTTTACCTGCTGCCGCATCTCCTTGTACTCCTGCCTACTTTTCTCATCACTCTGTCGATCCCACTTCTGTTTTGCCAACCTCTTTCTCCTTCTGCTCTCCTGCACTTCCTCATTCCACCACCACGTCTCTTTCTCTTCCTTTCTATTTCCAGATGTCACACCAAGTACTTTTCTAGCTGTCTCCCTCATCACTCCTGCAGTAGTCACCCAACTCATCCAGCACCTCTTCACCACCACAGAGCCCCTGTCTGACCTCTTCCCTGAACCTCACACTACAGTCTTCCTCCTTCAGTTTCCACCATCTTATTCTTCTTTCAGTCCTCACTCTCCTCCTCTTCTTCTTCACCTCCAAAACCATCCTACAGACCACCATCCGATGCTGTCTAGCTACACTGTCCCGTGCCAACACCTTACAGTCTCCAATCTCCTTCAGGTTGCATCTCCTGCATAGAACATAGTCCACCTGTGTGCACCTTCCTCCACTCTTATACGTCACCCTATTATGATCCTCCTTCTTCTTAAAATACATGTTCACCACTGCCATTTCCATCCTTTTAGCATAATCTACCACCATCTGCCCTTCCACATTCCTCTCCTTAAAGCCATACCTACCATCACCTCCTCATCACCTCTGTTCCCTTCACCTACATGCCCATTTAAGTCTGCCCCAATCACCAATCGTTCATTTCTAGGTACACCATCTACCACTTCATCTAATTCACTCCAGAATCTTTCCTTCTCCTCCATCTCACAGCCGACTTGTGGAGCATAGGCACTGATGACATTTATCATCATCCCTTCAACTTCCAGCTTCACGTTCATCACCCTATCAGAAACTCTCTTCACCTCCACTACACTCTTACTGTACTCTTCCTTCAGAATCACCCCTACACCGAACCTCCACTCTCCTCCACTTCTCCTTTCCCTGCTGTCTCTGTAAAAATCTTCCTCTCCTTCGCCTCCTTCGGCCAACAGTAGCCCAATTTCCACCGGTACCCTGTTGGCTAACGATACCTGTGGCGGTCGTTGTTAACCCGGGCCTCGACCGATCCGGTATGAAATTCTTATTTGTGATCCGCATATTAGATTTGGCACATGTTTTACGCTGGATGTCCTTCATAACACAACCCTCCTCATTTATCCGGGCTTGGGACCGGCACTAAGAGTGCACTGGCTTGTGCCTCCATAATGGCTGGGTTCTTACACACCTCACAATCAGTGTATATATAATTACTACCAAACCCACCCACGTGTACACACTAGACTGTGGCCGACAATGAATTCTGTGACTAACACCATCTAAGCCACATGATAGGTGTGTTAATAAGCTGACTAAAGCTCACTGATGATCCAATTTCAAGGAATCTCAGATGCCAACAGTTTTATCAATGCAAAAATGTAGAGATGTACACAAGTCAGCTTGTATCCATAAAGAATGTTTTAGAAATAAAAGAAATTGATGAATTGTAATATATGTGTTAATAAATATGTGGTAATAAAACGTCCAAAGATGTCAGAGCGATGTCTCAATCACTGAATAAATCATTGGTTCAGAGGTTGCAGACTTTGTATACCATCAGCTCAAACTCTGTCTGGAGGAATTACAGCACGCTTTAAAAAAAAATGTAATTGCAAGTTTAAGAGTTTTAGGAAGATGTAGGTCTTCAGCGGCCGTTTAAAGATTCAGGTTTTAGGACATCTAGACTGCAGAATGATAAGCTTTGTTTGGAAACGGCCTTATAACCCTTGCCAGATTGATTAACAGCAATAATTGCTTCTCTTCAATGAGGATGTTTTTTTCTCCTTGACATTGTGGAAATACTTGACAAAAAACTGATTGTGTCAGTGACTGGGGTACTTTCTTTTTTACATGACAGTATATATTAGATGGTATTTAAATCGGATTAGATTAGAAATGATCAGTTGTGATCAATGATCATCTCTGGTAAATAACACGGTGTGTGTATGGCAGTGTGTTGTGTTGGATGCGTCCCTCAGCAGCAGTGGAGGTGGAGGTGGAGGTGAAGGTGGAGTCCTAGAAATGGTGAATGTGCACACATCTGTGCTGCTGCTGATGTTTCCAGCAGGCGAGTATGAGGATGTAGCGACCATGAGGTCAGTCAGTGCGGTGTGTGTGTGTATGTATGTGTGTGTGTGTATGTGTGTGTTGAAGGAGGACACACCCTCACTGTGGCTTCTCCTGAACTTTACACACACTGGAATATTAAAGAGCCGCTTGGAGCTCGGCTTCACCGCTGCAGCTTACTGCCTGCTCCGGAGCCAGAAACAACCACAGCTCCGAGTTCTCGATCATTCTGTACTACTGAGACATCACATCTCATCAAAACACACCACAACACGTGTGCACTTCAGTGTGTGTGTGTTTGTGTGTGTGTGTGTGTGTGTGTGTGTGTGTGTGTGTGTGTGCGTTTGTGTGTGTGTGTGTGTGAGTGACCAGCTGCTTTACGTCTTCAAAAACCACATCTGTGATAGCTTAAAACTTACATTCACATTGTCATGGGGATAGAAGGTAGGAGATGCAGCAAAATCAGATATAAAGAAGTGTTTTCTGTTATCAGAGATAAGAGATGAGGAAAAAAGATCATGATTGTGTCGAGCACAATTATTTAAAGATTATTTTTTGGTTTTGACATTAAATAAATAAAACCTTTTGCTGTAAGCTGAGGTTCAATGACTATTTCCATGCTCCTGCCGGGGTTGCAGATAGCAACTGAGCCTCTTTGGGATAAACTTGGAAAAGATCTACAGTGGAACCTCGGTTTACAAGCATAAATCATTCCAGAAACGTGCTGGCAAACCGATTTACTCGTTTATATCGATACGAGTTTTCCCATAATAAATAACAATAATAACAAAAACATGATGTTCACTGTACCTTTGAGAAGAGTCGAGGCTGTATGATGGAGAGGAGGAGGAGAGGAGGAGGAGAGGAGGAAGAGAGGGTTATTGCTTGGAAGTAGAATCTCCTTCCATTATGAAGTCAGGAAGACTTTCACCCATCACTGGATTTACTTAATTTATCTAATGACACTTGCTTTTGTCTGTTTTTCATTATTTCATGAAAGTGTGACTTTATATTATCATTAAAGAAATTCATAGATCTCATTGCTACAGCCTTATTTGGGTGGTGTTTTTCAACAAAACTTTGCAAAAACTTAGCTACACAAAGACTGAGGGCAAATACTCTACTCTGGAAAATGACTCTGGTGAGCGAACAGAACCATCAGCTCGGCACGTGGGATTGCTTTCCGTCAAAAAAACACGTTCTCGCTCTGTGCTCGTATTTTGGATATTTCTGCTCAAAAACCACTTCACTCGCAAACCGAGGTTCAGCCATAACATTATGACCATCTGTCTAATATTGTGTTGGTCCCCTTTTGCTGCTCGTGACCCTTCGAGCATCAACATCATGAACTTCTTCAGCAGTTTGAGCTACAGGAGCTCGTCTGTTGGATCGGACCCACGTGCATCAATGATCCTCGTCCCCCACGACCCTGTCGCCGGTTCACCACTGTTCCTTCCTTGGAGCACTTTTGATAGATACTGACCACTGCAGACCAGGAACATCCCACAAGAGCTGCAGTTTTGGTGATGCTCTGACCCAGTCGTCTAGACGTCAGGATATTTCAAATTTCCTCAAATCCTTACGCTCGCCCATTTTTCCTGCTTCTAGCATCAACTTTGAGCAGAAAATGTTCAATTGCTGCCTAATAAATAAATCCACCCACTAACAGGTGCCATGATGAGGATGGGTTCCCTCTTGAGTCTGGTTCCTCTCAAGGTTTCTTCCTTATGCCATCTCAGGGAGTTTTTCCTTGCCACAGTCACCACCGGCTTGCTCATCAGGGACAAACTTAATCTTATAAAGAACATCTTCACTTTCTATCAGCACATTTTCTGTGTAAAGCTGCTTTGAGACGATGTTCATTGTTAAAAGCGCTATACAAATAAACATGAATTGAATTGAATTGAATGATGGAGAGATAATCAGTGTTCTTCACTTCACCTCTCAGAACGTTATAATGTCAGTGTTATAACTGACTGCTGTATATTCCAAAATGTAAAAATGTGTATAAAATAATCAGCAGAATAAGCTGACACCGGACAGAGAAATGTTTTCAAATTCACTGTTTTAAAAATGAGGCTATTTCAGTTAGAGCATCTTAGTGGATAAAATTGGACCAGAGGATGTTTGAAATATTTTTCCACGGAATAAAATTACTAAAAAGCATGTAAACAGTAATAAATAATCTTTAACCATTTTCCAGTTAGCATGCGTTAATCCTCAACTACAATTACTAAGAAAATTTTACAAATTCAATCAATTCCTGCTGACTTTTTGACCTGCACTGCACAGTGTTTTTCTTACCCAAAGAAGAAAAACCTTCACTTACAAAGCAGAAAAGTGGCATTTTATGTCCAGCATGTGCAAAGATTTCTTATTGGTTCAGTAGACTCCAAGTGGAAATCTTTAATCTGATCCATGATTATATACAGCTTTGTCAGTAAGGGGTTACCAGAGTTGGTAAAAAAAAAAAAAGTCCACACATCCTTCACTCAGTAGAAGTGCAGATACTGATGTTTTAAAAGACTCTGGTAAAAGTTAAAGTTCTGACTGCACTTTTTTACTGAAGTTAAAGTAAAGAATTTTGGGCTCTGACATGTTCTTCAGTAAAAAGTAGTGATTATTACTACCTGTTTTAGTGTCACACTGGAACTGAACCTCATCATATTAATATCAGGGCTGTCAATCATTTACAATAATCACAACTTAATCACACATTTTTATCTGTTCTAAATGTGCCTTGAATTAATACTTTTCAATTTTTTAATACTCTAATCAACATGTTCATGGACAAATATTGATGCTTTATGCATGAAGACTAAGTAATTATGGTGTTTTTAATTACCCAAATTATCAGGACACCAAATGGAACCTTTTGTGTTTCCACACGGACGGTTAATGAGATGATACCAGATAAACTGCACCTCGTCTAACTTTTATACGGATTACAGAATCAGAGAATATTTGTTTTTGATGTGAATTTCAAGTTTTATATGCATATATTTATTAAGTCTGTGAGGCAAATATTAACTAAGATTCAGGTTATTTTATTTATGTGTTTATGTGTGAAGAGAGATGACAAAGATCGTCAGAGAGCGCCCCCTGTCTGTTTTCTTTATTTTACAAAAGCACAGTGTTTTGTTGTTGGTACAGATTATTTTCTGAACGATCAAAAAATACAGTAATTTAAGTTCGTTTCGGTCGTCTTGAGGAAAAAATGCCACAAAACGGTGAGTTTGTCGACCCCAGAGGGTAAATTGTGTGCATCATGGTGGATTTTGGTGCTGATTTGAGACTTGGCGTATCAATAAAACAAATGTTTAGTGATTAAACAATTTTTTTCGGAGGAATTTATTTATTTATTTTTTATGTCTGCGTAAAGAAAGGGATTTATGAATAAACGTGTATTGCGCATTTATTTATTGATATTTTTTATAAAAATGGTCAAACAAATATGCTTCGCATTAAACACGTGATAATAAAATTTGTGCCTTCAAAATTAATTTGTGTTATAAACCTGTTAATTTTTACAGCCCTAATCATTTTTCAATACAAAACGAATTTCAAATGTTGTTCTCTAATAAATGTATCCAGGCTGAAGATCCACCATATAGAACACAAGCAGAGAAAAGATGATGATTATCAGGAATGTCTCTGTTCTCAGTCATGCTTCCATCACTGACTCCCTCTGTCTCATCTCTGTCTCGTTAACCCCAGTCTTTTTACTGCCTTCTGCTCATTGTGAGCTTCAGAAACTACTCTACGTCTGCGGTGTGAGAGATACAGGAAATGATCCACCAGCGAATTGAAAAAGCTGCACAATGACAGGAAACAGGTTGATGTGCTGAAAACGGTGCAGTGAGAAAATAAAAAATAGACCATTTGACCATTTCACCAAATAGATCAAAACTAAAGTAACAAGTCTGTTTTGAAAATGTAGCAAGTACAGATATTTGTGTAAACAATTTAATAAGTGAAAGTAAAAAGTTTTTAGAAAAATAAATAGTGGAGTAAAGTACTGATACCAGAAAAATCTACTTAAGTACAGTAACAAAGTATTTGTACTTTGTTACTTCACTCTTCTGGAGGTCACTAAGAGTATCATTGTAAAATAGTAAAGACAATGTCTGAGGCCATAATATGCTCTGCTTCTATCTTATATAACTTACGGGCGTTGAACTGCTGTATGTCCAGGTGTTGCTCTGAAAACAATGTAGGCTTAATCCATAATTAAAATAATTTTGAGGGCAAGGCTGCCTGTTAGGGCAAGACTGTATCCATCTTACTCAGAAAGGTGAGTCTCTCATATCTTACTGCTTACTTTTTAATCTCAGAACAGGACTAATTAACAAGGTGACAATCCAGAGCCAAGGCCAGGGAGCAGATGGACAGGCTAAACTGTGTGCTAGCTGCATTGAGTCATCACTCAGGGACCATAATATTGAGCTGTCACAGAAGCAACTCCAAAGTTCTTCCAGAGGCTAACAACACTGCCTTCCAAGCCAATCTCCATGCTGAGGCAAACACTGTGGCCTCCTTCCCAGCTCCACATAAAGCAGTCCACAGGATCAGGATGGACTCTGACATTGAGTGCTGCAGGCTGGAGTTCACATACCAGCTCACAGCATTCTAATGAACTTTTGTGTTTTCATGTTTTGTTTATTTAGCAGTGTGTATTTTCGTTCCCATTTGTGTCTTTGTTTTGATTTCATGTAATGTCTCCACCCCAATCCTGTCATTAATAGTTTCCCCCACTAATCCCTATCGCTTACAGCTTTTTGTATTATATACTAGTGATTACCCCGTGTTTGTTTTAGTACTAAGCAAAGTGTTGCATTCAATTGCTCCTTTCTCTTCCGCATACCAGCCCCTGATGAGTCTGGTTCATGCTTTGTTTTCAACTTCTTGTTCGTGATTCGCCCCATTCTGTGATGTTTACTGAACAATTATGAGTGTTCATAATATTGATTTTGGATTGATAAGTTGGCTGATGGATTTCTTAACCAATAGGTCTCAGCGTGTGAAGGTGAACAGTGTTTTGTCTGATGTTCTTTTTTCCTCTACTGGGTCACCGCAAGGGTGTGTTCTTTCACCTCTTTTATTTCTGCTTTATACTAATGAGTGTCGTACGCAACTTGAGAGACGCCATATCATTAAGTTTGCTGATGATTCAGTGATCGTTTCCCTCCTTAATAATGATGATTCTGTTCACGGTTCTGTATTGGTAGATTTTATTGATTGGTGTAAACTGTCCTTTTTGGACATTAATGTATTAAAAACTAAAGAGATGATTGTAGATTTTAGGAAGAATCGTATAGCCATCTCTCCTGTGGTTATTAATGATCATGCTGTTGAGATTGTCATCATTTTAAATATCTTGGTACTATAATAGATGAAAAGTTGACTTTTGGTGCTCATGTGGATGCTGTTTGTAAAAAAGCCCACCAGCGTATGTATTTTTTACGGAAACTCTGTGGTTTTAACGTGGATAGCACTTTTATGAAAATGTTTTATTCTTGTTTTATTGAGTCAGTTATTACATTTACATTTGTGTGTTGGTATGGATCGCTTAATCTGAAAAATAGAAATAGACTTCAGGGTATTGTTAAAGTGTGTGGTAAGATTGTCGGCACCAACCTGATTGATTTAAACAGTGTGCATAAAGCAAGGACTCTGAGGAAGGCCGAGTTAATGTTAAGAGACTCCAGCCATCCCTTGCAGAATCTTTTTATGTTGTTACCTTCTTCACGTAGATATTTTTTACCGCTTTGCAGGACAAATAGATTTAAAAATTCTTTTGTACCAGTTGCTATTGGGTTTTTAAATACTTAAATGTTTTTTTTTTTTTTTTTTTTTTTTTTTCTCTGTACTGTTTGTTGCTGTGTGTTTGGGATTGTGTGGATTCTGCTGGCTGTGAAACAAATTGCCCCTCGGGGATAATAAAGTTGACCTAACCTAACCTAACCTGACCAGTGTCTACTTCATGATTCTAGATAATGATTTGGATTGGTCTGGCTTTTTTTTTTTTTCAAAAAAACATTTTGCCTGCATTTGCGTTAACTGGTCGTCGTGTTACATTATACCACCAAAGTGCAAGCCAAGCACAAGCAGACCATCATTACTTTATATTGCAGTGATGAATTCATGATTTTTATTTCAAGAGCAAATATAAAGCTGGAAAAAATGTTTTTAAAATGAGACAATTTGATAATATCAATAAAAAATAACAATAAAACTATATCAGATCAGCAATTTAATTTACCCTGCTTTCCTTGCTTCTCGCTTGTGTTGCTCACACTTATTGCAGCTTTTGACACAATTTATTATAATCTCCTGCTTGCTAGACTTGAGAACGTTGTTGGAATAAAGGGAACAGCTCTCTCCTGGCTCAGGTCTTATTTGACTGATCACTATCAGTTTGTTGATATAAATGGTGAGTTCTCCACACTCTCTGAGGTAAAGTTTGGTGTTCCGCAAGGATCTGTCTTAGGCCCACTGCTTTTCTCTTTATATCTGCTGCTTCTGGGTGAAGTAAACATGATAGTACAAGGTTGTATCAAAACTTTTGGAGACTGGCGGGTCATGCATGTGGTACCTGGGCCTTCAGTGAGGACGTATTCGACTTAATTCACCTCTTAATACACCACTATCACATCACAATTATAGAAACTATCAATACAATATAAAAACACAATATAACAACACGTGGCATTACAGAGAGACATTTCACATATGGAGGTGAAAACCATTTTACTAAAAGCAACAAACCCAGGTAAGACTACAAACATCTACACTACAACCACAACTGTGCACCTACAACATCTGGAGCAGTTCAGAATCAATATTTGTCTAATAACATAACAAAAGCATTACAAATATAAATAAAATACAATCTACACCAGAGACTCAGACTCATAATGTGCAGCGCCCCCCAGAGGCTGTAATCCAGTGGTACCGCTCGTATTCACTGGTCTGGAAGTGGAGAACAAACCCTTTCTCGGGCTGAGACACGCTAGCTAGCTTCAGGGTTGGCAACCTCCTCACAATGTCTAGCTTTTCTTCAAAATTTATTTTAAGTATGTCTGAGACCAAATCAATTTCTTTTCCTCTGTAGGCATAAAAAAGTCTAACTCTGATGTATTAACGTGTGCAGAGCTACACACGTGTTTTACCAGTCGAATTTGGCTGTAACAGTTTCCCTCTGACCAACCAATCAGAGGACGGAAAAATCCTGACGCTATTCTGGGCCAGCGAGCTGCCCTGTGAGGAGAATCTGAAATCTGATTGGTTAAAGAAACAGAGCTGTTGCTAATAGAGACTATGGTAAAAAGGCCAGCCGTATTGACTTTGAACGCCCTGATAAGATGGAAGCATTTTTATTAGGACCAAATGCAGCTAGAAGTAAACTGTTGGATAAAACAAATATGGTCATTAAACAATGCAGAAAAACAACTAGTTCATGGTGTTATTACTTTAAGGTTGAATAATTTGAATACCTTACTGTCTGGGTTTTCTAGTACTTGCTTGAACAAGCTCCAATTAGTCCAGAATGCAGCAGAAGTCATCCTGAATCCAGATCCAGAAGATATGACATTTACATTCATGCACTTTGGCAGACACATTCATCAAGAGCAACTTATAGAAGTTCTTCAAAGTCTTCACTAATAAATCCACCCTGATCTTGACGGCGAGTCTTGAAACGTGCCTTCCTTGTACCCTGAAAGATGGTGAGATCAATTGAGCAGTGAGTGAAGATCAGAGAGAGCATTTACTGAGAGGTGCTGGTTTATTTTTGGCTTTGTTTGTGAGTATCAGTGTTTTAAATCTGATTCAGCAGCTACAGGAGGCCGATGAAGGGGAGTAGAGCATTGCGGCAGCTCCATTCTGGATCAGTTGGGGCTGGTGGAGTAGTCCAGAAATCCTGTTCAGAGATGACGAGGAACTGAACAACACCTGAGTGATGCATGTGGATAGAAATAGACAAATTCTACTGAAGATGTAAAGAAGAAAATAACATGGGAATGTCAGATTAGGAAACATGTGAAGAAAGGGGCAATTAGTCGTCCATGGTTACCTCCTCGTAGGTAGTGCTCTGTGACCAAAAGATGAGATCAGACAGTGATCGTACTTTATTAGACTGTTTATCTGACTGTAAAAGACTGTAGAAAGATCACCACTCAATCACACACTCCAGTGCTCATGTTAGTTTTCACTCTCCAGTGTTCTGTAGTGTTTAAAGACTATAATAAACTCTTGATGTCACCCAAATGAGGATGGGTTCCCCTTTTGAGTCTGGTTCCTCTCAAGGTTTCTTCCTCATAACATCTAAGGGAGTTTTTCCTTCACCACAGTCACCACAGTCTTCATCATCAGGGATAAACACACACCATTCACTTTAATTATGAAGTTCTGTAAAGCTGCTTCAAGACAATGTCCATTGTGAAAAGCGCTTTAGAAATAAACTTGAACTTGATCCATTGAGATAACACAATCTTATCTGAGATGAACAGCAGGTCGGTTTTACTAGGTTTTATTTTTAGATGATGATCTACCATCCATGATGAGATGTTTGTCAGACATACTGAGGTCTTTGCGGCAACAAGAGGGTCTAGGAGCGGATTAGTTCACCTGCTTAGCAGTGGTATGAAAATCCATGCGAGTTCGAGCATAGATGCAAAACACGGGAAGACCGAGCATTGAGAATTGTGGAAAGTCTGCATACAGCAGATATGATTCTTTTCATATCAGCTTAACATAATTTGCACTGAATGGTTTCACGCCACAGTAGCTGAACAAACTTATCTATTATAATCCAAATAGTGCAGGATATTTATTGGTACCTCGAACCTAGAGAACAGTTCCCTCATGAGGACCTTCTTTTCTGTTCCTTAATTTCTTATCAAGTCTTGTTCAATACATCTAGCAGTAGATGTAAATCAGCACTCCTGGAACTGATGCATCCAATCAACAATGATTATTTTCCTATTATTTCTTTAATAGCTAGTTTAGAAATGTTCCATGTGCTGTAGAAGATGTGCAATTGGGGTTAAGTGGGCATCTGGAAAAGTGCCATATTAACGCTGTGTCGAGTTCTTTCGAGAGCAAGAATGTTCCCAAAAGCAAAGTAGACACACCCTGGTGTACTGTCGTTGCCATTAGGCACAAAATAGACAAAGTCACTATAGTTTCAGCCAATGAGTTCCCTGCTAGTTAACAATGCATGTTACCAGACAAACTAAACTGAACAAAACATTCTTTAACACAAAAACTGTAATTTGATTCAAATCAAGACTCTATATTATTACGCCGGGGGAGAGCTCGCATATTTACATTTAGTGCGAATAAGGAGGCTGATGACTGTCACAAGTAACCTGAATTATTGCCTCATGAATCTTATTTCTATCACCTAATCATTAGTTTCTTTTTTCTTGACCCGTCACTGTCAGGCTCAGCTTTGCTGGTGTTTTGTGTGTAAACCAGTTCACTAAAAGTTTTTTCTAGCATCAAGCTATTTATATTTTGCTTTATTTCCATACACAACACCTGGTTAGCATCAATCTGCAGAAGCAAACATAAAAATGAGTTTGTTAATGGTTAGTTTAAGATCCAGCTAATCAAATAATCACTGTGAAAGGTTTGATCAGAACAGAATGTGTGTGTGTGTGTGTGTGTGTGTGTGTGTGTGCGCTAGCGTTCGTGTTAAAACGTCATGATGAATGAGTAACAGCACACGCTTCATGTGCGTAAAGAGTCTTAAAGTCACATGACCGTATCGCTGCAGGTGAGCTGAAGTCCTCGGTTCTGTCATCAGGTGATTTTCCCGCTCACGCTCGCTCACGCTCGCTCACGTAAACATAGCGAGGCCAGAGAAATGTCGTCAAGCCTGAGAGAAAGCAGAGAAGTAAAAAGAAAAGAAGCTCTGTGAAGCACTGAAGGATTGTGGTTTTTACTCTCTGGCATCTGGAGAGCAGGTGTGTGGTTTGTGTCTGAGCTCACAGTGAGGGATGGAGACGACCTCTACAGGACACACCGAGAATTACACCACCATTTAATCTACACTATATTAACACAAGTATTGGGACTTTTCCAGCCACGTGTAGTTCCCAAAACTTTTAGCACAAAATTCAAGGCACACAACTGTTACAGGGCATTATTGCCTGCAGAAGCATGACATTTATTCTTCTCTTGAACCTGTTCCAGCATGACAATGCTCACAAAGCCAGCTCCAGGAAGATCTGCTCCAACCCTTTTGAACACTTTTGGGATGAATGTGAATGCTGACTGCACCACAGGCCTTCCACAAAATCTAATGGAACATCTTTCCAGAAGAGTGGAGCTTATTATAACTGCAAATGGACACTAAATGTGGAATGAGACGTTTAAAAAGATTCACTTCACATCTTATGGTCAGGTGTCCACTTCTATATTTTGCAATATATATCGTGTCGATATTGTTATATTAAACACCATTATGACTGATAGATATAGTGATGCTCAGATCATTTCTGTTTATTTAACCAGACAATTTCAACGCTACTGAATCATTTAACTGATGCTGAGCATTTTTTAAGAAATAAATAAATTAGTTTTAGTAGCAGTGTAACTGAATTTAACACAAACTATTCATATAACACTATTATTGCAATTATTTGATTCAATTTAAATGCGTAGTTTTGACAAAAAAAAGTAAAATGTTCACATTGAGAGAAAAGTATTGATTTTCAGCACATTATTATTTATTAACATGCAAATGATTTATTTTAAATAATAATAATAAAATTTCCAATAACATACAGCCTGAATGAAAAAGTAAAAAAAAAGCTTAATTATTAATTTATATTAAATTATATTATTATTTATTAACATGCAAATGATTTAATTTAAATAATAATAATAACATTTCCAATAACATACAGCCTGAATGAAAAAGTTAAAAAAAAGCTTAATTATTAATTTATATTAAATATATTATTATATTTTTTCAGATGCACAAAGGCCAAATAATTTATTACAATTATTTTATGGATTTAATTTTTTATAATGATTATTGATTTTTTTTTTTTTAAGTAAAACAAATCTTTAGTCATCTATTTATATTTCATTATATGATATGATTATATTAAATTATTTAGGAATATTTAGACTGTATGGTGTATAATTAATATTTTTATTACTTAATACATTAAAAAGATCTTTAGTGTTGTGTTTTAAGACGCTTTTAAATCTTGATACAGAACAAATACACCATATTTCAGAAGAAAGTATTTTACTGGCATAGAGCTGTATTTAAAAAAGCATGATCATGAACCAATCAGAACTCAACACACTACATTAACACTCCTGATGCATTATGGGGTCTAGTGTTAGAATCACAGCAAAGAAAGATTATAGAGTAAATTAAGTGTGTGTGTGTGTGTGTGTGTGTGTGTGTGTGTGTGTGTGTGTG
>JAAIIK010000409.1:140077-154759 GCA_014706435.1 Silurus glanis
GGGTGTGGCTATGATAAGTGTGGTTGAGAGGGGTGTGGCTATAAGGTATGTAGCTGAGTGGGTGTGGCTATGATAGGTGTGGTTAAAAGGAATGTGACCATGATGGGTGTGGTTAAGAGGGGTGTGGCCATGATGGATGTGGTTAAGAGGGGTGTGGCCATGATGAATGTGGTTGAGAGGGGTGTGGCCATGATGGGTGTGGTTGAAAGGGGTGTGGCTATGGTGGGTGTGGTTGAGAAGGGTGTGGTTATGATGGGTGTGGCTATCAGCTGTGGGTTCTGTTAGAGCTCAGATTTATTGTCTTGCACAGTGATCCCAGCTGTGCTTCAAACAGGATATTAGCACCAACATTTTCTTTAGATTGTGCAAACCTTGTGGCAAATTTCTGGGAATCCAGGAGCGTTTATATTCTATTTGTTTGTAAAATCACAACACAAAAGCATGATTTTTTTGGCCAAAGGTCTGCAGTGCTGGACCAGATGACACCATGATCCACAGCGAACAGCAGAGATTTTATTCCAACGCTCAGAACAAGTGCGAACCCCCGTTCCTACAGGGATATTTAATAACTCCCATTGGCACTTAACCAAAATCAACATGGCCTATGAAACAAATCAGAAAATAATGTAATATAATAATAATCTACTGCAGCTTTGGAAAATTTAACCTCCATCCAGGAAAATATCTAGGAGACACCTGTTATTTTGTATTCTTTCTTCCATTTTTCTTTTTTTTACTGGAACATCAGGACCCTGGGTGTCATGCAGCTTTACACTCCCTGAAATGTTTGAGAGGGCAGTCATAAATTCAGCTCCTGGGAATTCTACAGCACACTGAGTGATAATCCTATTCAGACAAATCCCCAGATACACTTAATGGACAAACATTTGTGGACATGTGAACATCTCACTCCACATTTAGTCTCCATTTGCTGTTCTAATAAGCTCCACTCTTTTGGGAAGATGTTCCACTAGATTTAGTAGAGAGTTATTTAGCTACGAGGGTGTTAGTAAAGTCAGGTACTGAAGTAGGTGAGAAGGTGAGGAGTTTTTTGGGTGCAGTCAGTGTTTATATTCATCCTAAACGTGTTCAGTAGAGTTGGGGCTCTATAGAAGGAGCTCATAAACACTGACTGCTATGTTATTTTGGACTTGTTCTTTACAAATATTAGAAATTGGTGTATTAACAATGCACAATGCTTCAGAGTGGAACATCTCAGAGAAAATTCCTCTCTTTTTTTGTACAAAATGTTTTTTTTTTTTCCCTCTGGTTTACATGTAAAATGCAGTCTTTACAGGTGAAACCTAGAGCGAAGTTATCTGTATTAATCTCCAATTTCTCAAATCCAAATGTTCAGTTTATAGCAAACAACAACAAAAAAAACCCCTAATCTTTTCCTTCCAGAAGAAAACTGTACACTATATGGAAAAAAGTATATTTACACCTGACATTTGCTCACATATGTGTTTCTTCCAAAATGTTTAAAGGAACACATTTTTATCAGACATCCTTAGATGTTGTAGCATAAAAGTTCCAGCATCTGTTTCAGCATGATGATGCCCCTGTGCACAAAGTAGCTCGATCTACTGCTATAGAGCTCCAGCCCTGTTAAACACCTTTGAGATGAATGTGAACACTGACTGCACCCCAGGCCTCCTCACCTACATCAGTACCTGACTTTACTCACACTCTTATAGCTAAATGAATCTCCACAAATATAGTAGAACATCTTTCCAGAAAAGTGAAGTTTATTTTAACAGCAAATGGAGACTAAATATGGAATGAGATGTTCAAACAAGCATATACCTTATATCCTGATATCTAAGTTCATTTCTGTGTATCTGATTCACTCGATGTGTGCAACATTTTGCTAGTGATCTTGGTTCAGACTTCTAGGAGTTCAACAAAGCAGTCTAGATCTTTTACAAGCTCACCAACAATGACTTCAATAATCCACAGTTGAGATCTCTGTAAAAGTGAATCAAGATTAAAATATAAATAAATAAATCATGTATATAAAAAAGAGCCAGAATTCAAAGTATCCACCAGATCGGAGTGAGTTTGGAAAATCTGCAGCCTTTTTGAAAGTGAAGTCAAAAATCTTATGCAGAAACCTCTGGATTTGAGTTACTCTTCTGTATATATGTTCTCCATCTGATTTATTAGTAAACTGAAACTCAAAACAGCACATGATTCAACAAGATCCTCAGTGTTGGAAATTCCCCTGCAGAAGAAGTGGACAAACAGGTGAACATACATACAGGTGGCGTGTGGTCAGGGTCAGTGAATCTTCTCTGCTGGTCTAAACACTATCAGAAGCACTGACCTACATTTACAACCTAAACTCTAATATTTGTTCCATGAAATTGTATTAATTTATTCCATCAGTTTATTCTCTTCATGTCGTAGCGCTTCTCTCGGCTGCACTGCTTCCAGTACGTGTATGTGGATGTTAGATTTTTGTCCAATCAGATTTCAGCCTCTATGTGCTGCCATGTGAATCTAATCTGCCCAGAGCCTTCAGAGTCAGTACTGCTGGACTTTTACCATAGAGAATATTACCAACAGCTCTGTTTCTTTAACCAATCAGATTTCAGATTCTCCTCACAGGGCAGCTCGCTGGCCCAGAATAGCGTCAGTATTTTTCCGTCCTCTGATTGGTTGGTCAGAGGGAAACTGTTACAGCCGAGTTGGACTGGTAAAACACATGTGTAGCTCTGCACACGTTCATACATCTGAGTTAGACTTTTTTATGCCTACGGAGGAAGAGAAATTGATTTGGAGACATACTTAAAAATACATTTTGAAGAAAAGCTAGACATGATGAGGAGGTCGTCCAACCCTGAAGCTAGCTAGCGTGTCTCAGCCCTTCCAGACCAGTGAATACGAGCGGTACCACTGGATTACATCCTCCGAGGGGCGCTGCACATTATAAATTTACATTTATTAAAGAATTTTATGTTTTTGTCACAAATATTAATTCTGAACTGCTCCAGATGATGTAGGTGCACAGTTGTGGTTGTTTATGTACAGTATTGATGGTTTCTATAATTACGACATGATGGTGGTATTAAGAGGTGGATTAAGTCGGGTACATCCCCACTGAAGGCCCAGGTACCAAATGCACGGGCCGCCATTGCATTTAATGAATCTATTTTGTGTCGATGGTGTAGGCATGGTAGATGCTCGATTGCAGGATAACACTCCAGTCATTGTTAGTTTTATTGCAGAATGCTCTTATTGTTTTGTTTTTTAGATCTTTACATGTGAAGACTCACATTCATAACCTTTTTATTCTCAGTTTCTCAGGCAGTTGTTCTGAACACTATTGAAGATTCAGTTCTTCAAATATCAAGTCAATCATTTGCCACTGGATTTAATCAAAACTAATGCTGGAAAATGACACTGCTAATGAGATTGTAGGTACAACTACAAAAGGGAAAAGCCACGTGATGCCAGTCTGACCATTCCCCAGGCATGTCTCAGATATTTACAGAACCTGTCAGAAGTTTCAACACACCGTGTCTTTTATCATATTTAAGAGACACATGCATTTTTTTTTTTTTTTTTACCAAACAAATCTGTAAATGTCCAGAACTTCATCCTCATTGAAAAATCCTCCCTCAGCATGAAGAACAGCTTCACACTTTCAGCATCCAGACACTATTTCTCCAAACATTCAGGTGAAATACTTTGCTGTGCCTCAACAATGTTCTTCACTAGTTGGAGATGTTCTTGTTCATCTCAGAGCAGTTCAGTAGGATTTAGGTGCGGTGACTGGGCAGGTTGTTCCATTATTGAGATCACTCCAGATGAGTTTTTGCTTTCTAAATAACAGTTACAGAGTTCAATGATCCGCAGTCCACACGGAACTGCAGGAAGTATGGAATGGGAGCCATGTTGGTTCAGGATTCCTTTTACTTTCTGGTATCTTCTCTGCTCCAAAACGACCCCAAACCATTAATCTTCCACCTCCACCTCTCCTGGTCTCCTTCTTACACAAGTTCTTCTGGTAGAAGTTTGTTGCATAGAAACTAAAGGAACATGCATGTGTCTCAGAAATAATAAGAGACTCCGTTTTCTTAGCCACTGTAAATTTCTGTTTATAGCATTTGAGTGATCGTTATTCAGAAACATTTATAGATATGTACCTGATCTGGAACCACGATCCAAAATGGCTCAGGCATAATCTGAAAAGATCAAGTTTCTGAAAAATCAGACCCGTGTCAGAAAGGTAAAATCACTTCCAGCTGGGAATTTAAATAAAGATGCTTTTGCATTCATCAATCTCTTTGAGATATAATTTCTCTTTAAAGGAAAAATGTAGCAGTGACTTGAATCGAAGACGTGATTTTAATTTCTAAGGTCATGGGAATGTTTTGCAGAGAGACAGTCGTGATTCTGGATCTTCAAATAAAACTTTAACATCTATGCGCTTAACTTTTGAAATCAAACCTAAAAATGAACAGAAAGCTTGCCAGTGCATAAGAAACAGTTTATGTATTAAATAACTAAAAAATATAAAAGGAATAAAAAATGGGGGTGTTTATGTAGAGCCATTTATATATATACATTTTAACACAAGTGTACATTGTGCATAGTTCTCATATTCAAAGTGCTTTGGATGTTCCAGAGGCATCACATTCTGTTAGTAGTCGCCATGTCATCGGGTATAAATAGAAGTCTTTGTCTTTTTGACGCTGTGAATTCTTTATACTGCAACACCAGATTTTTTCACCGAGTCTCTGAGTTTAAGTTTTTGATCCATTAGAACGTGTGTGAAGGAACTTCTGAGAATGTTCATTGCCTGGTAGAACCAAAGCTACATTCTGCATCATCACTGATCACTCTGGCTTCCAGTTCAGAGTTTCTTTCTTAGGAGAACTGTGAAGCATTCAATTTAAAGTATCTTTGACCTCCTCTTTCTGAACAATCTAGAAAATATCAGGCTCTGAAGGAAAATCGGTGATCTCTTTAAATTCTAGAACAGGTTGCAATATTTCCACTTGGAATATCAGTCAGCAGTGAACATTCTCCATCTGGTGAATTAAACTCGGAGAACAGTATGAAAATAATGATGAGTATAAAAATCAGGTTGGTAATATTCCATTAGTTCCTGAGCTCTATCAGGTGAGTCCATGTTTTAGAACTTTTAAGATTTTATTAATTTATCTAGAACTCGATTTTTTTGTCTTCTGCAGTCAGTTCATTTTCTGGATTCTTCACCTTTATCAAATCTATCATTAGATAAGTGAGTACTCTAGAACCTTTTCAGATCATGCATTTTAGATGATTCTGCAAGTCAACCAATGTGTGGAACATCATGTCAGTGCTCTTTGTTCAGAATTCTAGGAGTTCTTTGACAAAGCAGTCCAGATCTTTCACCGGCAACGAATTGGAACTTCAACATTCCACGGCAGAGATCTTTGTAAAAGTAAATAAAAACAAAAATCATGTTCATAAAAATGAGTCAGCATTCAAAATATCTTCCAGATCTGAGTCAATGTGGAAAATCTCCATCAGCGCATGTAGAATGTTTGAAATGTAAGTCAAGAACTTAAGCAGAAACATCTGGATGTGATGGTTACTCTGCCATAAGTGTTCCAGGTATGTTCTAGATTCTCCAATGGATTAGTTATTAAAATGGAACTCTATCCAGACAGCTTTTAATCCAATGTGTTAGAATCCCTTGCTTTTAAGGAACCCTTATTAAGGATTAAATTATCTTCTGGAACATTTCATGCTCTAGATTCCAGAACTGCTCATGTTATAATTCCACTCTGGAACTACATCAGGAGAGAAGATGATCTTTATAGAAACACAGTCAAATGTTCTGAAATCAGTGATTCGGTCCTTCAGCAGACAAGTGGAGTGGTGAGGGAATGCAAACACCAAGAGAACAATCATTTGCCCACCAGGTTAGAACTTAGTGACAGAGGCTGAGTTCCTTGCGCACTGAACACTTTTTACACTGGACCACGCAACACCAGTGGAACCGACAGAGGCAGTTCTCCTCCAAAATCACAACCTCCTCTTTATATCCTCGCTCACAGCACAGCAGGTCACAGCCACTTACGTCCAAGGCTGTACTGTTGCAGGTTCTCCCTCTGGTTCCTGGAGAACCAGTCTTCCTGTTTGGAAGACAAAAGTCAGGTGACTCAGCTGAATAGATCAGATCCTGTTTATCTGGAGCTTTAATGTTCTGTCCGACAGGGATCAGCGTCTTTCCATCGTTGCCTCCCATCACCTTTGATGCGCCATTGAAGCGCTCTAAAAGACGATTGCCCACTTCCCGGAACCGGGGCAACTTCTTCCAGCAGGTGCGCAGTGTGCAGGAACCCGAAAGCCCATGGCATTTGCATTCAGTCCTCATGTAGTTCTTTACTGCCTGCAGTTAAACACACAAACACACACACACACACACACACACACACACACACACACACACACACATTAAAGTGTTAAAAGACGGTGCACATCAGATGGAATTTGCCCTCCTGCACTCTCCTGTTCTCTGTAGCCTTGAGCTACTTAAGAGCTTATGGAACCTGACAGCAGAGTTGAATCCTGAACCTCCCTCAGGTGATTAACCAACCATTAATGCCAACACAACATTTTCATCCTTGACGATTAATGACTCTTTTGGTGTACAGTTGAAAAAGAATGTCATTACATATAATTATCATCTCAAAGAGAGCTCAAATCCGCTGCACATCTCTGCCTGCTCTTTCCACACCCACCTGTCGATCTCGTTCTCAACGAGCTCAAGGTCACACACGTCATTTTAAGAGAATTATCTGTAAGGTAGTGTCTGTGTCATTTAACAATCTTTTGCTGTCTTTATTCTGTCTTTAGTTGTAACAGGATCTGTCTGCACACAGCAGACCTGAGAAGGTGATGTCAGTGAATCCAGATCTGAACAACGAGAGAGTGGCTTTTGTTTGGAACACACAAACTTCTGATACACACAAACTGGTTTTATTTTCATTAACGAGACCTGATTTTAATAAAATCACACTCTGGTTCGGAAGATTTCGGTCTACATTCACTCACACACACACACACACACACACACACGCACACACCCTTCACTGCGGTCCTCACCATTATGATTTCAAAAAATAAAACGATTTGTTTCAAATGCTGCTCCTGAGCTTTAAAATCCACTCCACCCTTTCAGATTCTGCTTGTAAAACTCTGAAACATCCTCCCGAAGTCAGCTAGCATGTTTTTCCATTCTTACTCCACTCCTGAGAGCTGCATGGCCTTTCTTCTCGCTGCACAGTGCACCTGTGAGTACAGCTCGAACACTCTTACTGAGATCTCCAAGGCATCTTCTGCCCACATATTCCCTTTGAAGCCTCTTGAACACTATATGCATTCAGACCCTGCTTTTGAGACCTGCAAGCTTGTCTCTTTTAGATCCTAATTCTAAAGTTGGCAAACATCTTTCTCCTGGATTTTTTTCTTGATTGCTATAAGAGTATGATGTCATGTTTGAAGTTCTTGAGAGCTACAAACACCTGCTGCTTGAGCACAGTCTTCTTCCTGACTTTTGAGGTTTACCAGATACTGCTACTATCCCAGGCCTGCTCTGAAGGTTTCTTCTGCTTCTCCTAATATCTCCAAAACATTCACTTGAATTTCAGATGTTGGTGTGTTTACCGCATCATACTTCCACTGATTGAAGTAAAGAAGAATTTAGCAATAATTTTTAAGATTCGGAAAAAAACTATCAAAAAAAGCTCATTTTAAGGCTCTTATACAAAACAACTTAAAAGGAAAGGACTTGGTCAGGGTCTCAGCAGGGGCAGCTTGGTGGTGCTGGGATTTAAACTCTCAACCTTCAGATACGAGATCCAACATTTTAACCACTGAGCAACTGCATCCCATCAGTGACCGCTTGGGAGTTAAACTCACTCCCTTCCAGGTTGCAGCCCATGTGAGAACTCACTACAGGCCACATTCAAATGACGACATGACTGACTCTCTGCACACTGAAACCACAACAAATGTCAAAATGGAAAGCATACATTTCTGTGCTTCTACTGACCACTGGTTCTTTGCCAACTGATCCTGAGAGCATGTGTTTATACACACTGCCCTCTACTGGAGGAAATACTATATTCTCATACAACTGGAGATAAGAAATCGCATTTCTTTTGTAAAAATGCGAAACAAATTCAAGTTGGAAGAAGTGTCCCGATTCTGGCAGGACTTTCAATTATTCCAGTTTCACTTTGTTACAAAGGGCATGGGGTAAAAAGTGGGGTCTCATCGAAAACAGATGATACAGCTCAATTGGCTCCGATAACTGAGTGTTAACGGTGGTTAACAGTAGTAACGGTTTGATGGTGGTGTGGTGGGTCGTCTCTTATCCCAGAGATCCCTCATGTCGGTGTTTCCTTCTGGTTCTCCCTTTTAGTTATGCTGCCATAGCGAGTCTTGCCGGAGTCCAAACTGCACAGTGACTTTAACTTTCATACAACAATAAGGACACATAATAATCCATATCCTTCTCCTCCTCCATTCCTCTTCTCTCTCTCTCTCTCTCTCTCTCTCTCTCGAGTGAAACATGCTCCTGAGGCTCCAGTGACCACTGTTCCTGCTCCTCTTCCCTCCATAGATCTTCCCACTTCGTCCAGTCCTGCCTCTGGATAGTGTTCTCTTCGACTGGAGGCCACTCTGTGTAGCTGGTGATGGTTTCTCTTTAACGCCTTGGGTGGTTCCATGAAATTCCAGAGTAAGAACGAGAGCTTTAAGGATGGATTTGGACTGTAGTTAATGTCAACAGTCTGCAGTTTGCTCTGATCTCCATCACTGCACCTCAACATCTTATATCTGCAATAAATGGACATTCGGTGGCACCCAGATGAGGATGGGTTCCCTCTTGAGTCTGGTTCCTCTCAAGGTTTCTTCCTAATGCTATCTCAGGGAGTTTTTCCTTCACCACAGTCTCCACTGACTTGTTCATCAGGGACAAACTTACACTTATAAAGAACATCTTCATTTTTATCACCACATTATCTGTGTAAAGCTGCTCTGAGAGAATGTTCATTATTAAAAGCGTAAAACAAATAAACATGAATTGAATTGAATTATTAAAAAATTAAAAGACTGTATGACTCATAAAAGCCCAAAAACCAGTATACAGAAGCTCCAGCATCTTAACCTGCATTTAGACGGATGTTCTGTAACCACTAGTTCAACAGTAAAAGACCTGGGAGTTATTTTAGAGCAACTTATCTTTTAAAAATCATATCAACCAAGTTACAAAAACAGCCTTCTTTCACCTTAGAAATATTTCTAAGCTAAGAAACATGTTGTCTATATCCGATGCAGAGAAGCTCGTCCATGCGTTCATGACCTCCAGAATAGACTACTGTAATGCATTACTAGGTGGATGTCCTGCATCATTAATAAACAAGCTTCAGTTAGTTCAGAATGCAGCAGCAAGAGTTCTTACTAGGACAAGAAAATATGATCACATAACCCCAATCTTATCGTCCCTACACTGGCTTCCTGTTAAGTTTCCAATCCACTACAAACTACTGCTTCTCACTTACAAAACTCTGGACTTCTAGTAATTCCTAGAATAGCAAAGTCCACTAAAGGCTGTAGAACATTCTCACATTTAGCTCCTAGACTATTCCAGAGTTTAGGAGCTAAATGTGAGAATGTTCTACCACCTTTAGTCTTTAAACAGTAAGTGCAGATTAAAGACGTATCTTTTTAGCGAGTTCTACACATAACACGTCTCACATCATAACCTTGTGCTCCAGAACATCTGATCACATGCACATTATCAACTTGTGCTGTTAATATCATGAACAGCAGCTACGCTAATTCCTCTCCACTACTTCTCTTTCTCTCCCCATCCTGAGGCATCCTGAGGTTGCTCCAGCCCAAGTGACGTCCCACCTCATGAAGATTGTGGACCTTTAAAGAAGTAGATGCCCACAAACATCCCGAACCATCTAGAGACGTACCAGCACCAATTGGATTCCACTTCATGTGTGGAGTTTGGACACTGGACCTCCTTAAGTGTTTAAAGGCTCTGGCATGGAGAAGCTGGTGTTGGATCTGTGATGATCTCAGATGTTGAGCTATTTTATGAGTTGCTCAGTAGCTCCTAGTTTTATATCCACAATGACTGTAAAAGACTGTAGAAAGATCATCACTCATAATCACACACTCCAGTGCTCATGTTAGTTCTCACTCTCCAGTGTTCTGTAGTGTTTAAAGACTATAATCACACTCTTGATGTCACCCAGATGAGGATGAGGTTCTGCTTTTGAGTCTGGTTCCTCTCAAGGTTTCTTCCTCATAACATCTAAAGGGTTTTTTTTTTTTTGTAAAATTTCTGTAAAGCTTCTTTGAGACAATGTCTGTTGTGAAAAGCGAAATAGAAATAAACTTGACTTGACCTAACTAGAAGTGGAAGTGGTAGCTCAGTGTTTAAGCTGTTGGGCCTCTAATTGGAAAACGATAGATTTATTGTGTTGTAACACAGTATGACCATAAACTAGGCCCAAATCTCACCTGGTGGTGGCACTAGAGTGCCAGCAGCATTGGGCCCAAATATGGTCAGAATGATTCTTAGACCCACACAATTGATATGGCAAATTTGTATTTATAATAATAATAATAATAATAATAATAATAATAATAATAATAATAACGGTGGTTACCAGGCGTCCGGCCTCGTTGTTGTGCAGGTCGATGAGAGTGCGGATGTCACTCTTCCCCTTCCTGCGCTTGGCATCCATAAACTGTTTGGATTTCTCGTAGCCAAACTCCACATCATCTCCACAACCGCCCCACTCCCACGCCCCGCCCCCATCCCACGCCCCATCAACGATGGGTGGAGCTTCAGCTTGTCGGGGGGGAGGAGCCTCACAGCCACACTGCAGCAGCTCCCCCATGCTACAGGCCTGAGTTACTGCATGAGTCACTCCAGCTGCGGTAATGGCATACATGAACGCTGTCTCCCGGATATCTGTCTCACACACACACACACACACACACACACACACATTTACATGTAAATTTAATACATGTAATAAATGTAAATTTACATTTACACACAAACACACACTGATGAAATGGGAACTAAATAAGATTTAATTTGCTGGTGAGAATTAAAGTTGTGAGAGGGGGACGGAGCAAGTGTTGGACGGCAAGTGCCATAATATTTGGTGTTTTGATTTGTCACTTGTTTATAGTATCATAAGAAACCCATTCCTTTTTAGTTGTTGATAAAATCATGTTAATATTTAGTATTTTTCTTAATGGCATTATCAAAACTAACAGATCAACTTTGACCTTGATCTCCTCAGCAAGGTCATCCAGATGTACTTAGAAATCTTATACATGTCCTTCTGTAACTCTAATGTGCTATAAAAAAAGAAATTGATGTAACATGCAGCACAATGCATGCTGCGCCGTTATCACGTGTGCTGCTGGATTTACTCAGTGACAGCTCGGAAAAAAGAACGAGAGAGCAAAGGAGCGGGAGAATCTTGGCATTGCGAGGTAAGTGCCTCGGGCCGAGGCAGTGTCGGTGCTGTTTGGCATGTTTGAATAGCGTAGGAAAACAACTGGCGGTTATTTGTGCAGGAGCAGAAATATGCGAGTCTCCTTTGTGCACCCCGTCCCCTCTGTAACAGGAAGTGGACTTGCCTCGGCAGAGCCGCTCGCGCTCTTAATGGTCGCGTCTCACCGTAATTGCGGCGAACGTTTCAAAACAGAAGAGCACTTATAGACACGAAGCCTTGCCTCTAGACGTGGAGGAATTTATGATTAATTTCCATTCGAAGAGGCAGTCAGTCAGTCTCGCGCCATGGGGAGTCGAGTTGCAGCCCGTGTGAGAACATGTCAACTTACTGCGGGCCAAATTCATGATGACACCGCTGACTTTCCGCACACTGAAACCAAAGCACAACTGTTTCTATACACATCAGCCATTTCTGTCCTTTTATTGACCATTGGATCGCTCTGACCTGATCCTGAGGGCATGGGATTCTACACACTGCCCTCTACTGGCAAACACACTCCATTCAAGATCCCAAATAGCATTGATTTTCTAAAATTACTGCCACTGTTCACCTCATGAGTTCTCTGGTCCGAGTCGTTCGTTCTTTAAATCACATGACTCTCAGACACTTCACAATGCAGTAGATCAGTTTTTTTGTCCGAATCTTGACATTATTCTTACAATAAGTATGGGAGTCACGTGACAAAATAAAATGATGGACCTAATTAGTCCTTAGCTGCAACATCATATTTTCATAATCAGAACTACAGTGAAAGTCGTGTATGTAGACGCGTTGGGAATCTGCTTACTGTAAATTTTACTTTTTATATGAATTCTGATCAAAGAAACGAAATGAACGAAACGACTCGAGAAAAAGATTTGATGAATGCGATTCAAAGAACCGAGTGAAAGACAAAGGATTACAGTCTTTATATTAAAATCAGGGATCAGAGGTCATGGGATAAAACTCATATACTTGAGTGTATTCTGGGAATTTATTACCCTCAATGCATATCTCTCTCTCTCTCTCTCTCTCTCTCTCTCTCTCTCACCCTGTTGTAGGATTTTTCCGAAGTACTTGTTGTGGCTGGTGCAGTTCCAGCGTCGGAAGCGGAATTGGTACTGGCACTCTCTCACTCCGAGCTTCGCTCCTTTCACCACTTCTGTCACGATTTCCGGATGATTCTGACACAGATCAGCCTGCTTACTGCCCAAACGCTTCGTCTTCCTGCAGATACTGTTAGGATCCATGATCAGGGGACTGCCCACTGCCCTGCAACACACACACACACACACACACACACACACACACACACACACACACCAATTAATCTTCAAAAATCTAAATCACATTTCAATTGACAAGAGAATTTCTGGACTAGAATCTGATCACTAATCTGATTGGCTGAAAGCTGTGATCATGTGATCCTGATTAAAGGAGAATTCATGCTGATTGTGATTTGATGTCACTGCTGGTAGAATGCAGTTTTCCTCTTCACACTTTCGCTTCTTTTTCTTCATCAACTACTTTCTTTCTAACATTTTTCTTTCTTGCTTGCTTTCTTTCACTTTCCCACCATTACTTTATTCTTTTTTATTCTCCATCAGTTTGTTTGTCTCCATCTTTCGCTTTCTTTCCTTCCCTCCCCTCTATTATTCTCTCTCTCCATTCATTTCTCTCTCTCTCTTCATTACATTCCTTTTTCTTTCCATCTTTTTTCTTTCCTTCCTTAATTTGTCTCTCGCCATCATTTTCTTTCTTTCCTTTCCCTCCATTATGCTTTCTTTCCCTCCATTACTCGTTATATTTTCTTTCCTTAATCACTATTTCTTTCTTCCCTTTAGCCTTTTTTTTTCTATATCATATTCTCTCTCTCTCTCTCTCTCTCTCTCTCTCTCTCTCTCTCATATCTTTCTTTACATTTCCTCTTACTTTTCTCTCTCTATTTTTTTATATAAAGTAATAAAGTTACTTTTTCTTTCTTCCCTTCATCACCCTTCTATCTGAGGTTTTTTTGGGTGGACGTATGTAAAGAAAAAAGTCTTGGTTTTAGATTTTGGGTAAAAAAGTGCGTTTTGGTTGTAAATGTAATTTATGACGAAGCAGCCGCATGTGCTGTGAAGGAACACCTCATCGCTCCGGCTCCACTCCTGTCAGGCCTAATCTCTCAGCGTAATAGCATTTATCTGCTCTGCTCAGTTTATTTTAAGAAGTCGAGCCGAGCGCTCGGGCCAGGTGGTCTGAAGAAGATGTACGATGTTGGAGATAGCAGGCTCGCAGCCGACGCGTCGCTTCTGATTGGCCAAATGTTTTGTTTAAAATGCAGCGGCTTTACGCTCACAACCTCGCTCTCTGTGTGTGACTCGTGACCACCATACACTCTCGTTACCTCTGGAGAGCATCTCTCTCTCACACACACACACACACACACACACACACACACACACACACACACACAAAGTTACTCAGGACATGGAAGAGAGAAGTTGTCATTTTATTACTAGGGTTGGATCAGCGTGTTATAAAACGCCGTGAACGTTCCCCAGCCCTGCATAATGCCTTACGACTTCTGGAGCGGTGACATTATTGACAACGTTTCCATGGAGACACAAGTTCAGGACGACATCATCATCGTCGTGTCTTTCCCAGATCATACACCCTGTGCGTGACCCAGCTGATTATCTGCTGTTTGTGTGGGTGTGTGTCGGAGTGATAATCCAGAATAACAGCACAAGTTTCTCTCTCCCTCTTTCTTTCTCTCCGAGGGGCGAGGTCGAGCTTTTAAACTGTTTAGAGGAAGAGATTTTAAAGGAATGCGCCAGAATCCCAGTATTGAGAAGATCAGAAGGTTGAGGATCCACCAATATGACCACTGGGATCGAGGATTCCAAAACAAGTACATTCAACATAAAGACTTTACAAAAACATGAAGACTTCAGAAACTTACACACATACAAACCCTCATCAGGAGCTTTTACTTTTCAGCTGGACCAAGAACTCAGAGTGAACCTTCACCCCACAACCAAACCCTGGCACTCTAATACCATCATGTTACAGTACATTATAGATCTACTGTGATGTTTCTCCTGCATCTTATTACACACACACACACACACACACACACACACACACACACACACACACA
>JAAIIK010000409.1:185901-188401 GCA_014706435.1 Silurus glanis
CAGAGTTCACTAAAGAGACAGCTCTAGGAAAAAAGCTGTTCTTTAGTGAACTCTGCCACTCACTGATACACTACCACATTTTCCTCACACTTCCTTATTCTATAATGGACTGTCTACTCAAAAACTTGTGCTCACCGGAACACTGATCATTTCTCACCCCACACTTTATTGCACGGACTGTTTACACAAACTTTGCTCATTTGCACACTGCTCTTCTTTGTATTGCTGCTCATCATTAACTTATTTACCATTGTATATATACCCGTTCTCTGTTCATAGTAATAACAATATATTATGTTCACCGTTCACATCCTTCTGTAAATCTCTGTGTATAGTAATAGGCATCTGTATATTATGTTCACAGTACATATATATATATATATATATATATATATATATATATAATTTCATCTGTATACTATTGTTCATAGTACATATATATTCATATTCATCTGTAATTATTTTCATAGTACATATATATTCACCTGTATACTACATTTATAGTACATATACATCTTTAAATTACTGTTTATAGTCTATATTATCATTCTATTTAACTATTTAACTATGTAAATCATGTAAAAACTGTATATCCTGCACTTGCTGTTATTGCACTCTGGTTAGACCCAAACTGCATTTCGTTGCCTTGTACTTGTACATGTGTAATGACAATAAAGTTGAATCTAATCTAATCTAATCTCAAGGCTATAACAGTGCAGAGATGTGTGGACATACAGGAGTACAGTGAATACATATAAATGTTCAGAAATGGTTCTAAGGCTATGGCATTGAAGAGGAATGTGCAGAAGTGAAAGGTAACAAGATCACAAGATTATGGCATTTAAGGAGTTAGCAAGCTGAATAAACAGTCTACTATATATAAAAATATATATATATATATGCACACACATACGTTATATACACATAAATGAATGTGAAATGTTGGGCAGAATGTACAGTAATGATATAAAGATACACAGATAAAAGTAGTGCAGATGTAATGAGGAGTAAAAGTATTTAATATGTACATGTATAGTACAGAGGTTATATACAGTGTTTTGTTTTTGTGTTTGTTTTGTAGTGATTTAGCGGTGTAGTGTAGAGTTCAGTAGTGTGATGGTGGATGGAAAAAAAGCTGTCCCTGAACCTGCTGGTTCTGGTGCGTAAGTTCCTGTATCTCCTTCGTGATGGAAGGAGGTTAAACAGTTTATGACTGGGATGTGAAGAGTCCTTGATGATGTTGTGAGCTCTGCGCAGACATCTGCTGTGGTGAAGGTGTTCAATGGCAGGTAGTTGGTGCCAGTGATGCGTTGGGCGGTTTTGACCACCCTTTGCAGGGCTTTACGTTCACACACAGTGGAGCCTCCGTACCATACAGTGATGGAGTTGGTCAGGATGCTCTCAATGATGCAGCGGTAGAAACTCGTTAAAATCCCCGGGGACAGATGAGATTTCTTGAGACTTCTCAAGAAGTACAGGTGCTGTTGTGCTTTTTTTTTTTTACCAGAGCTGACGTGTTCTGCTGCCATGTCAGATCCTCAGAGATGTGAACTCCCATGAACTTAAAGCTGGAGACTCACTCTACCTCAGTTCCATTGATGTTGACAGGTAGATGTCTCCTGCTGTTGGATTTCCGAAAGTCCACAATGAGCTCTTTGGTCTTTTTGGCGTTGAGGGTCAGGTTGTTGGTGGCACACCATGCTGCCAGATTACGGATCTCTTCCCTGTAGGCCGATTCGTCGTTGTTGTCGATCTGGCCGACCACAGTGGTGTCATCTGCATACTTGATGAAGATGTTGGAGTTATACAGAGGAGCACAATCGTGGGTGAACAGGGAGTAGAGTAGTGGGCCCAGAACACAGCCCTGCGGGATGCCAGTGTTCAGAATGAGGGTTGAGGATACCTGGTTGCCCAGCCTGACAGATTGAGGTCTGTTGGTGAGAAAGTCCAGAATCCATCTGCAAGTGGAGGTGCAGATAACCAGGTCACTAAGCTTAGTGTTACAGGCCCCGTGCAAAAGGCCGTGTTAGCAGATTAAAAAGTCCCTGTAAAAACAGGAATAAATGAGGAGACAGGAGCAAACGTGTCTGTGTCGCACATAATCCCCAACAATTGTTTATTCAATAAGCTTTATCATTAAAGTATATTTCTTTGTCTTTGTTAATACACAATTGTCATTATTTTTTTCTCTATCGACAAAAACAATGCACATCTCACCTTTTTTTTCACAGAAAAACATACATGTGAATTTTTCACAGTACCCCTTTAACTCTACTCGTTCCATTCACGTTATCAGATGAGCATAAAATCATCACACATGACTGAGCTGTAAGGCATAAGAACCTGAGAAATATATGTAAACCATATACATTTTATATTCTAGTTGCTGATATTATAATCAGATCTTTCATCATGTTACAGAAACATTAGTTTTCCCTTCTATACTGGCAGGAAATTAAAGTGCATTACACTCTCTTGCACTGAAATGTCTGTTTAAAAC
>JAAIIK010000409.1:193401-203229 GCA_014706435.1 Silurus glanis
TATTTCCTTTTACTTCCTCTGAGAGATGATCTGTTCCTGCTCTAACCACCAGAGGGCAGTCAGAGTGTATAATACAGACCAGTCTCTGTGTGTGTGTGTGTGTGTGTGTGTGTGTGTGTGTGTGTGTGTGTGTGTGTGTGTGTGTTTGTGTGTTTGTGTGTATTAGAGCTCCTCAGTGGTCCTCAGCGTTCAATCTTCTTCATTTCACAATCAGAAATAAAAAAACTTCTGCTGAACTCAATAAATTTTTTTTTTTACCTCTTCACAAAATCACAGCATCGTTTATGTCACTCCTCCCCCCTGGTGAGATCTGGATGCTGATTGGTCAGCAGGTGTTGGTTAGTTCTCTAGAGCAGTAGCTCTGACAGTAGGGCAGGGTTATATTTTTGTGCTCGTTAGCGTTTCCATAGCAACGCCTCCTTCACAGGGATGTTTAGAGTGCAATCTCCAGCAATATGATAATCACTGATACGGTGTTTATTTAGCGATGATGGAAGGAGTCTCCAGTGTCGCTGCTTTGTAACAGTCAAAGGAAAAGCTGTTAAAAACCTGGTTGAGCAGATCAGTGTGTGAAGTATGGATAAAATAAATCTGAAAAAGAAACTCGAAAACAACTGTACAGGTGTCAAAAACTGTACATGAGAAGAAAAGAAGGAAGAATCAGGTGATGAGCTATAGAGGGGATGGTGGAGGTGCTGGGGGTGAAAAAGGGTAATAAACAAAAACATAAAAATAAATAAAGAATTGAACAGTCGGGCGTCGTGCAGTTGTAGATGTTTTACTAAAATTAAAAGGCGAAGGTCACATCAGCCAGCTGAAATGTTCTCTCAAAAGCTGTTTGATTAATCAATAACATTGCTTTTAAAATGTGTGTGTGTGTGTGTGTGTGTATGTGTGTGTGTGTGTGTGATGTTTTTTTCCACGTTATTTCTTATAGAAACATGTTGACCCACAATAGATAGATAGAAAGAAAGAAAGAAAGAAAGAAAGAAAGAAAGAAAGTGTTATTTAAAAAGAACAGCTAAAGAAAATGTTACTGGTTAATTGGCAGCAGGTCAGTGAGATGATTGGTGTATAAATAGTGTATTTTAGAGATCCACTGTCTTTTAGAAGTAAAGATGGGCGGAGCTTCACCAGTTTGTAAAAGACTGAGTCTACAATCATGTTCCTCAACATCAAACTGCAAACAGTTGAATATCTCATCATTCACAGAACATATCATCAAAAGTTTCCAAGAATCTGGAGAAATTTCTGTGCACAAGGGTCAAGGGGAAAAATCTATATTGGATGCTTGTGATTTTCGGGCCCTCAGGGGCCACTGCTTTTAAAACAGTTATGATTCTGTAGTGGAAATCACTGCATGGGCTCAGTAACACCTCCGGAAATCATTGTCTGTGAACACAGTTTGCATGTCATCCACAAATGCAGGTTAAATCTCTATCTGTCTAGAAGACATGCATGAACATGATCTAAAAACACCACCATCCTCTCTGGGCCAAAGCTCATTCATAATCTACTGAGGCACAGTGGAAAACTGTTCTGTGGTCAGACGAATTGAAATTTTTATTTCTTTGGAAAACCATGGACACCACGTCCTCTGGACTAAAGAAGAAGACTAAAGAAATGACAATAAAAGCTTTTGACTTGACTTGAAGTTTGCTCTGAGTTTAGTTTTTGTATATTTGAGCATTCAAATCCACTGCCAGTAGACCCTCCAAGTAATCCATCAATCATCAAAACTCTAAAGAACCCTTAAAAAAGCCTCTTACACACAGCTGGACAGTTCATTCTGTCGGATTTTGCTTTGGGTTGCTCTGTCTGTTTTGATTATTATCATTATTTTTACAGTTTCATGGCCATTTTAGCTCGAAAAGGACACACTGTGTGGGTCAAACTCATAGAACATCATATGACTTAAAAAAAAAAGAGAAAATGGTGTGTTGTGTTGTGTAGAGATAATAACAATGTGTTTGTGAGTCTACAATTCTGAGAATGAAATGGTTTAATAAATAACATCACATGGGTCAAAGTCTGCAATCATGACGTACAGAATATCATCAGGATGTCTATCCATCGGCCCGGACTATTAACTATTAATGCACAAAATGAAGAAAAACAAGAATGCTTTATCATTATAGTGTCCATGCAGGTCATATTATTCTCTGTGTGCAAATGTTAAACTTTTTTGGTGAAACAAAATGCATCAGGTGAAATAAAGGAAATGCACTTGTGCAACCTTTTCCAACCCAAACTGTAGATCTAGAAAAATCCAGAAAGTAATTAAAAATGTCCTACCAAATGTTGGTAAAAGGGTGTTAGTAAAGTCAGGTACTGATGTAGGTGAGAAGGTGAGGAGGTTCCTGGATTTGTGCACCGGGGCATTGTCATGCTGGAAGTTTTCGGTCTCAGTTCATTTGAAGGGAGAATTTCATGCCACCACATCCAATCCACATCTTATACAATTGTGTGTCTCCAACCTCAAACACAGAACGTCTCTAGGTTACGTATGTAACCTCCAACACAGAAAGTTTCTAGGTTAAGTATGTAACCCTAGTTCCCCAATAGAAGGAGATGCGGCGTCACAATGCTTTGGGAAAGCCCCCGTGTTGTCCACACTCTGAACCACGTGTGAAATCTGGCCAATAGGCAAGTCATGACGTCATCGGCAGGCAACGTCACGTAAATCAGGAAGCTACAAAATGGCTGTGCAGTGGTAGCGACATTAGTTTCTGCAAAAGAGAGAAGGTAAGCGCCGCAGGGATGCAGGGAGTGTGGCACGGGGATGCAGCGTCTCGTTCCCTCAGGGAACTTGGGTTACATACGTAACCTAGAGATGTTCCCAATTCAGGAACTTCAAGCTGCATCGCAACGCTTTGGGAACGAGGTGTCTAATCACGCAACACTGACCAGACCCTGCCTATTGTGTGAGGCCCTTAGCACCTGCACATAGGACGGAGGAGCCCGGAGTGGCTCTGAGGTCGAGGTCATAAAACCTGACAAAGGTCAGCGGGGTGGACCAGCCAGGCAGTAGAGGCCGCCACACTCCAGGTGGAGTGAGCCTTGACCCTGAGTGGAGTGGGGAGACTAGAGGACTCATAAGATGATGAAATAGCATCCAGTAACCACCTGCTTAGAGTCCGCTTGTTGGCAAGGAATCCTTTCCTATTAGGGCCATAGCAGAAAAACAGCTGCTCTGACTTTTCCCACGAATTCGTCCTGTAGAGGTAAGTGTCCAGTGCGAGCCGGTTCTGCTTCTCCTGGTTGGGGGCTAGAAATGGAGGAGGGCAAAACACCTGCAGCACGACAGGTCGTGTGGGAGCAATAGGTACTTTAGGTACATACCCAGGTTTCGTGTAGAGAAACGCGCTGGTCACGCCAGGGGCAAATTCCAGGTGAGATGGGGCCGCGGACAGGGCCTGTAGATCCCCGATCTATTTCAGAGAGGAAATCACCATAAGGTACCTAATGGCTACTCTGGCCAAGGGTTCGAAAAGGGGGTTGGATAGAGCCGCCAACACAACGACTAAGTCCCAGACAGGCACTCTGGGTCACATCCCGGGCCTCAATCTCTGGGTGCCGTGGAGGAAATGTGTGACCAGAGGGTGCCTACCCAGCTAATGCCCTGCAGGCGGGGTAAAATAAGCCGCATTAGCGGACACGTAAACCTTCAGGGTCAAAGGGGAGTCCTCTAGTCAACCCTGTGGCAAACTGTTCCTGCAAGAACTCCTGAACTGAACCAACCAGGCAGATGACTGGGTCCAACCCGTGGTGCTTACATCATGGCGTGAACAGCCGTCACCTTGCGTCACCATGGTCTGCTTGGCCATTGAGGTGCTACCAGGGGGAGATGGGCTCCTTCCCGGCAAACTCTCTCCAGAACTCGCATACTCGGCCACGTCTGTACCACGGCATCCAGCCCTAATGGGACTGGGTGAGAGGGAGAGAAGCAGAGGGGACAGTGCGAAGTCTCCTGAGATGCAAAAGATCCACCTAGGCTTTGTAAAAACCTCCGCCATAACTGTTTCACCACCTTGGGATGGAATCTCCATTCCCCAGGCATCGGCCTTTGCCTTGAAAGAGTGTCTGCTCTGTAATTCAACCGTCCCGGGATATAAACGGCTCCCAGCGAGAGGAGGTTGATATAAGAGACCACCGCTGTATTGTGACCAACACATGAAAGTCTTTTAACCTCAGAAACACGACCATCATCTCCAGGCAGTTTATGTGTCACGAGAGACATGGCCCGCTCCACAGTCCCTGGGTGGAGTGGACACTCATGACCCTCACCCCGTGAGGGAAGCATCCGTCGTTAGCGTCAGTGACGACAAGGAGTCCCCAAGACGGGGCCAGAGGGACAGGAACGTCGGTTCTCTCCACACATCTAAGGCTCGAAGGGCCCGCCACGAGACCTTGATGGTACGGTGCGAAGTCCCTCTCCGGGAGAACCCTCTGACCCGGAGCCACCACTGGAGGGGTCTCATATGGAGGAGGCCGAGTGGAATCACACTGGATGCTGCCGCCATGAGACCCAGCAGCCTCTGGAACTGCTTCACAGTGAGTGACTGGCCTTCTCTTACTCTCCTGACTGCAGTGAGGATAACTTTGAACCGGGCGGGAGACAACTGTGCCTGCAATCTGGTTGTCTGAGTCCCACACTACGCCCAGGAAGGTGGTACTTTGCCCTAGAGAAAGCACACTCTTTCTGGCGTTCAGTCTTTTGTCCTAACCCCAGATCCTTTGTGCAAGCGAGAACGACATCTCGATGCCGGACTGCCTGACGCTCTGATCGAGCTAATATCAACCAGTCATCGATATAATTCAAAATGCGGATGGCCTGGAGCCGCAGCAGGGTCAGCGCTGCATTTACGCACTTAATGAAGGTGCGGGGTGAGAGTGCCAGACCCGGTATAGGTAAGCTTCGCCCCCGAAAGCAAACCTCTGTCAGCCAGCCGCTCGAATATTTCCGCGGTCACGACGTCCACTTCCGGTTCAGCGCCATCTTTCAGCCGGCGACACCGGCATGCCCGCCATCTTGTTTCTGTATAAATAGCCGCCGGCTGCTTGCGCTCGCTGCCAGATTGTCTCGTTCGGCTCCGCGCTTTTTTAACACCTTCCTGCCTTCATTTTTCCCCATGGAAAGTTTATTTTCACTTTCGGATCTCCCGGTTTTTCGGATTTTTGCCTGCCCTCGGTTTTCGAATTTTTGGATTCCCCTTTTGCTCTGTTCTCTGGCTCTCTCCCTCTGTCTGTTTTCAGACTCGCTTCTTTTCTCGGACATGCCCTCTGCTTCGCTCTCCTGGTGCCAGGGACCTTCAACATTAACCCAGTGAGTGCCGCAACTGTGTGTTCAAAAGTATTCGGACATTATTGCTTTTCTCAATATAAACCCAGCGTGTGCTTCTACTGTGTGTTCAAAAGTATTTGGACATTATTGCTTTTTTTCAATATAAACCCAGCGTGTGCTTCTACTGTGTGTTCAAAAGTATTTGGACATTATTGTTTTTTTCAATATTAACCCAGTGTGTGCATCCTGCATTTGGGTCCTCCCATCCAGTCACTCTGCACCTACCCCTGCACCCGTGTTTCTCTGACAACCTCAGGAACCTCCTGTGAGCGGGAAGGATGGCTATGGAAGTATCCGTCCTTCAGATCAATCGTGACAAACCAGTCCTTGTACTTGATCTGAGACATGAACTCTTTAAGAGTAAGCATCCTGAACCTGAGCCTCATGAGTGAGCGGTTCAAGGAGCGGAGATCTAGGATTGGATGCAACCCGCCATCCTTCTTCGGAACAACGAAGTACAGGCTGTAGTAGCCTGACTCTCTGACCGAGGGGGCACCCACTTCGACGGACCCTATCCTCAGGAGAGCACGCACCTCCTGTTCCAGGACAGGAGCCTGCTCGGGTCCCACCACAGTGGGACACATCCCATTGAACTGGGGAGGAGAGGACCCTAACTGAATCGAGTAGCCCCTCTCTATAGTACGCAGGACCCACTGAGACACCTCTGGCAGCCTTTGCAGGCTGTCAGAAAGTTCCTCAAGGGAACCAACCTTTCAGTGTTGGCCTCTGACCCACTCAGAGCGGCTGGAGCAGTGCCTTGCAGCTGTTGAAGCCTCCTGAGAGGCGACGGGTCTCCCCCATCTGCAGCGATCTTTCGGGCAAAAATAGAGGGAGTAAACCTCTGGAGGGAGGCCGCGCCCTGAAACACATCCCATGGCAGGGCTAGCAGACTGGCCTCTTGTACCTGAACAGCCAGAGCAGCATACTGCGGCCGTCGGCACCTCCTGAGAGGGGCCTCCCCCATCCGCAGCGATCTTGGGCGGAATAAACCCACTGGATTTTCTGGCCGAGCCAATGGCCTGGCATCCCGGTGGTGCTGGGGAGGGATGGGAACTGTAGCATGAGGTGTACACCGCCCTCCAAGACGTAAGCCGTCAGGACCTTCTTGGGCCCAGAGCGTCGAAAGGGCCCCTTAGGACCTTCCCGTGGGGACCGGGTGGCAACAGCCTCTTTCTGGGCTTTGCGGTACCTAGACGTACCAGGCTGAGGCTGCCGCCGAGCAGCCCCATGGGAGCAGCGGGGAAGTACCACTAAAACCTTGGTGGCCCCGAGGTTTAATCCCTCGCCATCTCTCATAGCAGGTCAGCCTGGCATGCCCGCAACACACTCATCGTGTGAAGGCAACCTACAGCCTGACCTGCCACATAGCCCTACCTACTAGAGCCAAAGCGGCTTTTGTAGGCATACCGAAGCCTTTAGCGATGCGCGTCTCTTCCACACGCTACATTGCTGCGTAGCCACACTTCTTAGCCCCAACTACATCCGAGTACAGCGAGGTACGCTGGGAAAAAGCACATGCCGCATACGGGGTCTCCCAGGACCTGGGCACCTCGGTGTGTAGGTCAGGGAAGGCGCTGAGGCTGCGAGCCCCACGACTGCTGGCACCGCTAGCCTCGGCAAAAGCAGGACCTGAGCCACCTTGGAGGAAAAATATGGAGCGCCGCGTTACACGCACCGAGAGAAGGAACCGCTGAACGAGCGCTCTCCCTGGGAAATGGGAGCTCGACCAGCAGCCAGGAGCACATAGCCACACGGCTAAAATGCTAATAACCGACTCCCTTGAGAGCCGACTAAGCATGCTCCTAAGCTAAGCAAACAACACATCAGCTGCGTGTACCCCCCCCCCCCCCCCTGAAATGAAGCGGGACAAGAAGGAACACGCAGACAGAATTCTGCCTGCATGTAAGCTCATGACTGCACAGATACACACACAAAGAGCTTACCTGAATAAGCAGAATGTTGTTATTGGCCAGATTTCACACATGGTTCAGATCGTGGACAACGCTGGGGCGTTCCCAAAGCAATGCAACACAGCTCGAAGTTCCCGGTCAATGAACAAACCAATGAAATGACCAGTAGGTGGCGCCACAAAAACAAACAAATCATAAACACATTTTGTCATCAAAATGTGATTTATTCAAAACTTTTTCCATTCAACAATTCCATAACATTCATCATCATCATCATCATCATCATCAGGAGTAACTGAGAAGGAAATACTATAACAGTGTTCAGGGTTGCTAGATTTAAATAAACTCTAGCAATAGAAATGTCTAGCACTAGAAAGGCTTTCATAGAGTTTTCATTGTTTTCTGTTTAAGGAAGGACATTCACTGTGGTGTGCACATATTTCTGATTTTGCCATTACTTTTATGACACTTTGCCTTTTAGTGGTAAAAAAATAACCCACAACCACAACCTTCTTTCCAAAAGACCAAATGTAGCATGAAAACCACAACCCTGACTTTTTGTTTTAAATTGTTATAATGGGAATTATATTGCTTTTAGCTAATTAGGTAATGGCGTAACTAATTGTTGGTCTCTTCTGGTAATCTGTTGCCTTCAGCCTCCAGATCCCAGTAGGTTTTCTACACTGGCTTCTGTGGTACTCATGGAAAACATTCTGTGATAGTTTTAATAACTAACAGCTGATGGTGGGCACATTAGAAGCACAGGTTCGGTGAAGTTAGTTTAGCCATGCCATTCAGATTCAGTAGGTGTAGATAAATAAACACACAGATCATCATGTGGTGTAGAAGTGTGCATCAGCACTGTACAGTCTGTGTTTTATTCAATAATGTAGAATAAACGAGAATTCAGGATAGAATTAATGCAAATGGATTTTATTTAACTCCTAATTTCTGACTCAAGTTCTTTGAGCCTTTGCAATTGAGGCCACTGACTCTTGATTAGTACAAATTCAATATATTAGTGTGTATAGATCACCATGTCAGAGCTGGTTAGGAGGCAGGTTCCACTAGAGACACACTAGAACATCTTCAAATCAAGCTTCACCTACTATAAATTCAACATGGATTAAAGAGGCGGATATTGAATACAATGCAGTAGTGTAGAGTATATTGTGTAATTGTATTATATTGTAAAGTATATTGTGTAGTATATTGTATAATTGTGTAGCATAATGCAGAATATACCATAGAGTATATTGTAGACTATATTGTGGACTATACTGTAGAGTATATTGTGGAGTATATTGTAAAGTATATTGTGTAGTATACTGTAGAGTATATTGTGTAGTATACTGTAAAGTATATTGTAAAGTAAACTGCAGAGTTTATTGTGGAGTATATTGTGGAGTATATTGTAGAATATAGTGTAGAGTATATTGTGGAGTATATCGTAAAGTAAATTGTAGAGTATATTGTGAAGTATACTGTAGCGCAGCGGTCACCAACATGGTGCCAGCGGGCACCAGGTCGCCCGCGAGGACCACGAGTCAACTGCGGGCCTTTTCTAAAAATAGTTAATCATAGGTGCAGCTCACTGGTAAGAGGCACATTTTTTTTTTGTTGCTACGAAAAAACGAACCGGAGAGCGTGTATAATCCGCAATGCGGGTATAATCTGTAATGCGGGTAGTCCACGGATAATCGTCAATGTGAACCGGTAAAGGCAAACCTGTCTTGAGCGCTTCCTCCGGCGCAGGGCGCAATGGCGATCCGGTAGATCTCTCATGGCAACGAGTAGATCCGACCGTGAGTGAGGTGGATCGGGACCTTATAAAGGGGAAAGGTAATGGGGAACAGGTGTAGGTGATTAGAGCAGGAAGAGGCTGAGTGAGAGTTAGATAGTATATTGTGGAGTATACTGTGGAGTATACTGTAGAGCAGTGGTCCCCAACCTTTTTTGCGCCACGGACCGGTTTAATGTCAGACAATATTTTCACGGACCGGCCTTTAAGGTGTGGCGGATAAATGCAACAAAATAAAATTATACGACCGGCATAAAAACTGGCATTTTTTAAATATAATAATAAACGTGAATTCACTGTGTTGTTTTTTGGTTATTTTGCTCGCTTGGGGGTTTGAGTTTAGTGGTAATGTATTTAGCGGCCGGAGTCCCTTTAAGAAGGTAGTGGATGAAGGTAACACATGTGACCGAGGCATCATGACATGTATGTGAGTGAGTCATAGACAGATGTGGCGGAGAGAATCCAGTAATTTTCCAAAATAAAACATCGTTCAGAATCAGATAATAAATAAAACATAAATAATGTAAGTTATGTATTCTTTCTGTGCGGCCTGGTACCAATTAACCCATGGACCGGTGCCGGTCCGCGGCCTGGGGACCACTGCTGTAGAGTATATTGTAGAGTATGTAGTGGAGTAGTTTATGGAGTATATTGTTAACTATATCGTAGAGTATTCTGTAAAGCATATTGTGGAGTATATTGAAGACTATATTGTAGTATACTGTTGAGTATATGTGGAGTATATGTGGAGTATTTTGTGGAGTATATGTGGA
>JAAIIK010000409.1:203620-227589 GCA_014706435.1 Silurus glanis
TCTATCTATCTATCTATCTATCTATCTATCTATCTATCTATCTATCTATCTATCTATGTCTCTCGTGTATATATATATATTTATATATGTATGTGTATGTGTGTATGTATGTGTATTTGTGTGTAAATGTGTGTATATGTGTGTACGTGTGTGTGTGTCTAAATGTTTGTACATGTGTATATTTGTGTGTATGTGTGTACATGTGTGTATTTATTTTTAATTTTTTTTTGCTGCTGTAACAAAGAAATTTCCCCACTGTGGGACGAATAAAGGTACAGTGGAACCCGGTTATGTCGCCGGCCTAGGGGACGCCAAAAAGCGTCGAGATAACCGATGATCGAGATAAACGAAAACCAATATGGCGGCAATATATTAACGTGCTTGAAATTTCTTTATGTACATGATGTGCGTTAATAAATGAGAATGTGCATGCATGTGTTTTTGGAGGTTTTTTACACAACAGCGTTGCCGTGATTTGTTTGATTGGTCATGCGGATCGAGATAACCTGTAATGCGGATAAGGAGGCGGAAGCCGAAGTAAACGCAAAGTTTATCCAATACCTGTAGCGAAGCAGTAATATCCAGTGGTGCGCTCCGGGAGCGCGGTCCACGAAGTTCTGTAAAAGCAGAGACAGTTCGTGTAGAGAATCCACGGATCCGCGCTATGGAAAGCGCAGCGCTGAAAGTGGAGCTCTGACCTTCTCTCCAGTGTGTACCTCCACCTCTTCAGGCTCTTCTCAACCTGCTCCCTACTTTCACCACAAATCACAATATCATACACAAACATCATAGTCCATGGAGACTCCTGTCTGACCTCGTCAGTCAACCTGTCCATCACCACTGCAAACAGGAAAGGGCTCAGAGCCGATCCTTGATGCAGTCCAACCGCCACCTTGAACCAGTCTGTCGTTCCTACTGCACACTTCACTGCTGTCACACTGTCCTCATACATGTCCTGCACCACCCTCACATACTTCTCTGACACACCAGACTTCCTCATACAATACCACAACTCCTCTCTCCACTCTGTCGTACGCTTTCTCTAAATCCACAAACACACAATGCAACTCCTTCTGACCTTCTCTATACTTCTCCATCAACATTCTAAAAGCAAATAAGGCATCTGTGGTGCTCTTCCTCGGCATGAAACCATACTGCTGCTCACAGATGGTCACCTCTTCTCTCAGCCTGGCTTCCACTACTCTTTCCCATAACTTCATGGTGTGACTGATCAACTTAATTCCCCTGTAGCTACTGCAGGTCTGCACATCTCCCTTATTCTTAACCCAGTCATTAGTGTTGCACAAGTCAGGTCACTCTTTGTGCTGGTCTCAAGCCCAGATAAATGAGGAGGGTTTTGTTATGAAGGCCAAATCAAATATGCGGATCACAAATCAGAATTTCATTGTTAAAAGTTCAATACGAATAAAAAATTATTTAATTGAATTGGGGCGTAAGTCAGCCAATGTTTTCTTGGTATTTAGATGAGGAAAGTTCCCAGCTCAAATTCCCAGCAGAGCTTTCAAACATGGCCTCCACAGACGGTGATTCCACTGGAGTCACAGTCATACTGATCAGCCTTACTTGTTCTCAATCTCATGTATAAAAAGACCTTCAACTCAGTGCAACGTACAAGGTTATAACAAAAAGATTAAAGACTTCATAAGTCAGCCAAAAGACATCATCCTGTGTACAAATCTTGAGCTGTGCAACTGGTGCTGTTCTGACCACATGTACCTGTCTGCTATCCAAGATGGCGCCGCAGATGGCTGCCTGGGTATGGCGCTCTCCAGCTGTTTTTCCATTTTTGTTAGTTTGTCCTGTTTTTATCTCTCTCAATTACAGTCAGTTTTAACACGGATGAACTTCTGAACTTTCACAGAACACACCACACAATCTTTTACCGGTTTTTGACTATTCAGACATTTTGCTGGACATTGTGGTTGGCGGAGCAGAGGCGCTCTTCAAGCGCTTTAAGACGCTAGTTTTAGAATTGCACTGCCTAATATCCATCTGGCGAATCTCTGCTGTCTACCCAACAAAATAGACAAACTTCTCCTGCTCTCCTGGGTCAAATATGACTTTTTAAACTGTGCTGCTCTGTGTTTCACTGAAACCTGGCTCAATGAAGCTATTCTGGACAGCGCGTTACATCTGCCGGGCTTCCAGCTGTTCAGGGTGGACTGCGAGTGGACGAGTGGTGGGACATGCTCCTACGTCAATGAAAAGATGATGTGCAGATTGTGCTGTCCTGATGTAGAAGTGCTCTTTATCAACTGTAAGGGTTGCTATTTAGAGTTTTCCTCGTTTATTCTGTTCAGTGTTTTTTTTTCATTCCTCCGCAAACGTGTGTGAATGCAGCACTGCAACAGCTGGCCGATCAGATCGCAGACACTGAGCACCAACACCTGGACTCTGCTGTAATCATTCTCAGACTTCAATAAAGCAAACCTCACACAGGATCTTCCAAAATTCAAACAGCATATTACATGAACTACCAGATACAAAAACATTCTGGACCACAGCTACACCATGATAAAGGATTCATATCACTCCATCCGCAGAGCTGCTTTAGGACTCAGACCACTGCCTGCTTCATCTTCTTCCCACATACAAGCAACAACTTCAATCTGCTAAGTCTGTAGTAAAGACTGTAAAAAGATGGACCAATGAAAGAGCAGACATCACAAGTCTGTTTTTACTGCACTGAGTGGAGTGTTTTTGAAGCTGCTGCTTCTGATCTGGATGAAGCTCACAGACTCTGTAACATCTAATATCAGTTTCTGTGAGGATTTATGCATATGAACCAGAACTTATTTAACCGTGATTCACAGCAAGACTCACACAGCATCAAGCCAAAGAGGAGGCCTACAGGAATGGGGACAGGATCTTGTACAATCAGGCCAGGAACACACTAACGAAGGAGATTAGAGTGGCAAAGAAGAGCAGCTCTAAAAGCTGGAAAATAATTTCTTAGCTAGCAACCCTGCTTCAGTGTCCACCTTCCTGTACTTCAGATCAGTGAAGATGATGTGCATCAGGTCTTTAGGGGGTTTTACCAGCCTGTATAAGAACCTGTGCAGACAGGCTGTGTCCATCTTTTCACAGATCTTTAATAGATCACTGGAACTGTGTGAAGTGCCTGCCTGCTTCAACAGTTCCACCATCATTTTCATTCCTAGGAAAGCAAAAATCACTGGACTTAATGACTACAGACCCATTGCCATAACATCTGTGGTATTAAATCATTTGAGAGACTGGTGTTGGCTTATCTGAAGAACATTCCTGGACCCTTGCTGGACCCCTGCAGTTTGCTTACCGAGCAAACAGGTCCGTGGACGATGCGGTGCACGGGGGACTGCACTTCATCCTGAAACATCTGGACAAACCGGGGACTTATGTGAGGATCCTGTTTGTGGATTCAGTTTGGCCTTCAACACCATCATCCCAACACTCCTCCAGACCAAACTAATCCAGATCTCTGTTCTGAGCTCCACCTGCCAGTGGACCACCAGCTTTCTGACAGATAGGTAACAGTTAGTGAGACTGGGTAAATTCATGTCAAACAGCCATACTATCAGCACTGGTGCCCCCCAGGGATATGTTCTCTCCCCACTGCTCTTCTCATTGTTCACCAACCACTGCATCTCTACAGACCCTCTGTCAAGCTCCTGAAGTTCCTGAAGCTCCAGTCATTGGCCTCATTAATGACGGTGTTGAATCTGCATACAGAAGTGAGGTTCAGCAGCTGGCTGGCTGGTGCAGTCATAACAACCTGGAGCTTAACACCCTCAAAACAGTGGAGATGATTGTGGATTTCAGGAGAAACCCCCACTCACCATCATGAACAGCACTGTGGTAGCAGTGGAGTCATTCAGGTTCCTGGGCACCACCATTTCTCAGGGCCTAAAGTGGGACAATTACATCGACTCCATTGTAAGAAAGCTCTAACAGAGTGTGTTCTTCCTTCACCAACTGAGGAAATTCAACATGCCACAGGAGCTGCTCACACAGTTCTACTCAGCCATCATGGAGTCTGTCCTGTGCTCTTCAATAACTGTCTGGTTTGGGCTCAGCTACACAATCAGACATCAGAAGACTACAGAGGACGGTTTGAACAGCTGAAAGGATTATTGACGCTCCCCTGTCCACACTACAGGAACTGTACACATCCAGAGTGAGAAAAAGGGCTCAGAAAATGACCTGACGTTACAGAACACCGAGTGGCAGGAAGAAAAGTTTCTTCCTCCAGGCAATCAACCTCATGAACACTTAAACGCTCTCCCAATTGTGCAATAAGATTAAATATCTGCAATACCACTTCTGTATCCTTTGTGCAATATTACTCCTTATTTATTTTTCTTTATAAAAACGTGCAATAACACTTTCTAATTCTTTTTAATTCTTTTTAATAATTTGTTTATTCTTATTTATCATTAAAAAAATGTGCAACTGGAAGCTTCTGTCACCAAAACAAATTCCTTGTAAGTGCAAACATACTTAAACGAACATACTCTTTCAGATTCTGGTTTTATTCGGACTATGTGCGTTACCATGTCTGCTATTCTGACAATGTCACTGAGACCCTGTCACCGAGCTCTCCTCACACGTGAGTTTCTCACAACGTGAGCTTACCTCCGCACCCACACTACTCACCAGATTTGCAGACGTCACCCTCTTCTCGAAGATGGAGATCCGGCTTGCTGTATTGACCCCGTTGCAGAGATCCGGCGTGAATCTCAGACGGTGCATGACACGTTCCAGAAGAACACTTGGAGCACCGTATTGCTGTGCATGGGGACTATTTTGAAGGTGTGTGGAACCCTTTTGGGGTTTGTGTGCTTAATATTTGTTAAGATAAGATAAGATAAGATAAACCTTTATTCGTCCCACAGTGGGGAAATTTCTGTGTTACAGCAGCAAAAATTAAGAAATAAAAATAGATGCAAATATATAAAAAACGAATATACAAAGAAATAAAAGCACAGAAATAAAAACGAATAATAATAATAATAATAAACAAAGAAATAAAACTAAATGCAAATAAATAAAAAAAAAAAAAGAATATACACATACTATAATAACAGTATATACACAGTACAATGTATAAATTACAAAAAGCGGGGGGGGGGGGGGGGGGATAAAATAAATAACGCATTTCGGGGTAATATTTTTAAAGTGGTATTGCACGTAATTGTGGGTACTATTGCACATGTTGCATGTAATATTGTACACAGGTAATGTTTATTGCACAGCTAAAAAGTAATAGTGTATTTTGGTGACTGGTTTTACTGGGAACAGCTTTGGTTGTAAAGTCTAACAGCAGCAGGGAGAAAAGACCTTCTGTAACGCTCCTTCAGGCACTTAGGGTGTATCAGTCTGTCACTGAAGGAGCTGCTCAGTGATGTAACAGTTACATACAGGGGGTGAGAGGCATTCTGCAGCAATGATGATAGTTTTGCTACCATCCTCCTTTCTCCCACCTCCTGTACAGTGTCCAGGGGAATCCCCAGGACTGAGCTGGCCTTCCTGATCAGCTTGTCTAGTCTCTTCCTGTCTGCAGTAGAGATGCTGCTGCCCCAGCAGACCACTCCATAGAATATGGCTGAGGCCACTACAGAGTCAAAAAAGGTTTCTCTCCTTGCACTCCAAAAGACCTTAATCTCCTCAGCAGAAAGAGTCTGCTCTGCCCTTTCTTGTAAATTGCCTCAGTGTTGTTTGTCCAGTCCAGTTTGTTGTTTAGGTGAACACCAGGTATTTGTAAGAGTCCACTCTCACAATGTCCTTTCCCTGAATGTTCACTGGTGATGAAGTGTGTTTGTGCCTACAGAAATCCACCACCAGTTCTTTCGTTTTCCCCGCATTAATCTGGAGGCAGCTCCATTGGCAACAGTCCACAAAGTTCTGAACAAGTCCTCTGTACTCCCTGTCATCATCATCCGTGATCAGACCGACGATGGCAGAGTCATCAGAGAACTTCTGTAGGTGACAGGTTGCTGAGCTGAACATGAAGTCTGCTGTGTAGATGGTGAAGAGAAACGGGGCTAGAACCGTTCCCTGCGGGGCTCCAGTGTTGCAGACAATCATGTCAGACTCACAGTCACGAGTCCTCACATACTGTGGTCGGCCTGTGAGGTAGTCCAGTATCCAGGCAGACAGATGATGGTCCACTCCCATGTACACCATCTTATCCCTCAGGAGCGCAGGTTGGATGGTGTTAAAAGCACTAGAGAACACAGTGCTCCCACACTTTTCCAGGTGTGAAATAGCCCGATTTAGGAGGAAGATGATTGCGTCTTCCACTCCAATGCCAGGTTGGTAGGCAAACTGAAGTGGATCCATTGATGGGCTCACCAGAGGTTGGAGATGAGTGAGCACCAGCCTCTCCAATGTTTTCATCAGATGCGAGGTCAGTGCTACTGGTCGATAGTCTCCGAAGTCTTTTGGGCGCGACGTCTTCGGAACAGGCACCACGCAGGATGGTTTCCATATCTGTGGCACCTTGTAGCATGCTTTTCCTTCCCTGATCTTCTTTCTCAGTTCTCTCTGGACAGTTTTCAGCTCTTCTTTGTTTCCTGATTTAAACACCCTCTTCTTCTCTTTAAGGAGAGTCTTTATATCAGGGTTAATCCACGGTTTGTTGTTGGGAAAACACCGTACAGTCCTGGTGGGTACAGTATTCTCCACACAGAAGTTAATGTAGTCCGTAATACAGTCTGTTAAACTGTCAATATCCTCCCCATGTGGACTGCACAATTCCTCCCACATAGTTGTTTCAAAACAGTCTTTCAGAGCCTCACTGGTCTCATCAGACCATGTCGTCACTGTGCGGGAGGTAGCTGGTTGCCTGCATACAAGGGGTTTGTACACAGGTAGGAGATGAACCAGGTTGTGATCCGATCTTCCCAAGGGGGGGAGGGGTGCTGATGTATAAGCCTCCTTTGAGTTGGCATAGAATAAATCCAGTGTTTTATTGTCTCTGGTGTGGCATGAAACATACTGGGTGAATGTGGGCAGAGTGGAGGATGGAGGGGCATGATTAAAATCTCCAGAGATGATGAGAAGGGCATTTGGGCTCTGTGTTAACAGTCTGTTAACAACAGAATGCAGGACATCGCATGCCGATTCACCGTCAGCAGAGAGGGGAATATACGCAGCTATCGCGATAACATGCGAGAATTCCCTGGGCAGATAGTATGGCCTCATGCTAGCGGCTAACAGCTCAATGTCCTTACAGCAGATCTGCTCTTTAATAGTGATGTGTCCAGTTTTACACCATCTATTATTCACAAACACTGCCAGTCCTCCTCCCTTTCTCTTACCGATCTCCATCGTTCTGTCCGCGCGCAGTAAATCAAATCCATCCAGAGCCACGGTCGTATCCGGTGTTAGCTTGGTTAGCCATGACTCCGTGAACAGCATGATGCTACATTCCCGGAATTCCCTCTGATGCCGGGTAAGAGCTGCTAGCTCGTCCATCTTGTTGGGTAAAGATCTTACATTTCCCATAACGATGGACGGGAGAGTTGGTCTGTAACGTCTCCTTTTATTCCGACACATAGCTCCAGCACGGTTCCCCCGTCTTCTCCTTCTTAGCTCACGGGGAATATCCGGTTTTTCTTCAAGTAGCATCGGCGTGTTGCGGAATGCTAACAGCTGATCCCTGGTGTAAACAATAGGACCGTGGCTGTGAACAGAGTTTCCAGACGCGACTGTGAACAAAGTCCAAAGAAGTAGGAAAAGTAGAGCAAACTCTTTGACTTTGTTGGTGTCCATTTTGCAGTTTGCAACTATTACGCGTACATACAAAAAAGAAAAAAAAAAAAAAAACCACAAAGTGCCGGAACACTATAAAATAAATAAAAAAAGCATAAATTTAACGGGAGCTGCTGCAACAGGCTGCCACTTGGGCGGCGCCTACTAATACTAATTGTACATGTTTCTGTGATCTGTTAAATGACGTTCAGGGTTGAAGAGAATCAGTCGGAGGTCACTGTAGATCTCTCTCAGCTTTCATGTTCTGCACATGTTTTGTTTTCTCAAAGTGTGTCTCGAGAGGACGCATCATTCCTGATCGGGAAACGCTGGAGTGTGTGAATGCTGCAGGAGAATGTTTGTGTGTGTTAAACACAAACCTCCAGATGCCTGTTGAGGTTTATTTGATTTGAGCTGTTTAGTGCTTTTTACGGAGATTTGCAGACGAGACCATGGGGACTGGGAAAGAGCTGAAGTGGTTCAATCATTCGTTCACAGACTGAACAGCTCTGATTGCTTTGTGTCCACTGTCCACTTTCTCCACCATGGTTCTGATGATCTCGAGTGGGTGGAAGCTCCTCTCCTGCTTCACACCATATCTACAACCTCTGACGTTCAGGAGGGAAATGTTCTCCTGTCACCATCGTTCACTCCATGCCTTACTGTTCATTGAATTTTATAGTCACCTCACACACAATGTGCCTCGGACAGATCAGTGTCTGAATATTCTCACAACTCATCATTTCAATCAGGGGTATCGCTCACAGTTACTCAATAAAACACCGACATTCTGTTTTTCTTAGGAAGAAATGTCTGGAGCTGTTTGTGCAAATGATAAATAATATAACAGAAACTAGATCAACATGTGCAGAGAGCATAGACAATCCAGTATATATCCAGTAATACAGCTGGTATCACTGAGGGGGGACTCACTTTAGTTGCCAGTTATTTAGACAATAATGTCTGTATGTTGTGATTTTTACAGCACAGTAAATCAGTACTGATGCACAAACTGCACATTGATACTCTAAAATATATCCATGTTTCATTTCTACAGTATTGCCTTCTGAGTTGATACTAATATGACTGCTGAAATGTGAGGGGTGCACTTACTTTTGTGAGATACTGTAAATTTAAACTAAAATGCATTAATAAAGCATTAAAGACAGAGTGTGAGGAGTTTGTTCAGTACTTGTTTATGTGTAGGAAGCACACACACACACACACACACACACACACACACACACACACACACACTGGGTTAAAATGCGACCTTTTCCTAAAAGATCATGGCTATTGTTTTAAATATCAAAACTAAATGTAATATGGACACACGCCTGCATGCTAATGGAATTATTCGGTGTTTACAAGCTGGAATTTATTACGCACTGATTGTGTTTTTGAATCTGTTGTGCACTGTTGCATAAACTATAAAACACAGGACAAGTCGACATTGTCAAATGCGTTATGGTCGATTTGCCACCTTTGAACTGACAACAGTTTTAATTTGTTTAATTAGTGGAGTGTCATTAAGGTAGGAAGCTAATTATCCCCAAAACATGTCTGCGGTTCTTATCTGGGGCGATAAGAAGTGGATTACGGTGATGGTTCTGCTCCAGTCTGCTGTGGATAATTACAATCACTGTAGCACATTATAAAGGAAACTCTAGTTAATTGAGTCTGATTAAAAAATCATTACTGTTCTGTAATGAACATGTGGCACAGCTGCCTGTTTTATTGCAACAGTTCATATTTATATTGATTTAGAGTGACACCAGAGTTTCTGAAAGAAGAGACGATCACCACATGCTTTGCAAAGGTTTTTATCAATCAGAAACCACAGGTAGATCGACCCGTGCTGAAAGATCTGAACGTGTCCACGGCTGCAGATCAGCAACATGGAGCACTACAAAATATTAATGTCGAAATTTAGGAAATAAATGAAAGAAGATCCAGACTAAAAACAAGCGAATGATCTAGGGTTAGGGCCAGTGCAGATTTTACATTTCATAATTTGTGTAAAAAAGATCTTACAACCAGAGAACAAGAGAATTCTTATTCATTTAAGAATCATTACAATGAGAAAGCATTTAAACTAGAAACAAGATTACTATTAATATTAAGATCAAACATACATAAGAAATGTCAACAATTATTTATTCAAATGAAGACTGTCTTAAAACACTTAGTAGTTACGATGTAAAAACAAAGCAAAATCATTACCTTCTCAAAATACCTGAGGCTGAAATCTTCCATTTGTCAATTTGTATTCACATCCATCCCTCTGCTGGACTCCACCAATAACTGCATGAATAAACCCTAACATATTGGTGGAGTTTGTTAATTACACAGTTGTGGTATGCTTAATCACCAACAAGATCATTGAGAAGGTCTGTTTAGAAGAAGTGGATGTCCACATGATGCCATAAGAACAATTTCTCCCTGACCAGATTCATCATCTCCTACAAAGTGCTGAGGGCTTTCTTCAGTGGGACTGTGAAGAGTCTTTTCACTACCTTGTTTGGAGATATCACCGTCCAGAGTGAAGAAGCCCATCAGGACTTCTCCTCCCTGCATCATACACATCTACCCCCCAGTAATGCAGGATCAGGACCAGGAGAATCATCACCACCCTGGACACATCAGCTTCCACCAGTAAAGATCTACAGAATCCTAAGGACCAACAGAGAGATATTCAAGAGGAAATTCTGCACTCAGGCAATCGAACTTCTCAACAAACACACCTGAGAGAGTCTTCACTTTCCCACCTCACACACACCATTAAAAAAATGATATGCATGTGACAAATCAACATCCTTGATATTTAAAAACCGGACGACAAGTCAGTAAATTTCATCTTTTTTTCCTCAGTGTCTGAAATGTGATATCTGGAGAGTATCAGGGCTTGTGTGGTTTAATATCGATATTCCTGGCGTCCTGTCTGTGTATCCGCAAAACACACAAAGCAACAAAAGCCTTGAATTTCTCTAACATACAATATGAATTATTCATTCCTAAACTGTGTTTCATGGCTCTTCAATGAAACAAACATCTCAATGGTGTTGTAAATGCCAGGAGGGAAAAAACTTCACTTATTGGATGTTACAATGACATAAGAATGATGACCTCTGCTTTATAGGGATAAAGTACATCTTTAACATGGGTATCGCTAAGGCTATCGCTCACCTGCTGATTTACCCCTTAAGCAAAACTCACACAATTTTAATTAGTGGATGAAATCAGCTGATTTCAAGACTTTTCTGTGGAAGGAAATGTAAAGTCACAGTTTAATCTCTGACACTGAAGACTTCTTTAGTGAGAAAGGAAAATTGTAGCAGAATCTGTGCTGGCCAGAAGAGTTCATTTCAAGGCAAACTGGCCAAGATCATGGTTTTTATTCCAAAAGAACACAGTTTGCATTTTTTTGGTCTGAATGTAACTACTTTGTTGCACCATGATTGTGCATTGGAGCACATCAGTAAAGTTAGCGTTTAGCTCCTCTCTGTGTTTCTGCTGATTTCTCATCCAGGGACCAAATGCAAAAGAGTATTAGGTGATGCTAAAGCCGTGTATCATGAACATTGCAAATCAGAAATGCGAAGTTCCCACACAAGGACTGAGAAACACAAGAAGCATGAGACTCTACTTGATATTTTTACTGTGGGGGAAATAATTATTTGATCCTTTGCTGATTTTGTACATTTATCCCCTTACAAAGAGTGTTTTTGCTCCCCTGTGTTCCCTTGAGGAATGTTATCATTATTCATTATTATCTTTATAGAAATATCGGTGCATATAAAGAGGTTATTTTGCTTTTCCTAGAGGATGTTCATGTAGAATATTCTCTTGCTCAACTCTGTGATAAAAGGTTTTCTGTTTGGATCATTCTTGAGGCCAGATACTCTTATGAGATCCTACGTTTTTGAGGTTGTAGCTCATTGTATGATGTTGGACTTCTCATTGAAAGGTTGTGAGTTCAAAACTCTGCTCCACCACCAAGTTCGTACTGTTGAGCGACTTAGTCCTTAGGTGTTGGTTTTAAAAAAGACGACAAGTTGTTCTGGATGTCTGACAAATATTGTAAATGTATACGTATATCTGCTTTGTTTGTTTTCCAGATTTCGCCATGGTCTCTTTCCTGAAAAGATCATGTCTCAAAAATCCAGGCCATCTTTCTGCATCAGGTTTAAAAAGTTTTCTCAGCCAAAACAATGCACATGTTCTGGCTTCCAGGCTTAAAGAAATTCTTTATGTTTTGCACGTTTTCCCAGGTTTTTGTAATTATTTATGAAATAAAACCAATTGGAAATCTTTAAATAATGCACAGAGGTGAGAAATTCATCTCTGTACATACTTCAGTGTTTGTTTCTTACCAACCTTAGCCTCTGCAACTTCAGGACCAACTCCACGTCAGCATCATTACCACAGGGTGGGAGTACTGTAGGTGTCAGTGCTGCTTCTATAAAATGGCACACACACACTCAGTAAAATCATGTTTCTGTGTGAGGTTGCACAGTCAGACCAATTACAGTACAGTCCTGAGCAAAGTCGGTCTCTGAGGCTGGTTTATTTCTCTGTATGAGTCACCAGCTCAGAACTTCTTTTAGCAGAACATCAGGCGAAGATTACTAATGCAGATGTTTCACATAGATTTAACATCTTTGTGTAAAGCTTCTTCTTCTTTCGGCTGCTCCCATTAGGGGGCGCCACAGTGGATCATCCGTCTCCATACCACCCTGTCCTCTACATCTGCCTCTTTCACACCAACTACCTGCATGTCTTCCCTCACCACATCCATGAACCTCCTCCTTGGCCTTCCTCTTTTCCTCCTACCTGGTGGCTCCATCCTCAGCATTCTTCTACCAATATAACTCATGTCCCTCCTCTGCACATGTCCAAACCATCTCAATCTCGCCTCCCTCACCTTGTCTCCAAAACGTCCTACATGCGCTGGTCCCTCTAATGAACTCATTTCTAATCTTGTCCATCCTCGTCACTCCCAACGAAAACCTCAACATCTTCAGCTCTGCTACCTCCAGCTCCACCTCCTGTCTTCTACTCAATGCCACTGTCTCTAAACCATACAACATCTCAGGTCTCACCACAGTCCTATAAACTTTCCCTTTCACTCTCACAGATACTCTTCTATCACAAATCACTCCTGCTATCACTCTTCTCCACCCACTCCACCCTGCCTGCACTCTTTTCTTCACTTCTCTAACACACTCTCCATTACTTTGCACTGTTGACCCCAGGTACCTGAACTCCACCACCTTCTCCACCTCTTCTCCCTACAACCGCACCCCTCCACTGCCCTCCCTCTCATTCACACACATGTACTCCGATCCTTGATGCAGTCCAACCGCCACCTTGAACCAGTCTGTCGTTCCTACTGCACACTTCACTGCTGTCACACTGTCCTCATACATGTCCTACACCACCCTCACATACTTCTCTGACACACCTGACTTCCTCATACAATACCACAACTCCTCTCTCCACCCTGTCGTACGCTTTCTCTAAATCCACAAACACACAATGCAACTCCTTCTGACCTTCTCTATACTTCTCCATCAACATCCTCAAAGCAAATAATGCATCTGTGGTGCTCTTCCTCGGCATGAAACCATACTGTTGCTCACAGATGGTCACCTCTTCTCTCAGCCTGGCTTCCACTACTCTTTCCCATAACTTCATGGTGTGACTGATCAACTTAATTCCCCTGTAGCTACTGCAGGTCTGCACATCTCCCTTATTCTTAAAGATCGGTACCAGCACACTCCTTCTCCATTCCTCAGACATCCTCTCACCTTCCAAAATCTTGTTAAACAATCTGGTTAAAAACTCCACTTCCTCTCTCCTAAACATCTCCATGCTTCTACCGGTATATCATCTGGTCCAACCGACTTTCCACTCTTCATCCTCTTAATCACTGCTCTCACTTCCTCCTTACTAATCCCATCCACTTCCTGCTTCACCAACTCCACATCATCCAACCTTCTCTCTCTCTCATTTTCCTCGTTCATCAGCTGCTCAAAATACTCCCTCCATCTTCTCAACACACTCTCCTCACTAGTCAACACATTTCCATCTCCATCCTTTATTGCTCTAACTTGCAGCACATCCTTCCCAGCTCGATCTCTCTGCCTGGCCAATCGGTACAAATCCTTTTCTCCTTCCTTAGTGTTCAACCTCTTATACAGCTCCTCATATGCCTTTTCCTTGGCTTTCGCCACATCCCTCTTTACCTGCTGCCGCATCTCCTTGTACTCCTGCCTACTTTTCTCATCACCCTGTCGATCCCACTTCTGTTTTGTTAACCTCTTTCTCCTTATGCTCTCCTGCACTTCCTCATTCCACCACCACGTCTCTTTCTCTTCCTTTCTATTTCCAGATGTCACACCAAGTACCTTTCTAGCTGCCATCCTCATCACTCCTGCAGTAGTTTCCCAATCATCCAGCACCTCCTCACCACCACCGAGCTCCTGTCTGACCTCTTCCCTGAACCTCACACTGCATTCTTCCTCCCTCAGTTTCCACCATCTTATTCTTCTTTCAGTCCTCACTCTCCTCCTCTTCTTCTTCGCCTCCAAAACCATCCTACAGACCACCATCCGATGCTGTCTAGCTACACTGTCCCCTGCCAACACCTTACAGTCTCCAATCTCCTTCAGGTTGCATCTCCTGCATAGAACATAGTCCACCTGTGTGCACCTTCCTCCACTCTTATACGTCACCCTATGATCCGCCTTCTTCTTAAAATAAGTGTTCACCACTGCCATTTCCATCCTTTTAGCAAAATCTACCACCATCTGCCCTTCCACATTCCTCTCCTTAAGGCCATACCTACCATCACCTCCTCATCACCTCTGTTCCCCTCACCTACATGCCCATTAAAGTCTGCCCCAATCACCAATCGTTCATTTCTAGGTACACCATCTACCACTTCATCTAATTCACTCCAGAATCTTTTCTTCTCCTCCATCTCACAGCCGACTTGTGGAGCATAGGCACTGATGATTTATCATCATCCCTTCAACTTCCAGCTTCACGTTCATCACCCTATCAGAAACTCTCTCCACCTCCACTACACTCTTACTGTACTCTTCCTTCAGAATCCCCCCTACACCATTTCTCTTTCCATCCACACCATGATAGAACAGTTTAAACACCTCCAATGTTCCTGCTCTTACTCCCTTTCCACTTGGTCTCCTGAACACACAACATATCTACCTTTCTCCTCTCCATCATATCAGCTCCCTCTCTCCCTTTACCAGTCATAGTACCAACATTTAAAGTACCAACCCGAACCTCCACTCTCCTCCACTTCTCCTTTCCCTGCTGTCTCTGTAGATGTCTTCCTCCTCTCCTTCTCCTCCTTCGGCCAACAGTAGCCCAATTTCCACCGGTACCCTGTTGGCTAACGATACCTGTGGCGGTCGTTGTTAACCCGGGCCTCGACCGATCCGGTATGAAATTCTTAATCGTGACCCGCATATTTGATTTGGCACATGTTTTACGCTGGATGCCCTTCCTAACGCAACCCTCCCCATTTACCCGGGCTTGGGACCGGCACTAAGAGTGCATTGGCTTGTGCCTCCCTAATGGCTGGGTTATCTTTGTGTAAACCATTGATATAAAATTTATTTGACCTTTATGGAAGGAGTCCTCAGTGTTAGCTTTTTTTAATAATCAGATGTAGAAGCTGTAATCTTAAGAACAGAGGAAATCGAACTAAATATATAACTATCATAGCTAGTCTTGTGGAAGTACTATGGAAGTATTGTAAAATCTGTTTCCTTCTTTATCTTTTTACGAGGGGCACTCTAGTCAAACCGAGACTTTTAATGTTACAGGTATAAAAATGGATGCTAACGTGACGGTACTACATGCAGTAGTAAGTGACTAGTGTGTCCTGTTACTGATAGGTGGCGCACATGTCCAAACAACAGTGTTAGTGTGTACACGGAACAGCGTGTGGTGCTGAGGTACGGGGATGAGACGCTCAGCTGCAGAAAGACATTTGAATGGTGTAAATGTTTGAAAGATGGCAGTCAGTGACGATCCCGATCAGTCGGGTGGTTCCCAGGCCACAGAATTTATTCCTGTGAGCATTCAGCGTATGGGACGCCTGATCCTGGATAATCAACACACAAACTCTTTCGAAATTACACAATAGACAATAGACGTTCTGTGAGAATGGTGAGCATTCACAAGGCTGTCCTAGGAAGGTTCTGGTGTACAGATAAATCTTTTCATGGCGAATCTTTCCTGGCGTTGGTTAAACAGCATGAGTGTATACATGTAGCAGGGGAGTATGTGGAAAAATAAATACAGTTTCCACTCCTTGAATTTTTCTTTTTATTATTTTATTAACGCAAAAGTCCCTCGAAGCGACACATGCTATTCATGAGGTCTCAGTGATCCTGACCTCTTCTGGACTCTGGACCTGCCTGATCCATTCTTGTGTCCAACATCGTGAAGTTGTCATCAAATGAAAAGCACTCCCTAATTCTGAGGATGACTCGACACGGACAGGTTGGCGGTAAATGAGAATACTTTAGATGGTAGTCTTCTTCCAGTCTTTTAACACGCTACAATCCGTCACGCTCCCTGAGATCTCAAAACTCTGGACTTCTAGTAGTTCCTAGAATAGCAAAGTCCACAAAAGGCGGTAGATCATTCTCACATTTAGCTCCCCAACTCTGGAATAGTCTTCCTGACAGTGTTCGGGGCTCAGACACACTCTCCCAGTTTAAGTGCAGATTAAAAACGTATCTTTTTAGCAAAGCCTACACATAACACACATCACATCATAACCTTGTGCTCCAGAACATCTGATCACATCACATTATCAACTTGTGCTGTTAATATCATGAACAGCAGATACTCTAATTCCTCTCCACTGCTTCTCTTTCTCTCCCCATCCCGAGGCTTTCTGAGGTTTGGCCAGCTCCAGTCACGTCCCACCTCGTGAAGATTATGGACCTATGGGTGATCATGGAGAAGTAGATGCCGAACTCGCAAACATCCCGAACCATCTACAGACGTACGAGTGCCAATTGGATCCCACTACATGTGTGGCATTGGACCTCCTGGAGTGTTTAAAGGCTCTGGCATGGAGAAGATGTTGCTGGATCTGTGATGATCACAAATGTTGAGCTCAGTAGCTCCTACTTTTATACCAAAGACTGTAGAAAGAACATTTACTTATAATCTTATACTCCAGTACTCATGTTAGTTCTCACTCTCCAGTGTTCTCTATTGTTGAAAGATTTATGATCAAACTCTTGATGTCACCCAAATGAGGATGGGTTCCCCTTTTGAGTCTGGTTCCTCTCAAGGTTTCTTCCTCATAACATCTAACGGCTTGCTCATCAGGGACAAACGCACACCATTCACCTTCACTGTTGATTTCTGTAAAGCTGCTTTGAGACAATGTCTGTTGTGAAAAGCGCTATAGAAATAAACTTGACTTGACTTGACTTGATGGTAAACGCTTAGTAACCATGAAGATGGCTCTGGACTGCAATTACCATAAACAATTTTGGTCTTGAATCTCCGTCAGTGAACAGTAAGAACTTTAGAAGTTTAATTAAATAGACTTCATGAAGAAGCAAGAATGAATTTCCTGGTTACACAACTAGACATTTGATTGTGTAAAACCTGATTGATTAAGAAAGATTTATAATATATACATTTTGTGTCTGGTCTTTATCTTAACAAGATTCAAAGATCATATATATTTATATCTATACATTTCTGTAACAATGCTTTGCAATTATGTACATTATTAATTGTGCTATACAAACTGACAATGTTATAGCGACAATATTTGTATTAGATACAAATTACAAATTTGTCAACTGTACAGCTAAATAAATGAATTGAAATCACTGACTTTATTGAGATCTCTGTGATGAAGGTGTTGCACTTTTGATCAGAAAGTCATGAGTTCAAATCCCAACACCACCAACTTGCCACTGTTGGGGGCTTGAGCAAGGCCCTTAACCAGCTGCCGAATGTTATAACTGTAATGTAAATTAATAAAACTCGGTTTGCTGTTAAAGAAAATAATCAGCTTGCTATCTTTTCTATAGTAACAGAGCATTTTGAATTCAACAATGCTGTAAAATAACCTAAACTCAGCTTTAACAAATCAGTGAGGAACTCTAAATACAACCTTACAGCTAGCAAACTCCAACATGCAGAAGTTATATTCCACTGCTCCTGGCCTACAGCGAAGAAGCTTCTGAGATTCTGCAATAAATTGGGAATTAGTTTAGATTATTTTATTGTAGCATTTCTACTTGACACTGTATGTAGTTCACTACGTAGCAACAACACATTATAAAGTAGCAGTGCAACATGAAGTAGAAAAATAGTTTGAACTTTATTTTAAAGCTTACTTGAGGATCACGTGATCAGTAGTTCCGGGTCTGTAGAACAATGAACAAAGTTGGTTTTTATATATATATAATATCACGAGCACCGGTGTGTGTGATTATGAATAATGTTTTTTCTACAGTCAGTTGGAGTTGTGGAAACAGGAGCTCCTGAGCAACTCATAAATTAGCATCTGAGATCATTGTAGAACCAACACCAACTCTCCCAAGCCAGAGCCTTTTAATGGTCATTGATGGAGAAATAGCAGATGTAAAATGTTTTTTGAAAGTCCAGTGTTACTACATGGTTTATCACTGAGAACATTGAACATACTTGTAAATATCAGAGCATCTCCACAGCCGTCCACACAATCATAAGCAATTTATTTCCGAGCTAAAAGACGCTCCTGCAGATCCCCAATAACAGGGTTTTATAGTGTTTTTATACCTCATGTACCAGCAAGAGTCGGTTGAAGTCACCTATTCTGACTCAGCTTGATGCTTTCTTTGTAGTATTTATTATTTCCTGTAAAAACCCTCCCTCGCTGCACATGTACCACTTTCACACAACAACAATCCAGCATGCATCCTCTCGCTCTACTGGCTTCCTCCTGCTGCTGAAATGCTTTTTTTGAAGAAGGTTAAAAATGACCATGAATAGACTTCTTAATAGCTCCTTTCACTTCTCTGCAGGAAACATTACAGACGTCCCGCACCAATTGATCTGCTAAAACGACATCAATAAGAAAAAAAAAAAGAAACCCGACTGCCTCATGGCTATGTGAATGTTCTCAGCAATTTTTTGCTTCTTCGTACCACCTGTCAAGTTCCTGCTCCTGCTCAATTACTGCCTTTCACCAACACTTTAATTCTCATTTACAGGCTGCTCCACTAGAAGCTGATGTTTCACTTCATTCCTTGATGCACCATGTAAATTGTCGAGCATGTCTCATCAGAAATATTACAACAAAACTGGATATCTGGGCTTTATGTCTTCTCTTTCACCCTGCTCCACTAACCTGTCATTTGTTTTTTTTATTTTCATCTCACAGATTTGACATTTCACTCCTTTTGCATTTCCTCCAGCCTCTGCAATCTGACATGTTGGTCAGTCAGTTATTTCTCTATCCATCAGATATGTATTTAAACTTGTTTTATAAAAGCCGAGGAAGCCTTATTACACTATATGGACAAAAGTATTGGGACACCTGGCCGTTCCTGCCATATGTGGTTCTTCTCCAAACTGTTAGCACAAAGCTGGAGGCACACAATTGTATCAGATGTCTTTGGATGCGGTGTAATGCAATTTTGTGTTCAGGTGAACTTGGAAACTCAATTTAATTCAATTAATTTTTATTTGTTTTGCACTTTTAATAATGAACATTGTCTCAGAGCAGCTTTACACAGATAATGTGGTGATGAAAGTGAAGATGTTCTTTATAAGTGTAAGTTTGTCCCTGATGAGCAAGCCCGTGGAGACTGTGGTGATGGAAAAACTCCCTGAGATGCAGAAGGAAGAAATCTTGAGAGGAACCAGACTCAAGAGGGAACCCATCCTCATCTGGGTGCCACCGAATGTCCATTTATTACAGATAAACGATGTTGAGGTGCAGTGATGGAGATCAGAGCAAACTGTAGTCCTGAGTCAGTGTAGCAGACTGTTGACATTAACTACAGTCCAAATCCATCCTCAAAGCTCCTGTTCTTACTCCGGAATTTCATGGAACCACCCAAGGTGTTGATGAGAAACCGTCCCCAGCTGCACAGAGTCACATCCAGACAAAGAGAACACTATCCAGAGGCAGGACTGGACGAAGTGGGAAGATCCACGGAGGGGAGAGGAGCAGGAACAGTGATCACTGGAGCCTCAGGAGCATGTTTAACTCGACTGAGAGAAACTCAAAAACTGCTCCAGCATGGCAATGCCGCTGTGCACAAAGTAAGCTCCATGAAGATCTGCTTTACATGCAGGAGAGGAAGATCTTGAATGGTCTGCTATAAAGCACTGTTCTCATCCCTACTGAACACCTTTGGCATGAATGTGAACACTGACTGCACCCCAGGTCTTCTCACCTTCGCACCTACATCAGTACCTGACTTTACTAACACCCTTGTGGCTGAATGAGCACAAATCTACACAAAAATCTAGTGGAACATCTCAGAAGAGTTTATGGAACTATAAAAGCAAATTTGGACTAAATGTGGAATGCAATGCTCAAAACGCACAAACGGTACTAATGACCAGGTGTCCGCAAACTTTTGGCAATACAGTATAACTACTGAACAGCAGAACACAAACACAGAATAAACTGTAAGCATCAGTAGGAGTAAGACAGAGTACATGTGTGTGAATGAGAGGGAGGGCAGTGGAGGGGTGCGGTTGCAGGGAGAAGAGGTGGAGAAGGTGGAGGAGTTCAGGTACCTGGGGTCAACAGTGCAGAGTAATGGAGAGTGTGTTAGAGAAGTGAAGAAAAGAGTGCAGGCAGGGTGGAGTGGGTGGAGAAGAGTGATAGCAGGAGTGATTTGTGATAGAAGAGTATCTGTGAGAGTGAAAGGGAAAGTTTATAGGACTGTGGTGAGACCTGAGATGTTGTATGGATTAGAGACAGTGGCATTGAGTAAAAGACAGGAGGTGGAGCTGGAGGTAGCAGAGCTGAAGATGTTGAGATGTTCGTTGGAAGTGACGACGATGGACAGGATTAGAAATGAGTTTATTAGAGGGACAGCGCATGTAGGATGTTTTGGAGACAAGGTGAGGGAGGTGAGATTGAGATGGTTTGGACATGTGCAGAGGATGGACATGGGGTATATCGATAGGAGAATGCTGAAGATGGAGACACCAGGAAGGAGGAAAAGAGGAAGGCCAAGGAGGAGGTTTATGGATGTGGTGAGGGAAGACATGCAGGTAGTTGGTGTGACAGAGGCAGATGTAGAGGACAGGGGGGTATGGAGACGGATGATCCGCTGTGGCGCCCCCTAATGGGAGAAGCTGGAAGAAGTAGATGAAGAAGTAATGTGAGCTCCTTATCTTCACTTTTGAATTTATTTATATGGTTTATATGGCCATCCACATTAATTGAAATGTCATCCAGAGGAGGTAAGAAGAGTCTGGAATGGCTCTCCTGGACATACCAAGGAAGAACATGTACAAGAACATCCTGCGAGTTTTTTTAGCAACAGGTCTTTCACAGGGCTCAGTGGATGGATACTGCACTTCTTATTAAAAGGTCATGAGTTCAAATCTCTGCCCCAACAAGCTGCCACTGTGGGGCCCTTGATCAAGGCCCCTAACCCTTGATTGTTTAGTTGTATAAATTATATGATTGTAGGTCACTCTAGAAGAATCTTTTACCACATTGATATTGAAAATATTCCACCATTTTCTTTCTATAAAATGTCCAAACACTCTCACTGTTTGCTCTTTGAAACAGGAAGCTGTAAGCCAGTGCTAAGCCAAAGGCTCTGTCTGTGTGTGTGTGTGTGTGTGTGTGTGTGTGTGTGTTTCAAGATATTTATATGGCATCTTATGAAACCTTCTGAAAGCTACAAGTGCTGTGAAATTGGAGTGGAGTCAGTCTGAATAAAGGCGTCTCTTCTGGCTGTATAATCCTCGTCTTTTTACCGCAATGGAACAAAATAAAAGTTCAAAGCCAGAATCTGTTTGAAGTTTTTTTTCCGTTAAAATGGAACTTTGTGTGATTTCTTTTTTTTTCTCCTGATGTAAAAGAGAACTCTGAGCAACCCTGCGCTAAAAAATGATCTGGATCTTCATACGTGGCATCTGATTGTTGGTTGCACGGCTAATCATGGAGCGTTATAATTTGGAGAACGTGTGTGTGGTGAAGACGAGTTGCTGGAGACTGAAGATGAGAGAATAGAAATGATTGAGTTTCTCTCAGGCTGTAATTTAAATGCTACAATTTGTTTTTTCTCATTAAGGTCAGTGCTTTAGCTTTACTAAATACTCTGATTGCTTTTCTTTTCTTTCCCCTGCTGTGGGTCATTGATGTGCTTGTGTTCAGTAAATTGGAAAGTGATTTTAACTCCGCAGAGGAATCTGAATATAAAAGCACCTTATTAACAATTCCACATTTCGATTTAATTTTTGAAGACGATGAATTGTAACACTTAGATTTCAAATGCTGCATAAAAAGATTGAGGGAAAACAGAGACATGCTACATATCAATGAGCCAAGTGTATTAAACATATATTGGACGTCACACGTCCGCACCAAGAAGTTTATCAATGCAGATAAAAACTACTAACATAAAGTAGAGAAAACACCAAATAAGTCCATCAGTTCATAGAAAACAATGACTAGTATAAAGGCCATGGCAGGGCAGTGTTTAGAGCAGAACCCCGGGGATATACAGTCTTTAAGTGCAGCAGAAAAGCATGTTACTGCCCCCTGGTACATTGAGGGCACTGATGCTCCGCCTCCTGTTACACTGAGGACATTGATGCTCCACCTTTTTCTTAAACTAAGGACACTGATGCTCCGCCTTTTTATTAAACTAAGGACACTGATGCTCCGCCCCCTGTTACACTGATGACACTGATGCTCCGCCTCCCTTTTACTAAACAGTATGTGTTGCCTAAGAAGCTAATTTCATCTCATATTAATTACATTTGTTTAATTATTGACATTTTCATACTCAGTCATGTAATGATTAATCCTGCTGGGAAATTAAATCAGCATCTCCATAAAGCTAGTCAGCAGAGGGAAGCATGAAGTGCTCTAAAACTTCCTGGTAGACGGCTGTGCTGAGCTTGGACTTGATAAAACACAGTGGACCAACACCAGTAGATGACACGACTCCCCAAACCACCAACCTTTAAGATTCACCTGTATATAACATTTCAACTGAAAAATTATGAAGACCAAAGGCACATTGGTGTCATCAAGAGAGGTTCCTCAGATAGTGAACTGTTCTAGACATCAGAAGGGATTCTAGTTTTAGATAAATGAGTTCAGCTTGCAGAACATATACTGACTGTGATAGACCAATCCTGTTTGTGATGGACTTGATATGCTTGGTGGAGCTGGAGTGAGACTCAAGATATAATAAAATATTGACCAGGATAAGGTGCTTACTGAGCAAGAACGTTTTCTGAATGCTCGATTTCCATATATTTCTATAATATTTCTGCAGAAAGTGCTCATGTCTGTAGGAGGATCACATATCCTTCAGATGAAATAAGACCAATGGAGGAACATTTGATGCTCATAAGAGCACTTTTCATTCGATGACTTTGTTTCAGGTCAAATTGTCAGAATGTAAATACAGTTCTGTGGATCTCATTGACTTCACTCACTTAAACAATCAGATAAAGTTTGATGTTAGCTTTGTCACACTCTTAGAAGTTCCCCCTGAGGAACATTCCAAAGAATTCCTTAGGGTGCTACATGAAATTAGTTTGTCACACTGTCTGTGTGTGTGTGTGTGTGTGTGTGTGTGTGTTCAAGTATCAGAATAAAAGCCTGAATCCAAGTGCTAATTAGTTGTGCTTGTTGAACACAGCATGACAAACACAAAGAAGCTGGAGACCAATTAAGTCTTCTCCAGGTCATGGGGTCGATAAGAACACATACACACTTATATCCACATACACACTCCGATTGATTTCTCCATGATTAACTGTTCTAGGGAAGTTAAGGCTGATGGAGCCTTAACTTTATAGTTTATAACTTTATAGTTACAAATAGTTTGTACAGTTGAAATATCAATAAAAAGTCTGGAGCACCAAAAATAGTTCTTGAGTTACCAGATGTTTATGGTGTCAGGTGGTGCAGAGCTCTCTCTCTCTCTCTCTCTCTCTCTCTCTCT
>JAAIIK010000409.1:256290-266846 GCA_014706435.1 Silurus glanis
TATATATATATTATTATACTAGTGCAAATTTTGTGTAAAGCACAATCTTCTTTTTCTTCTTCTTCTTCTTCTTCTTTCATTTCATTTCAATTCATTTTTATTTGTATTGCACTTTTAACAATGAACATTGTCTCAAAGCAGCTTTACACAGATAATGTGCTGATTAAAAGTGAAGATGTTCTTTATGAGTAAGTTTGTCCCTGATGAGCGAGCCGGTGGCGACTGTGGTGAAGGAAAAACTCCACGAGATGGCATAAGGAAGAAACCTTGAGAGGAACCAGACTCAAGAGGGAACTTCATCCTCATCTGGGTTACACCGAATGTCCATTTATAGCAGATATACGATGTTGCGCGTTACAGTGATGATGATCAGAAGCGAACTGTAGTCTTGAGTCAGTGTAGGAGACTGTTGACATCAACTACAGTCCAATCCATCCTCAAAGCTCCCGCTCTTACTCCGGAATTTCATGGAATCACCCAAGGCGTTGATGAGAAACCGTCCCCAGCTGCACAGAGTGGCCTCCAGTCGAAGAGAACACTATCCAGAGGCAGGCCTGGACGAAGTGGGGAGATCCACGGAGGGGAGAGGGGCAGGAACAGTGGTCGCTGGAGCCTCAGGAGCATGTTTAACTCGACCGAGAGAGAGAGAGAAGAGAGAGAGAGAGACAGAGAGAGAGAGAGAGAGAGAGAGAGAGAGAGAGAGAGAGAGAGAAGAGAGGGGTGACAGGAAGAGAAGGATATGGATTATTGAGTGTCCTTATTGTTGTATTGTTCTTCTGTCTGCCCCTATTAGGGGGCGCCACAGTGGATCATCTGCTTCATACCCCCCTGTCCTCTACATCTTTCAAACCAACTACCTGCATGTTTTCCCTCATCACATCCATAAACTTCCTCCTTGGTCTTCCTCTTTTCCTCCTTCCTCAGCATCTCCTTTTTTACCTTCTCTACAGAATGTTCTACCTGCTTGGTGCTTTTGATAAACTCGTTTCTTATTTTGAAAGGCACAATATGAGTAGAGAGTGTGGGATATATATATATATATATATATATATATATATATATATATATATATACAGTGGCGATCAAAATTAGAGAACAATTTATAAACAATTGAACAATTCTGAAATAATGTCATCTTCACTGCTCAACAGTTGAGGGAGTTTTTGTCCTGTCTATACCATGCTACCAGAACACCTTTTCCACAAATTAACTAAGGCATTTAAAAAAAAACATTTACCAGAAAACACACTGATCAAAATTAGAGAACACTTTCAGATACCTCCCAGTTATTGGTGTTAATCTGGTACCTGGTGCTAATTTCCTTGATTATCTGTCAACCCCTATTTAACTGCAGCCTAACTTCCAGTTTCACTGACTCTGCAAGATGGTGGGCCGTTCTAAAGTGACTGAAAGCCTCCGGCAGCAGGTTGTCCAGATGAAGGCCAAAGGGATGACCCTATCAGCCATAGCAAGACAAGTTGGTCGTTCCAAATCTGTGATTTCAAGAATATTGAATCTTTACAACATCACAAACTCATTCAAGTCCGCCAAGAAGGCTGGTCGTCCACGGAAGACAAATACAAGAGAGGACAGGATACTGCGGAGGATCTCAATGGGCAATCGTTTCCACACTGCAGCTGGAATTGCTCACCAGTTCAGCGCTGAACAGGGTAAGGATCTGTCTCGTCATACAGTGTCTCTACGTTTAAGAGCATTTGGACTGAAAGCCCACTCTGCAGTGACCAAACCTCTCATTAGCAGAAAGAATCAAAAGGCTAGACTAAGCATGTTGTGTGGACAGAGGAGAACTGGTCCAAAGTTCACTTCAGTGATGAAAGCAAGTTTAATTTATTTGGGTCCGATGGGAAACATTATGTTCGGCGACAAACTGGAGAAAGACTGAACCCAAAGTGTGTAAAGAAGTCAGTGAAAAGTGGAGGAGGAAGTGTCATGGTTTGGGGCATGTTTTCTGCAGCAGGAGTTGGGCCTCTTATACAGCTACATGGCAGAGTGAATGCAAATGTTTATCAGAACCTTCTTCAACAACATATGGGTCCTTCCCTGCGTTCATCACCCAATCAGCGTGCAGTGTTCATGCAGGACAACGCTCCATGTCACACAGCAAAATGGGTAAAGCAGTTCCTTGAAACTGAAAACATTGAAATAATGACATGGCCTGCCCAGAGTCCTGATCTCAACCCAATAGAGAACCTCTGGAAAATCCTTGGCAACAAAGTTATGGCCAAGAAACCCACTACAGTCACCGAACTGTGGAGGAGACTGGAAGAAGAGTGGACCAAAATCACACCAGAGCAGTGTGAGAGACTAGTGCTGTCCTGTGGCTGCAGATGTGCTGAAATCATTCAGAGCAGAGGCCTGTACACTTCCTACTGATTGCTGACTGTTGTAACCTTCAGAAAATTTTGTTGTAATCTTTTTCCATGCTACAGTCATTGTTGTTCTCTAATTTTGATCAGTGTGTTTTCTGGTAAATGTTTTTTTTTAAATGCCTTAGTTATTTTGTGGAAAAGGTGTTCTGGTAGCATGGTATAGACAGGACAAAAACTCCTTCAGCTGTTGAGCAGTGAAAATGACATTATTTCAGAATTGTTCAACTGTTTATAAATTGTTCTCTAATTTTGATCGCCACTGTATATATATGTTTTAAATATAATATGTTCATAACTTCTAAACAGTGATATGTGTATTTGTATACGGTGTCCTAGTGGTGTAGTGTAGAGTTCAGCAGGATGATGGTGATGGTGGATGGAAAAAAAGCTGGTCCTAAACCTGCTGGTTCTGGTGTGTATGTTCCTTTATCTTCTAGATGGAAGAAGGATAAATAGTTTGTGACTGGGATGTAAGGAAACCCTGATGATGATGTGTGCGCTGCACAGATATCTGCTGTGGTGAAGATGCTCAACAGCAACTAGTTGGGGGTCAGTGATTAATCTTGACCACCCTTTGCAGGGCTTTCCTTTCACATACAGTGGTGCTGCTGTTGCACACCTTGATGGAGTTGGTCAGGATGTTTTTAGTGATGCAGCAACAAAAAAATAGTCCCAGGGACAGATGGTCTAGATGGTGTTCTAACCAGAGCTGAAGTGTCCTAACCAGATCCTCAGAGATGTGAACACCCAGGAACATCAGTTCCATTGATGTAGACAGGCGCAGCTCTCCTGCTGTTAAATGTTGTTTGTCACTGAATTCATCATAATGGTGAAAAGATTCTAAAGATTTAATGGATGATTTCCCAAGACGACATGAGGGAGAACCAGACTCTGAAAGCCATCACTTTTTAAAAGAAGGAAAAGAAATGAAATGTGAGTGTAAATGGGGCACTTAATTTTGGAGTGTGCATCGTATATCTAACGCACTACATCACTGAGTAAAATTAATGAACGTCAGCTGTGTGTGTGTGTGTGTGTGTGTGTGTGTGTGTGTGTGTGTCTAATAATAGATTAGAATATGATGTACCCTCATCCTCACACAGCACTGTAACTCTGACTAATTACATTCTTCTCATTAAAGTGTGTGTGTGTGTGTGTGTGTGTGTGTGTGTGTGTGTGTGTGTGTGTGTTTGTTTGTTTGTTTGTTGGGCGAGGATCACAATGTCATACACATATACCTGACTCAGGTAGTTGAGCAGCACAAATGCAGATGCAGTGGAGGAGAAGCGAACGTGATCCGTAAGCAGAAACGTCAGCGACGACGCAAAACTAGTCTGCTTCTCTTAGTCAAGCACAAACTAAAAATATTATTACGTGTGTGTGTGTGTGTGTGTGTGTGTGTGTGAGTGAAGAACACTGTAATAAATCAGCATAGTGTGGACAAATATACATTCGAGCACAGCTGAAAGTCCAGGTGTGAATGCTGGATAGTGATTGGCTGAACGGAAATCAGGTCTGAATAGTGGATCGTGATTGGCTGGAAGGAGTCCAGGTGTGAACAGTGGATTGTGATTGGCTGAAGGAGTTCAGGTGTAAATAGTGGAATGTGATGGATGGAACAGGTTTGGCTCTGTGAAGTAAATAAATGAATGCTCCTGCGTCACGAGGACACGAGGCAAGGCCAGATTATGGGGCTAGGCAGCCGGTAAAATAATCTGGCCAGAGCTAAAGTCTTGGGTGTCCTTAAATACCAGGAGGCACGGGGAAAAAGGCAAGATGGCCACCAAAACCGAAGTGTCCGGAAGATTGTCACATAGACGTCTGAAACAATTGTGTGTCTCTAGGTTTGGCGAAGAACCACATATGGGTGGAAGACTCCGGTGTCCCAATACTTTTGCCAAAATGATTGGACCTTAGGCCATTTTAATAAAATCGTTAAGACCATGTGACTTCTGATGAAAAAATTAATGTGATGATTTCTGTGTTTTGTGGGTATTTTTGTGTGAATGAAAAAGTTGATGATGATGATGATGATGACGATGAAGATGATGATAGTGAATGTGAATTTCTCTCTAATGGAAAATGAGGACAATGAAATTGACATCATTTCATGAGAATGATCCTGAACAGATGTGAGACGGTGCTGCACTTCCATGATGCATGTAGGAGAAAAGAGAACAAGAAGTGTGTACTGTTTGTATGTCATGTAGATGTGTGTTCATTTCTGCTCCTCAGACTGATTGAGGTGGTTTGAAACGAGGCCTCGGGTGCTGCATCAGTCACGGCCCTTAGCGGCGTCGCTCCTTTACTTTGTGCTTTAATGAAAAATGGATGTGTTGTTCTGTACAGTTAATAGCGTCTCCTCTGTAATACGTCTTTGTATCGATCACGAACGTCTGGACGGACGTCTGCTTAAACAATAATCGATTTCTGTCCTCGTCTCAGATGAGACGGAGGCGCGGCTCAGCCTCAGCTCAACTAATCATCAACGCGGATGTTTTAGCGAGCATAAAAAATGAACAGGCGACAAAAGTGAATGCTGTGTGACATCATCAATCTGGGACAGTACATTCACGTTTGGGTCACGTTGTCTAGTTCATCTGATTCATATTTTCAGATCACAACTCTCAGGTTGCCAGATTTTCTGCCAGATAAACTCCTCTAAATACTGACGTGCAATTTAACTATTAATTCCTAATCAGCACCACGGACAGGTCCTCGGACTGCTATTTCCTCTATAGGCCACATGGATTACACATGTCCCAGACCAAGGGCGGGTGCTGTAATTGGTTATACGCACTTAATGCTATTTTCAGATTTTTTTATCTGTTGGTCTGAAGGTCGTGAGGTTGCCATGGGAACATGTTCTAACATGACGCCTCTTTCAGGTGAGCTCTGTGATGAATGCTGATTGGTGCATTAGGCTTTTTGATCGAGACAGAGAGAGACAGAGGCCCAAATCAGACCCCAGATTCATACAGAGCTGTACAGTACAGAACATAAAAAGAAATACTCCATTCACTGTAACAATGGAGGAAATGAAGCGTGGTCGATTTTTAGACAATCCGTTGTGTGGAATATTCAGCACCCTGTAGAGTCCTGGCTTCTCTGCAAGCCTTCATCCCTCTTCAGCGAAGCAGTGAGTGAGATTTAAACAAAACTTAATGAGGTCATGCTGCTGTTCTTTTATCTGACAGAGCATTCATCAGTTCATTCTACAGCTGCTCCCTCCTGTTTCCTTCTTCAGTGCACCTCTCTACTGCTAAGCCACTCTCAAACCTGGAAAGGCACATCAGTTTACTGTGGGCGTGTCCAAAACCACATCCAATTGTCAAAAACTTCATCAGTTCACTGTGGGCATGTCCCAAATTACACCCCATTCTCATAAACACCATCAGTTCACTCTGGGTGTGTCTCAAACCACATCCTGTTCTCAAAAATGTCATCTGAGTCATATGAGTGATTCATAAATGATGATGTCACTGTGGGTGTGTCCCAAACCATATCGTATTCTTACAAATATCATTATCAGGTCACTGTGGTCACTTTCTCTTATAAACCCCACAGTAATGGAACAACCTTCCAATCAGTGTTCGGGACTCAGACAGTCTCAGTGTTCAAGTCGAGGCTGAAAACATATTTATTCAGTCAAGGCTTTAATCAGTAGATTTTTTCTTAGGTAAAGGCTCAGATCTGGAGGGATCATGGATATCGAGTGTTTGGTGAACTGGGATATTTGTATGCTGTCGTCTCCTCACTCTCACAGGTTCAGGTTTGTTGATGGTGGTGTGGTGGGTCATCTCTTATCCCAGAGATCCTCATGTCAGTGTTTCCTTCTGGTTCTCCCTTTTAGTTATGCTGCCATAGCGTCTTGGAGTGCAAACAGCACAGTGACATTAACTTTCATACAACAATAAAGACACATAATAATCCATATCCTTCTCCTTCTGTCCTCCTCCCTCTTCTCTCTCTCTCTCTCTCTCTCTCTCTCTCTCTCTCTCTCTCTCTCTCTCTCTCGAGTTAAACTTGCTCCTGGGGCTCCAGTGATCACTGTTCCTGCCCCTCTCCCCTCCGTGGATCTCCCCACTTCGTCCAGTCCTGCCTCTGGATAGTGTTCTCTTTAACTGGAGGCCACTCTGTGCAGCTTGGGACGGTTTCTCATCAATGCCTTGGGTGGTTCTATGAAATTCCAAAGTAAGAACAGGAGCTTTGAGGATGGACTTGACTTGAATCAGGACTTCTTTTCACTTCTGATCATCATCACTGTACCCCGCAACATCGTATATCTGAAATAAATGGACATTCGGTTCGACCCAGATGAGGATGGGTTCCCTCTTGAGTCTGGTTCCTCTCAAGGTTTCTTCCTTATCTCGGGGAGTTTTTCCTTCACCACAGTCGCCACCGGCTCGCTCATCAGGGACAAACTTACTTATAAAGAACATATTCACTTTTAATCACCACATTATCTGTGTAAAGCTGCTCTGAGAAAATGTTCATTGTTAAAAGCTCAATACAAATAAACATGAATTGAATTGAATTGAATTGAATTGAATTGAATTGAATGTCACTTTGGGTGTGTCCCAAATTACATCCTATATATAAATCCCATCATCAGACCAATGTGGGCATGTCCCAAACCACAGGACATCCATATAAACACCATCCACAGTTTAAAGTGGGTGTGTCCTAAACCACACAACATCTATATAAACACCATCATCAGTCCAATTTAGATATGTCCCAAACCACACCAGTTATTTAACAATCAATGCAGAAATGCATTATGGGTATTTTGTATCACATATTATATATATATATGAACTTTTCCACAAAAGGAAACAACACACTGGACTTCTACACAAACATCAGGGATTCACACAAAGCCATCCCTCGCCCCCACCTACGACAATCAGACCACTTCTGCATGCTTTGACTCCCAGAATACAGACCATTGATTAAGCACTCTAGGCCAGAGCATGGCGAGAAAGAGCCACTTCAAACCTACAGGACTGTTTTGAGTGCACGGACTGGAATATGTTCAGGGCAGCTGCCACCTATGACCAGCACATCTGTCTGGACAAATACATTAAATCTGTGACTGGGTAAATAGAGACATTGAGGATGTCACTGTGGGAAAAAAAACAATCAGGCATGCTTACCAGAAGCCAGGTCCATACCTGTGCTCAGTCAGAGAGACACTGCCTTCAATTTGGGGGTAGAAGGACTACTCAGGTCAGCAAGGGTTTAGCTTTCTAAAGCTATCAAGAAAGCAAAACACCAGTATGCACAGAAAATTAACAATCACTTCTGTGCTACTACGGACCCCAGATGTATGTGGCAGGGCATTCAGACCCTAACTGACTACAAAATCACATTACAAGCCAACAACGTGACAGTGATCCCCATCTCCCTGACATGTTAAATGACTTCTACGCACAATTTGAAGCTCTGAACAACACACATGCATGCAAGTATACGTTCACCCCTAAGCAGAAGGTGCTGGCCAGCTGGCAGGTGTCCTCCCAAACATTCTTAGCTCTCCCTGAGTCAGGCTGTGTTCCCTGCAAGCTTCAAAAAGACCACTATCATCCCAGTGCCGAAGAAGTCAATGATGAGGTGTCTCAATGTTTATCGGGCGGTAGCAGTGACTCCCTTCATGATGAAGTGCTTTGAGTCAAGATGCACATTCACTCCACTCTGCCCACCTCACTGGACCCATTTCAATTTGAATTTTGTTCTAACCGTCTAGATACTGACCCTATCTCCTTCACCCTGCACTCTGTCTTCTCACATCTGGACACAAAGTACACATAAGTCAGAATGCTGCTTGTTGACTTCAGCTTAGCATTCAATACAATCATCCTCCAGCAACTGGTGGGGAAACTTTCTCTACTGAGACTCAACACTTCACTCTGCAACTGGATTGCAACTGGATCCTGACAGAGACCACAGTTAGTGTGCATCAGCAGCAGAACATTAGCCACCATCACACCATGCACAGGTGCCCCCCAAGGCTGCATGCTCAGCCCACTGCTGTTCACCCATGACTGCAAAGTCAGAATCCAACCTCATCTTCGGGTTTGCTGATGACATGACAGTAGTGAAGCTCATCAACAATGACGATGAAACACTATACAGAGGGGAGGTGTCACAACAACAACCTGTCTCTTAACATAGAGAAAACAGAGAAAACATGGGGTCTTCCTTCTCTCTATCCAGGACACGCTGGATACACGCTGCGTACGAGAGCCTTTACTGTTGTAAAGCATCCCTTTCACTCCTCCCACAGTGTGTACAAGATCCTGCCTTCAGACAGGAAGTTCAGAAGCTTCCCCAAGCTGTCAGAGTCCCAAACACCCTGGTGCCACCCACCCATTCTCCTGAACTGTTTACTGTGAACATTAATGGTCACTAAATGGACATGAACACACACTGGCACTCAACCACTTTACTGTGCATTGGAAATGCACACTGGACACTGTAGCACATCTGCAGATATCTGCACTCAGGGACTGTTTACTATAAACATCCACTCATTCTGCTAAACTATGCACACTGGATATTGCACACACTTGCACACGGTGATCTTCAAAAGTGTGCACTCGCACTTTACACTTACAATTACAATGATATTACTTATTTATCAAATCTAACTCATATTTATCGCACCTCAACTCGGCTATGTTTAATGTTAACTTTTTAGACATAATCTAATAAACTCTTTACTTTAACTCGTACTGTTCACTGTCTGTGCACGTTGATCCGTAGTAACGACATTTCCTTCTTTTGTATACTGTGTATGTGGAAGAATTACAATAAAGCTGGAGTTGTGTTAAATTGGGTTGAATCAGGCAACGGAACAAATCCCAGTTCCTGACAGGAAAACTCCACAAAGCACACATGCACTGTACTAAATAAATCCTGTACCCAGGAGAATTCACCCCCATTTCATACTCAGCTCGCAAATATTTAATGGATTGAAAACATTCATCTGCTGAGCCTCGTAAACTAATTATCCCTATTTACTGTAGCAATAATCACTTTTAATTTCACGCCATTTAAACTGAGTTAATTAAAAGTCCATCGTTCATTTTCATCTCCAAATCACTTTCTCTCTCTCTCTCTCTCTCTCTCTCTCTCTCTCTCTCTCTCTCTCTCTCTCTCTCACCTGGAGACATTTGGGAGAAACATTTCTTTCAGTTTACTTCAGTCCGATTTGTACAGAGTTTGTTTGTAAAGCAGCTTAACAGGAATCTGGATGTGGATCCTAATAAACAACTCAGAGGAGAACAAGCTAAAGAAAACTTTCCTGAGATGAGATGAGGAAGAAACCTTGAGAGGAAATAGACTCGGAAAGGAAGCCATCTTTCTTCTGGGCGATGGATAGAGGGATTATGAAGAGGTAAATAATTATTCTTTATTACTCTGCTTGAGTATGGGTTTTCTAATAAGGTTTACATGAAGATACATTTTAAGATCATCCTCTGTTAGATGCGTTCTGGGATGAGTACGAGGAATACAGGAGCATCTCTGAGACACAAATCTACACATGAGATTAAACACTGAAGCAGGAGTGAGCATGAGCTCAGCTGAGAAACTGTATCTCTGTAGGGTATCCATATGGAACCGTCCATCACAACAGAGAGTGACTGCACAAGAGAAGATCCATAGGTCAAGTGCCTAGGCTTAAAGAGACTTAGCTTGCAAGACCTAGTGTTCGTGATGGCTCCATCATTTCTTCAGGTTGGTCATCTCTCTCATGAGTAAACGTGTGTCTGTGGCCAGGATCAGACAAGATATTGAGTTATTCACATGTTTCTTTTCTCTATCTCTTTCCTCAGAGCAGCTCTCATGATAACATTGCCTCCTCTTCTGCACACAACATGGCCATTTACAGCCACGTGCAAAACATCTCAGCTACAGAGCAAGTAAACATGTTTTAGAGTGGAAGTATGAAAGCTCTGTGACCATGAAACGGAAGCATTAGAGATGAGACTCACGGGGAAAAGACTCAAATCTGACAACTGATGTTGCAGCGTAAGGAGATGTATGGAAGGAGTCTCCAGTGTCAGCACTTTGTAAGAGTTATTAAGCTCAGAGTATTAAACACATTTCTGTAACACACACACACACACACACACACACACACACACACACACACACACA
>JAAIIK010000409.1:290352-310169 GCA_014706435.1 Silurus glanis
AAGCGACGACTGAAGACCTTCATCTTCCTGAAACACTTAAATTAGCAGTTTCCAAGTTTGTAGAATTCAAGAGTTATATTTATATTAAGTGTGTAATCTTGTGTACAGTGTAGATTTATTCATTACTAGAGACTCAAAGCACTTTTGTACGTCGCTCTGGATAAGGGCGTCTGCTAAATGCCGCAAATGTAAATGTAAATGTAAATCTGGAGTGTATATGTGTGTGTGTGTGTGGAATGTATGTGTGTGTGTGTGTGTGTGAGGGGTGTGTGTGTGTGTGTGTGTGTGTGTGGAGTGTATGTGGGTGTGGGTGTGTGTGTTTGTGTGTGTGTGAGGGGTGTGTGTGTGTGTGTGTGTGTGTGTGTGTGTGTGTGTGTGTGTGTGTGTGTGTGTGTGTATGAGGTGGAAGCTGTGACTTCCTCAGCTTTCTCAGAAAGTAGAGACACTGCTGGCTTGTGGAATTGAGGTCAGGTGTCCACAAACATTTTTCTAAATCGTGTACATACAAAGCCACAGCTGTTATTATTGCTCTTCTGAGAAGGTTTTCCACTACATTTTGGAGCTTGGCAGTGGGGATTAGTATTATGCGCAGGTACGATGTCAGGTAAAGAGGATGAAGGTGTGATGGTCAGGGGTCCGTGAAGAACCTTTTGAAGAACCTCGTTTTCTGAGACCGGGGCTTATTTATCAAGCCTGGGTATAAACAGATTTCGGTGTGAATGATTGAACGATGGTGTTCATGAAAATCCTTAAATTCAGAAAAGCCTTTGTTTCCCACTCGTGCTCGTGAGTGTGCGTGTACATAAACAAATACAGTTTAATACAACAAATACAAATACTTTTGCAGAGTGACTTACATTTATCTCTTTCATACACCTGAGCGACAACTATGGGGTTAAGGGCCCTGCTCAGGGGCCCATGAGTGGCAGCTTAGTGAGACTGAGATTTCAACTCTTGACCTTCGGAACTAAAGTCCAATGTCTTACACATTAAGCTCCTGCCAAAAAAACCAAAATCAAGGGGGTAAACCTGAACATCAGCCAACACCAGCTTGTGGTTAGAGACTAGAAAAGGTCTGAGTAGAGAAGAATAACCGAAAGTGCTAATCAGCCTGGACATAACTGGGGTGGTAGTTGTGACTAGGAGATGAAATATGAGACATGACATCTTCGAGGTTTCAGAGATTTGTTCTTAGACCAGAAGAAAAGCCAGGGCACCTCTTATTTAGAGCAATTTACACATTTGAGCATTAGGGGTCTTGCTCAGGGCACCCACAATGGCAACTTGGTGTTGCTGGGATTTTAACTCATGACATTTCTATTAGAAATCCAATGTCTTAACCACTAAGCTGCCACTTCCCAGGTGGTGATAATAAACTCTTCAAACACACACTGCTGGATTTGATTTCACATTAATGAACATCACATCAAGATAAGGAGGCTTTTATTGCTCTTCCAACCATATACAGTGCAGCACACAGTGAAACGAAACGACGTTCCCCCAGGAACATGGTGCTACTTCAGACAAAATATTTTCTGCTTACCAGACAGAAAGTGAGGACGCTACATCGCATCTGCAGCCAGATTTTGAAGCTTTGAAGACTTGTAACTTGTAGCGGTGTAGCACGAAATGCAAAATTGCAGACGTAAAGTACATCAGCGGGGTCTCAAAAGGTTCAATTCAATTTACTGCATTTATTAGACGCAATTATCCCGAGCGACTTCCATTCATTTCTTTCTCTCTCTTTGAGAGTGGTACCAGTGACCAGTGTTCCTGTCCCAATTAATATTAACAGTCTGCTACAATGTGCTCAGGACCACAGATTGCATTTAATCACTAATCACAGAACACCTTAACTCTAATGAATGGATATTTAGTGTTGGGGGTGAGGATGGGTTCCCTCTCTCATGGTTTCTTCCTCATGACATCTCATTATTAACCTAAAAGGAACAAACTGATAAATTCTTTGCTTAGTGCTTTGTCTGTATTAGGCTGCATTGTTAAATGTACTTTACAAATAAAAAGCAATTAAATTTATACAACTGAGCCATTAAGAGTAGAGGGCCTTGCTCAGGGGCCCAGCAGTGGCAGCTTGGAGGACCTTTGATTTGAACTTACAGCCTTCCGATCAGAAAACTTTACTTGTATAGCATTTTTAGACATCAACATGAAGCAGAAATCAAGATCCAGAATATAAAGGTCACATGTTTACATTTATCCCTAATAAAAGAGCCAGAAATGAATGTGGTGAAGAAAAAACTTCATGAGGAGAGGAACCAGGTTCTAAAAGGAACCCTCAACCACAATCAACCAGAATCCTCTGGGTGACTGGATAGAAGGAAGATGATGGACTTGTGGTTGGTTGATGGTTGTAAACAAATCCCAGAAATGCCATGCTTTTACTGTTGGGCCCTTGTGCAAGACCCTCAAGTGCTCAGTTGTATAAATTGTAGTGATCATTGGGAGTCGCTCTGAATAAAGGCATCCAATGTAAATAATTATGGGATATGGCATTCGCCCGTATATGCAGCAACTTCCAACTGAGCAGCTAAAGGTTAAGGGCCTTGCTCAAGGGCCCAGCAGTGGCAGCTTGGTCCTGCTGAGATTTAAAATGACAACTTTGTGGAACTTACAACCTTCTAAAATATACATTCCTCCAAACTACAAAATGAGAAATAGATCCAGGGACAAAGAGGCAAAACCAAAACCATGGCAACACAAAAAACGAGCGAAAAAGAAACTGGAATTCATGGTGAGGTAGAAGGTGAAAAGCTCCGTCTGAGACGAATGGATGTTTTCATAGCCTGCTCTGTGCCCGAGTCGTTCACAGATGCAGAATTACTTCTCCATATTCCGCTACAGTTACACTCGGTTCAGTGTGATGGATTATGCGGAGCCGTGGTTGGTGGCCGTGTTCACACCCGGTCTATTCAGAATAAAGTGGAGTAAAGTGTGTCAGCATTTGCAGAATAACCTCAAGCTCTGTTTTTCTTTTCTGCTGCTGGAAATTCATTCATGTCTTTTTTTTTCCTGCAGGACGGATGCTAGGTGAGCAGGTCAGCTCAGCATGTCTACGAAAGAAAACAACGCATGACTTTTACGCTCAGTGAATTCAAACAAAGTAATGTGAGAAACAGGAGGCTTCAATTCAGCGCTCGAATCGCATCAGTCTCGAAATCCCAAGCATGTTTTACAGGTAGAACCCGCCGTATGAGGCCGGGGAGACTCGAGCCGCTTTAGCCGACATTAGAAAAGAGAAGTGGACAAATAAGAAGAGACACACGGACGCTCGGCTCCCCGTAGAAGACGCAAATAGAGAGCTGACTCTGCAGTTTCTCACCCACAGAGCATCTGATGCACACCAGAGATTTCACAGCTATTCGTTTTTTTCCTGACGAGCAGAAACGCTAGTTACAGAACAAACCGACTTTGTATTTCAGTGCTTTATAACCACCAATAAAAAACAGCGAAGAATGCATCAAACCGCACTTTGCTGGAAAGTGATATATGAAGCGTCCATGCTTTTGAGGCGACGCTGTAAAGCACAACAATAAATATATCAACGCTATAATTGTGCAGAGTAATAAATCTGTGTGGAACATATTTATCGCACTGATTTTTTTAGACATAAAAACACTGCAGCTGAAAATTGTTTCGAAATGTGTTTAATAACGCAGTGTCTTGGAGGTGTTTCCAACAGGCTCATCTCTATCCTTAGCAAAAAAACACATTTAATTATATAAAAAACACCGCAAAGTTCTAAAAGCACGATTTACACAGATCTCCAACACACAATCTCTGGCGTAAGAAACAGCTTTTCTACACATTATGTTTAGCTGCATTCTTTGGATTCTTTGTGTTCTTTAATGTGAAAGGACTCGAATGTGACTCTAATGTTGGTGATCAGTAGAAACAACAAGCACCAATCAAAACGAGTGTAAAACAGAGCGTGCGCTCGACCCTGATTGGTGACTCGCTGCGTGTTTCACCAGTTAATTTTTATCCTCATTAATAAAAAGCAACGACTGATTTCACTAAATGTAGTCGAATAAAAAAGTTTTTGAAATGTAGTGAAGTTACAGTAAAAATCTCCGTAAATGGAAATACTTCAGTAAAAAAGCGACTTAAATACAGTAACCAATTACATTTACTTCATTAATGTCCACCACTAATTGGAATAATAGAACATTTTAGTAAACCCTCAGGAAACCGTCCATCAAAAAGATCAGATCTTCTATAAAAATCTCTAAAAAACTATTTTCACTTATTTACATTTTCTTTATCCGTCTTGCTAACCTTGTTTGACTTTGTGATTTTACCATTCGTTTACTTTCTGTGTGCTTTTTGTGAGTGTTTTATGTTTGTTGTGTTGTGTGCCATAATTTTAGCTTATAGTCAAAATGTTTTGCTATTTTGTGAAGTAAAACAAAATTTGAGGCATTGAATGGATCTTGGAACACTGTCAAAGCCATCATCAATAAGTGAAGAAAATGTTGCCTCAATTCCAAAGATCAGGCCGACCCTCCAAAGGTGATAAGAGGACAAGACGAAAACTTTTCAGTGTGGCTAACAAGAGACCAAAAGCAACTCTGAAGGAACTACAGGAAGTTCTGGAAGGTATTGTTCACTTCTTAAATGTGACTTCCATTTCCAGTTTTCTGCACAAGTCTGGGCTGTGGGGTAGGGGGGCAATATGGCAGCTGTTTCATATGAAGAAGAATATTCAAGACCATCTGAATTCCCCAAATCAAGTGGAAAAATGTGTTCTGGTCTGACGATATAAAGATTTTGGAAAATCAAAAGCATCATCCAAGAAACACTAAAGCGACAGTGAAGCATGGTGGGGGTAGTGTTATGATTTGAGGCTGCTTCTTTTCAGCTGGGCCAGTGGCACTTTCAATATAAATTGGAAAATGAAAAGCTCCACATACCAAGATATGTTGACACAAAACCTTCTGTCCTCTTTCAAAAAGATGAAAGTGAATTTTACATTTCAACATGACAATGACTCAGAGCTCACATCAACATCAACAAAGACATGGCTTTAGAAAAGGAGAATCAAAATCCTGGAACAGTCCAGACAGAGCCCAGACTTAATCCCATTTAAAACCTGTGGAAGAGGCCTACACAGGAGATCCTCTTACAATCTGAATGTACTAGAACTTTTTTGTAAAGAAAAGTGGGAGAAAATTTCAAAGTCTAGATGTGTAAAGTTAATAGAGACTCATTCACAACACTTGATGCTGCAAAAAATCTATTTCACATACCTACTTACTCTTCTGGTGGACTGTCGATCTTCTCACGGAGCTCCAGTGGTACAGGGAGTGTGATGAGTCGATGTGTATCTCCTCCTGCAGTGTAATGCTTCGGTCTCTGCTCCACTCTATGGAGGCTGATTAGACATTCGGCTACAAATCAGAGCTCCATTCACATCCACGGAACGTCCCAGGAGTCGGTGTGATAGTGATCTCAGGCCAGCGTGAACACATTCAGCCCTGCCTCAAATACGGTGCTGGAATTAATCAGGGAGATCACTAATGGAAATTCTCCACTGGACGTCTTATTTCAGCACTAAACTGGGCTCTTGTGTGTTTGGAAAAAAGCGTACGTAGAGATGTTTGAATGATGTGTAAGTGATATTTTTGATGATGGTGTCACTCTTTTTGCTGAGGATGAAAAAGTGAAGTGATTTAATCCTCCTGACATGTGCATTTGTGTTGGTTATTTGATGTGTTTTGACCACAGATGTAATTGAACTGAATTTCGGTATGAGGGGATGCAAGACACACTTTTTCACTCGGTTACTGAAGGCAGCAGGAATGAGCAAAGCATGTCCTTCTCCTGCATGCTCTTCATTTTCTAAAGAAATTTCTCTTGATGTAGATGATGGAACACATGGCGCCCTACAGGTTGGTCAATTGGTCCAATGGAGCTCTCTTGACCTGCTTTTTTTCTTTTTTATCTTCTTTCGTTTTTTAAATGATTACTGGAAAGTACTGGGATTAGTGATTAAATGCAGTCTGGGGTCCTGAGCACATTGTAGCAGACTGTTGATATTAATTACAGTCCAAATCCATTCTCAAAATTCTTGAGTTGCTCAGAAACTTCATGGATCTTTAGGCTGTTGATGTCGAACCATCCTGACAGAGCATGGTCTCCGATAGGAGGAAACTCCTTTCAGAATAAAGGTACAGGAACACTGGCCATCGTGGTAAAAAAATAACCTGGCAGATGTGTAAAACCAATTTAAAGAGGTAATTGATTATAAAAGATGAGCAACGCACTTTACAGTTATTAGGCCACTTGAGGTGGACTCACCCAGGAGTATTTATATACGTCCTTCCTATAGATACAGTTATGTCTATCACACCTAATCATAATCTAAAGTGATTAGAATGCTCATTATCTTGGGGCTTGTGAGTAGGAGGGTTTTTTGATAGAAATCATGCAAATGAAAGACAAACTACAGCAAATATTCAAAATTTAACAATAAACAATTTTAAAGAATAAAGAGAAAAAGGAGAAAAATGTATTAATAAGGCATAAGAAAGTGAAAATTATTTACAAGTTAGTGCAGAAGTGTATGTACAGTATATATATATATGAACTATATAAATCTATATATATAAAGCTGAAATACCACTGACTGACTCACTCACTCATCACGAAATCTCAAAAACCACTGAACGGATTGCAATGAAATTTGGAACATACCTTCCTCTTGGGTCTTAGGTGCTCACTAAGAAAGGGTTTTGAAAAATTCGCCCTGGATCGCGGCTAACTCGCGAAAAACGCGATTTCTCACGCATTGTAAATTCTTCGAAATAACAGTACGGATCCTAATGAAACTTACTACATTGTTTCTTATTAGATGTTAGATGCACGATAAAAATTATTTTCAAAGTAGTTTGCCCTGTATCGGTACTACAAAGGGGTAGTACGTTATTTGTTGACGTTACGTTCTGATCTCTGATCATCCAGTCCTGCTCAGTGCTTACTGCTTATTGCCATATTGCTTAGCGTTCTGCCTTCCGTAGCGAAGCACGGGTACTTTCAGCTAGTATTTATATATATGACATTAGCATGGATATTTTTTTTAAATAAAAAAATATAGAAGACAGAGGTGTACAAGTAGAATGTATATCTTACAAAAAATACGCAAAGATACGTAATGTGCTAAACAAGATAGTGTTGCCTTGGTGTGAGCCGAAATAAAACCATAGCAGATGTTAAATGCTACAGAAGAGATCTCTAAATTCTGAGTGTATGATTATGGCCATACTCCGAAAGTTCTACTCTACCAGTACCTCAGATCAACATCTAGATAATGTAGCTCCTCTTCTGCTGGAATCCCAACATCACTTGATCTGACCTCGAGAAGTGAACCTTTAACTATGTCAGAAGCTACTGGGATGTACTTCCATCCTGCTTTGGAAGTAAATGCCATGTTTTGCACAGACGTTACTCTGGTAGCTGGTGTTCAATTGGCTCTGATGTTTCCTGTCTGTAAAGATTGGAAGCAGGAGAGTGCAGTTTTGTAGAGGACCATGTGGTTAACAGAACAAGAAAACAAATAAGTTGTGAAATGAGTTTCAATAAACAGAAAGTGGGTGAAATTCCCGAGCGGTGATTGTTTAAAAGCAGTGTCTACTGCTCATGTTTCTCAAGGTAAAAGTGATTGTCTTTTAAACAAGGGCAGAACATCTAAACTCTGGGTTTAAGGTGTGTCATCAGTATTCCCAACACACACACACACACACACACACACTTCAGGCTGTAAGCAATCAGCTCTGAATTATGGGAAAGGTTTATGCTCTAGGTGAGGCCAGTGAGCGCATGAATCTTTCATTTCCTGTCAATACTTGGTCATGACGAATGATGAAGGAAGGATTAGGGCAGTTCTTCTAAACTCCAGTCCTGCAGACACAGTGATCTGCACATTTTCAAGGTCTCCAAACTCCAAACACATTGAGTCTAACTTAGGCTGGGTTTATTTGGCTTGGTGTATGTACTGATCACTAACATACAGTTCAGCTTCAGTTCAACATCAAGCAGAACATTTAAAGACTCAAACTCACCACAACACACGTGACCTCATTTACATCATTTTATTGACAGTTTTGGGATCATTGGAATAGAAATCAATCAGTGTTTGACTCATTAATATCATTCTATTAATAGATCAGTGTTTTTTTTTACATAAACTGAGGTGATTAAGAATCTTGTGATAAAAATGATGATAGGAAGATTATAGTTATAATAAATTACTATTTTGGACACTTGAAGGCAAAAACTTTTGTATTTTTACTCAAGTGGAAGTTTAAAGGGAAACTTTTACTTTTACTGGAGTCCCATTTTATTGAGTGTTTCTACTTTAACTGGTTCATCCTCCACTGGTTGAAATGTTCTGGATTAGAATAAGTAGCTTTATCATGCTAGGATGCACACATAGAGATAGTTGCACTAGATAGAATTTTGCTATATTCATCATCTTTAATTCAAATGTCTCAATAAAAAAGCAACAACATCCTACAGATTTGCTTTCAGGAAGTCAAATTGTTTTGATTCAGTACTCCTGCCTTCAGATGTAATCGATTTACGTGGGAGACAAATGCTTTTGGACTGAGCTTCATGATTCTTTTATTTGTGCTTCCCTGTGTTTCACCTGCATCTTTTCTCAGCCTGCACCATTTACCACAACATCTATCAAAAAACCTACACTGCTCACGGCTCACTTTGTCCAAGTTCAAGATTGAGGTGAGTGTGTTGTATTTGTGTTTGACTCCATCAGCGTCAACTCTCTCTCTCTCTCTCTCTCTCGCTCTCGCTCTCGCTCTCGCTTTCTTTTCCTGAATCTTTGAAAAAAACAAACACACATCAAAAGACTGGAAGTAATAACGCAAAGGTACGAATCATTATGTGAAACCTGCCACCAGTCAACAGCCTCGTGTCCGTGTGTATCTGACACTCGACCGAACCCCCTGCTGACACACTTATATCGTTTTAAGACTGTTTTTGGAACCCAACAGGTGCCAGTACTTTATAAAAGAAATACAACTTAAATGGTTTTTCGTTTTTCCGAAATGTTTTTCCGAGCCTTAAATCGTGTCTTTTAGCTCTTAATACCAACACTGAGCACTTATTCAGATAAAAAAAAAAAAAAACGGATAAAAATGAATTAAAGCGCAGTGGCATTTCTTTCTTTTTGTTTCCCATCGTCCAGTGAACATTAGAGTGAAGCATCAGCTGTACAACTCCAAAACTGCTAACTGCATACCGCATCTATTACAACAGCATGACTTCATAGTAGAAGAGTCCGAGTGCTGAACTGAGCTGCCTGCATCTCGACCTTTCACCATTTGAAAACATTTGGCGCATCATGAAACAAAAAACGCAACAAAGGAAACCCAGAACTGTTGTGCAGTTAGAATCCTGTATCAGACACATTCCTCTTCCAAAACTTCAGCAGCTGCTCTCCTCAGTTCCCAGATGTATACAGACAGAAGACACAATGCTACACATTGGGAAAAAATATATATATTTGAAAAGGACCTTTTAAATGGTTTCTATTCTCAGTTTAAATGTTGTTTTTATTTACATTATACCCAGAGTCCTAACTTTTTGGAATTAGGGTTGTATCACAATAAATTGCAAGGTTTTTTTATGATCCCATTCGAACACCTACAGTATGAGTGATTTTTGAGTGATATATTAAACACTGTCTAAAAAAAAAAAAGTTGAGGTCTATATTGTTTATTAAAATAAAAACATGTTCAATCGCAGTTTGCCTTTTAATTCCTGCACAATTTGCTGTTTTTTTAAAGGGTATATTTAACATATGTAGCTCCATGTTTGCTGTCAAAATGCTGACGGACAGTATATTGTATTCCTTCACCACAAACACTGGTTCATAACACAAAATACACACAGGTTTGTGTGAAGCATAAACATATCTTCACTTTAAATTGTCTTGTTTCTGCATCGACTTTTCTTTTCTACAACATTTTGCGATCGATTGTTGATATTTCTCATTTATCTGGCTGTAAAACGCTGAAGTGGAAACAGCGCACATAAAATGGCGAGGACCTTGAGTTTAACACCTTTGGTCATTAAAACACCATCCAGTAAAAAGCCTCATTTGGATGTATGGTGTTTATCTTCTTCTTCTTCTTCTTTCGGCTGCTCCCATTAGGGGTCTCCACAGTGGATCATCCGTCTCCATACCCCCCCTGTCCTCTACATCTGCCTCTTTCACACCAACTACCTGCATGTCTTCCCTCACCACATCCATAAACCTCCTCCTTGGCCTTCCTCTTTTCCTCCTTCCTGGTGCCTCCATCCTCAGCATTCTTCTACCAATATAATTCATGTCCCTCCTCTGCACATGTCCAAACCATCTCAATCTCGCCTCCCTCACCAAAACGTCCTACATGCGCTGTCCCTCTAATAAACTCATTTCTAATCCTGTCCATCGTCGTCACTCCCAACGAAAACCATGTATGTTGTTTATAATTTTTGTGAAAAACAACCGAATTAGATTATGTCACTGCCTAACAATGCTTAAGATCTGACATTTTCAGATGTCATTTGTCATTTGAGATTCGTTCTCAAATTTGCTGTCAGTCTTTTCTGGGAATCTACATGACTCTGTGTATGTGTTAGGAAATTCCGGTGGCTTAACACGGCCTATTAACCAGAACATTTGCGTTATATTTGTCATTTTGTCGATTTAATGTCAACAGTTAAACCACTGTTAAAGTTAAAAGCACTGACTTAGCCCTAGTTCCTGTTTTCTTTCTACTTAAAAAAAAAACAACAAAAAACAACACAACCATATTAGGTTATGTCACTGCCAAACAGTGTTAAAGATCTGACGTCTTTTCAGATGTCATGGTCACTAGAGATTCATACTTCAAACTCGCTGTCAGTCTCGTCTGGGAATCTCCAGGACTCTGTGTATGTGGTTCTTGTTTTGTTCTCCACCTCAGTGCTGCATGTCCTTCGGTGACTTCACTCAGCAGACGCTCTGGGTCTCACATTTACATTTTCTGACTTATTGTGTTGACAGGGCCGGGAGAGTAAAAGGCAAATAAAAAACATCACTTTGAAGAAAATACATTGGAGCATTTGATAGAAATGTTGCTTTCGGGTTATTTTTGTGTTTTGTTTTTTTGTTCATGACCTTTGTTGGAATAGTTGGAATAGAAACTGGCTTGATTAGACTAGAGTGCACTTCCATCAGTGAATTTTAATTTGGCTTGTATTGGTCGTGTTTTGTATCCTGATAGTTTTCATCTGAACCTTTATGCTGGTCCACTTTTAGAATCCCTTTTTCAGTTGGAAGCCGGTGAAAGGCTGATGGAAAAGGGCAAGAATATGATTACAGAAAGTGGCTTGCAAATAGTGTATTCAGCTCAATAGCATAAATGTCAAAGCCCCCCTGCACCTGCACCTCCCTGTGAGAGCCGAGCGCCTCGGACACATTCAGATCCAGAGTTTCTGGCTTTCTGCAGTCAAATGAAGCAGAAGGGATTTATTCAATCCTAGTATTGTATCTGCTGTATCTAGAATGTGACTAGAAAGTATAATCCATCTCAAATAGGGAAATAATTATCATTATAATTAGGTACCTGTAGCACAGGAGCCCGGAACAGGTTTAACGAAGAGGACAGATTGAGCCGACTTTCAATCTACATCTAAAAGCAGGGTTGGTAAACAGGTAGAGGTCAATAACCAATCACTGCACCACAAACAGGAAAAACAAACACAAGCTTCAGTGCACAGGTAATCAGAGAAAGAGTAATCAAATCATGGATCAGGACCTACGAGTGTGAGCAAATGAAATACAGCGAGTCGTTGAGCCTGAGAATTAATATTCAGGTGAGGTTCCTCTTTAATGGGCTGCAGGAGTCAAACCGCAGGTGTGGACGAAGAAGCGTTTTCCAAAAAGAAATCTATAAAAACTTTCAAATTTGTATTACTCTGGTTTCAGAGCAGACTTGAAGTACCCGATGAACATAATTTCCAGGCTTATGAATAGAAGAAGAACCTGTATGGAGCTTATTAACTAAACAGCAGTAGGAGCACATCATAATGCATCACCTGGTGATATGGATTCCTCATGGTTACGAGTACAGACTTTTTCATGATGTTTGTACAGAATGTTTTATGTGTGTATATAATGTGATGTGTGAAGAAAGCACACTAGGCCGTTAGAGCGGAAATAGCATATTATATACGACGGGCGTTCAAGTCAAACCGGGACTTTTGAGTTTATAAAATAAAATCTCTGCGTAATATTTAAACCACCACGAGCAGGATCGGCCATCTTTAAAACGTTTACACTGTACAAACATTTCACTGCGGATGAGCGTCTCATCTCCGTACTGTGCTTGAAGTGTTCTGTAGATATCTGCAGGTTTTTGTTCACGAGAAACTTCAGCACCACATGCTGTTCCATGTACGCACTCTTGTGCGCCACCTTGATTAACGGTCTCTGGACACGTGCGCCGCAGTAATGGGACATGCTAGTCACTTACTACTGCGTGTAGTACCCCCACGCTAGCATCCATTTTTATACGTGTAACATTCAAAATCCCAGTTTGACTTGAACACCCCTCGTGAACATTTAAGTACAAGTCCAATTTTCAGAACACAGAAGGAACCAAATGACTGAACAGAAGGAACCGAATGACTGAGCAGTACCTTAAATGCCATCTGATGATCTGATGATGATGTATTGACCTGGAAATCACAGGATAAAATGAAGAAGAACATTCAGATCTCACTGAGAGACAAATCTGGCTGTTGTGTTTGTCCAACTCTTATTGACACTCAGGATGATCGCCTTCTCTGCAAAAGGACACGATGCTCCTCTAAAGTAGTGTCCAAAGTAATGAAGACACATGTCACAACCGCAAAGACTTAAGAGCGCAAATACATAAACATTCCTACACGCCTAGACAACAACAGTTACTGAGGACAGCTGAGGGCTTTTAGCTTCCTACTTGAAATCTTTTCTGTTAGACAAACGTGATAAATGTAATATATATTTAGTGACTAATGAAACTATACAGCCAAAAGTTTGAGCACCTGTCCATAAGTTTGGTATTTGAACATCCCATTCCACATTTAATCCCCACTGAGATTTTATGAAGATTCATTCAGCTACCAGGTTGTTCGTAAAGTCAGGTACTGATGGAGGCCTGGTCAATATGTTTGGAGCTCTAGAGCAGGAGATGTTCCAACCCATGGAAAGCAAATATCTTCATGGAGTTGCTTTGTGCACAGGGGCAATGTCATGCTGGAACAGGTTTGGTTCTCGTAGTTCAAGTGAAGGGAAAATTATATCTAAAGACGTCTGATACAATTATATGCCTTAAACTTAAACTTTGTGCCACACTTTGGAAAAGAACCACATCTGGATGGAAGAATCAGGTTTCCCAATAGTGTTTTTTTCATTAAGTTTATGTATTGGGGAATATTAGCAACTAGCAAACACTTCCTTAGAAAAGTATCTTTGTATCTCCACCTACTCAGAATTTTGTACTTTAGTCGCATAAATACCCTCACCTGGCGAAATAGCTGATCCTTCATTGCTACATCATGTTAGCTATGCAGTTAGGTTTTTAGGCGATCAAGACATTCACAGCACACCAGAGCTTCCACTTGCACTGTGGGTAAATCATATGTCAAATCCTGTCTTTGGCAAGATGCATTGGAGCAGTTTAGACAGGCCAGTTTATTTTCTGAAATTGACAAGCAAAGCACTTAGAACTCGATTTATATCGGAGAGAGAGAAAACCAGAGAACTGCATTTATAAACATGGCAGGTCTCTTCAACTTGCAAGTTACGACTTATGACCTGGTCAGTGCTGCTTCTGTATTTTAATGATTTGTTAACAAGGGCCTCTGAGACATGCTGAACAGACAGGTCATGCGGTAGTTTTAGGTTTCCTATTAATGACAGGTACTGGCCAGTCTGGGAAGCTGGTGGAATATAAATTTCTTATGACCACTAGAGTGTTCCTTTCCAATAAAACAGACTCTTTAGGAGTACTAATGGATTAATCCAAAATACCGCCAGTAACCTATTACTTGGTTCAGACATTCAGATCATTCATGACCTTTCAGATCTGTAATGCTGATGTGCTTGTGCAGATCGTTATGTGAATTGATGTGACATGCTCTGTATTCTTTTTGATAAATCTCTACTTTCTTTCCTTCTTTCTTGCTTTTGTATTGAAACTGTTCCTCCATGGTGAGATAGGATACTTTCACTTTTACTAGACTACATCTGAGGGATTATTGCTGCATAAACGTATTATTATTATTGTTGTTATTAAGTTATTTAATTATTATAGTTTAACCCAGCCATTAGGGAGGCACAAGCCAGGTCACTCTTAGTGCCGGTCCCAAGCCTGGATAAATGAGGAGGGTTGCATTTGGAAGGACATCCAGCGTAAAGTCAGGTCGAGGCCCGGGTTACCAACGACCACCACAGGTATCGTTAGCCAACAGGGTACCGGTGGAAATTGGGCTACTGTTGGCTGAAGGAGGAGAAGGAAAGGAGGAAGAAGTCTACAGAGACAGCAGGAAAAGGAGAAGTGTAGAAGACCAGGGAGACCAAGGTGCTACCTGGTTTAGATACAACAAAGCTTCAAAATAGATGAAATTGAAGAGAACAGTAAATATGATTGGTGCCCCCAACCCCACTTTACTCCTCACAGTCTCTTGCTGGGAAACTGCCCCTAAAGAACCCCAGGATGAATAAAGACCATCTTCCCACAGTCTCCAGCCATCTTGGAAACTGTTCAGCAGTATCCACACCAGGTTTACCAGATTATAAACACACCTTGTCCTCAACATACAAGTCTATTCCTTTCTTTTTTCTAAGCTACTGCCCTTGCCTACCCCATCACCCACTACTGCCCAGACACCAGGAGGACAATCAGACACACTTCACCCTGCAGTCTAAAATTTAGATCCTGCTGCTAATTGTTTCTCTGTGCTGTTCAGTTAAGTGTTGTACAACTTGATATTTTAATTGTATATTTAAACTCTATGAAACTTTTTATAGTCATTTCTGTTTAGAATTCTATTATTAAGCTGTTCAGGGATTCGGTTTCTATTAGAGTGCAGTGTGTCTGGAACACATGGAATATTCTGTAATCTGTAATTATATAGAGATCATCTAGTCTCTCAATAGAAATATGTGTGTGTATATATATATATATTAAATAAAGTGTGCATTCGATAAAAGTTAGCATCATTAAACATCGTTTTTAACATCTTTGCATTTGCAAAACATGATTTACATCTATATCATTATTAGTTGATGTGCTAAGATTTTGTGACCAATTTTTTTCTACGTAGATCAAATTCTACTCGTTTCTCGAGCACGTTCTCTCAGCACCGCTGCTGCTACATGAATATGACGTATCGCAACACTACAGAGGCCGAGGCGTGTCCTGAGAGAGTCACATAGAATACAGATTAACATGGCAGAGGTAGAGCTGTAACTTCCTGCACACACAACAGGAAAAGAACATCTGGATTTATTTAATCTTTCTTTTTTTATACTACAAAAGCTTCGGGCTGAACCAAAGAAATAATGTGAACTTGTGAACTTTCTGTACCATATTGAATTGCAGAGCATCACATTGTTTCCAGTGTATTGTATCGTATCGCACATACATCGCATATATATATATATATATATATATATATATATATATATATGTGTGTGTGTGTGTGTGTGTGTGTGTATGTTTTGGGGGCTTCTTAACTGATCAACGACCGATCCAGGCTCCATAATCACTGCACTCTCTTTCCATCTGTGTTTAATAGAGTAATTATCTCCTCTCTCTCTCTCTCTCTCTCTCTCTCTCTCTCTCTCTCTCTCGCTCTCTCTCTCTCTCTCTTTCCTGTTCCCTCAGTCATTGTTTGATCTTCATCTCAGTGAACAGAACTATCATCATCATCACCAGTGTGTTAGTGAGGCACACAAAGGGCACGGCTATAAAAGGAAACAGTGGTAAATATGCGTCAGGTGTCACAGCAGTTGTGTGTGATGGATCTTTGTGTTAAGTGTTTTTTTTTCTCACTCAGGAGCAATTACACACCAGAAAACACCAGACCAGATTTAAAGTTTTTCTAAAGTATTTTTTTGTAATTGGGGGACAGCCAAAAGATAAAAAAGCAAAAACACAGATGTTATATATTTTTTAAATTAATTCAAATTTATTTTGTAATTTTTTTTAATGTTATGAGAGACAAAATGAGAAAAAAAAATCCAGAAAATCACATTGTCTGATTTTTAAAGAATTTATTTGCAAATTATGGTGGAAAATAAGTATTTGGTCAATAACAAAAGTTCATCTCAATACTTTGTTATATTCCCTTTGTTGTCAATGACAGAGATCAAACGTTTTCTGTAAGTCTCCACAAGGTTTGTACACACTGTTGCTGGTAGTTTGGTCCATTCCTCCATGCAGATCTCCTCCAGAGCAGTGATGTTTTGGGGCTGTTGCTGGGCAACACGGATTTTCAACTCCCTCCAAAGATTTTCTGTGGGGTTGAGATCTGGAGACTAGCTAGGCCACTCCAGGACCTTGAAATGCTTCTTACGAAGCCACTCCTTTGTTGCCCGGGGTTTGGGATCATTGTCATGCTGAAAGACCTAGCCACGTTTCATCTTCAATGCCCTTGCTGATGGAAGGAGGATTTCACTCAAAATCTCATGATACATGGACCTATTCTTTCTTTCCTTTGCACGGATCAGTCATCCTGGTCCCTTTGCAGAAAAGCAGCCCCAAAGCATGATGTTTCCACCCCCATGCTTCACTGTAGATATGGTGTTCTTTGGTGCAACTCAGCATTCTTTCTCCTCCAAACACGACATGCTGAGTTCTATTTCGGTTTCATCTGACCTTATGACATTCTCCCAATCCTCATCTGGATCATCCAAATGCTCTCTAGCAAACTTCAGATGGGCCCGGACATGTACTGGCTTAAGCAGGGGGACACGTCTGGCACTGCAGGATTTGAGTCCCTGGCGGCATAGTGTGTTACTGATGGTAGCCTTTGTTACTTTGGTCCCAGCTCTCTGCAGGTCATTCACCACGTCCCCCCGTGTGGTTCTGGGATTTTTGCTCACCGTTCTTGTGATCATTTTGACCCCACGGGGTGAGATCTTGCGTGGAGCCCCAGATCGAGGGAGATTATCAGTGGTCTTGTATGTCTTCCATTTTCTAATAATTGCTCCCACAGTTGATTTCTTCACACCAAGCTGCTTACCTACTGCAGATTCAGTCTCCCAGCCTGGTGCAGGTCTACAGTTTTGTTTCTGGTGTCCTTTGACAGCTCTTTGGTCTTGGCCATAGTGGAGTTTGGGGTCGGACTGTTTAAGGTTGTGGACAGGTGTCTTTTATACTGATAACGAGTTCAAACAGGTTCCATTAATACTGATAACAGGTGGAGGACAGAGGAGCCTCTTAAAGAAGAAGTTACAGCTCTGTGAGAGACAGAAATCTTACTTTTTTGTAGGTGACCAAATACTTCTTTTCCACCATAATTTGCAAACAAATTCTTTAAAAAATCAGACAATGTGATTTTCTGGATTTTTTTTTTTCTCATTTTGCAAGAAAGGTTACAGGTCTATAAATCTACTCAGGTAAAAAACTAGCTTATTAAAAAATGTACTCGCATTATATTCATTTTATTTCTTTCTTTTACTCAGTAACAGATATTATTTAAAATGTAGCAAAGTTTTTTCAAACAAAACATACTGAAGTAAAAATTTCTGACTTTAAAAAGTAGTTCGCAAAAAAAAAATAAAAATACTCAACTATAGTAACATGAATAAATGTGTTTCGTTACTATTCACTTCTGATTATTATTAAAATCAAGATCACGCATATATTAGAAATAATTATTTATTCAAATGAAGACTATTTTGTAATACACAGTAGTTATGATGCAAAAACAATGTAAAATCATTACCTTCTCAAAATGCTTACATCAAACATTGCTGAATTTATTTACTTCAACATGAGACTAGTTGAGGAGTTTTTGCAGTGTTTGTGATCATATATTTGATTATATAACCGTTATTTTCTCTCACTGACACCAACACCAGTCATTTCAGGGTGTGGTTTCTGTATTTCAGGGAGAAAAACCTGCACTGCTCCATCACAGTATGAGGCAGCACTACTGCAGTGTCTCATTTTACTCTCGTCCACAAAATTATTCCTTTTCAGCTCACGAATGCACCATAGAGGCTCTACATTGCAAAATTGTTATTACTGCTACTAATAATGACTGCCTCTAGCATTCGGCTACAACATTACACTTAATTTTCCAGCGCCTGCATTTTTTTTTTGTTGGGTTTTTTTTATATACTTTACTATGGAAATTAGTTCATTCATTCATTTGGTTATTTATTCGTTTATTCATTCAGCTTCAGTAAACAATTTATCCATTAAAATTGATATGTGAAATAAAAGGGAATAATAATAAGAGGAAGAGGAGTAGGATGAAGAACAAGAAGTAGAAGATATGGATAATGAACAGCACTGTATACTGTGTGAGCTCTGTCTGTTCTACTCTAAAAACTAGAACATGGCAGGAACAGTGTCGAGGCTTTTCTGCTCCGCCCCCAATATTGATTTAATACAGAATGGGGCAGATTTGCGTAATGGATGAACACGTTTTTATTGTTAGAATAACATTCCGATGCGTTTGTCTCCCAGGCATCAGCAGACTGGTGTAACCCTCTGTGATCAGGGTATCATTATTCAGACGTCCATTCTTCCCCTCTTCACCGGTTCTGGTGATGTTTTGAGCTACAAGCGAATTTTTGCTAATAATTTAGTCAAATAAACCAGTGCATGCTATTTAATACCAATAAGTGTGAATGATTTTCAAATCCTAGCAACACAAAACCTGAGCAAAAAACTTCATCCTCAATGCTCCATAGGAACTTTATTATGGCAAACCCTGAATTCTGACCCTTGTGTCCGTACTAACTTGAAGAAAATCATTTAACTGTACACACATGTATGTGTATAAATTATAATAAAGACTAAATACTGTATTTTCTTATATGGCCATTGAAAACATATCACATATGAGATGTCTTTATTTTATATATGGAGAATCGTAGTGGTTTGTTTTAGTTTATTTCTGATTTTGGATCAATATTTGTTGTTAAAATATTAATCTTGCTAACCCAAGGCTTCTGCTATCACTGATCCTTACTTCCAGCCAAACAGCATTTGAAGTCAGAAAGCATGAACTGGTGAAATGTTCCTGCTGGTATTAAGTAGGGAACTGCTGCGTGAGCTCCCCAGGCATCTGCCTCATTTTCTTACAGGGTCTTTGGTGTGATTTTATCCCAAGTTTTCATTGTGTTCTTAGACTTTTTTTTTTCCTAATTGCACTGTTCATATTGTCATGACGTCCAGTGGGTTTTCTTCAGTTTAATTATTGTGTGTTGAAAATGTCCCAGACTTCTTGAGTTGTTTATATATCCCAGTTCTAGATGTTAGTAAGTTAGTTAGTTAGTTAGTTAGTCTAGATGTAGTAACATTTAAATTGTAACAAAAAGTCCCTCTTAATGAAAAGACTTGAAGATCAGAACTTTTGAGTGATGAGGGTTTATTTAATCTGCACTCTTTAGAGAATGGTCAAAAGATATATATATGTAAAAAAAAAAAAAAAAAGAAATATAATTTGGTTCCCCCGGACTTATTATGTCAGGTTTCTTGCTGTGTGTGTGTGTGTGTGTGTGTGTGTGTGTGTGTGTGTGTGTGTGT
>JAAIIK010000409.1:321548-332188 GCA_014706435.1 Silurus glanis
GTTGTGTGTTAGTACAGGTAGTGTGTTATTGTACAGGTAGTGTGTTATTGTACAGGTTGTGTGTTAGTACAGGTAGTGTGTTAGTACAGGTAGTGTGTTATTGTACAGGTAGTGTGTTATTGTACAGGTTGTGTGTTAGTACAGGTTGTGTGTTAGTACAGGTAGTGTGTTATTGTACAGGTAGTGTGTTATTGTACAGGTAGTGTGTTATTGTGGAACCAGTTGAATTGCTATTGATTCTGATTTTCTGTGGTTCTGTAAAAGAATCAGACTTTGACCTTTCACTTGTCTGCCAATCGCATATGAAGGCAAAGTCATTTTCTTTTCTTTTTCTGTTTTTTTTTTTTTTTTTTTTCAAAGTGAACTAAAAGGAGAGAAAAACAAATTGCAGACGTTTTGAGTTTTTGTTGTCAGTGTGAGAAACAGCACCTTCAGAAAGTAAAAAGGCGTTTGATAAAAGCAGTACTCATTATTTCCCATTTATTTCCTGAACAAATACAATTTCAGCATTTTTTGAAGGTTTGATTAAATGTTTAGCTCCTGCATCTTCTCCAGCACCACATCCAGCCTCTGAGTCTCCTCAACCTTTCCATGAGTTTTCTCCAGAATTACACCCAGCTGTCTACACCAGCTGCACACTCAGCACCTAAATCTTCTCTGACACTATACCCAGACTGTGTTCTCCAGGTCCACACAAAGCTTCTGAGCTTTTCTCAACACCACACCATGCTCTAGATTCTTCTCCAACACCACACCCTGCCCCAGATTCTTCTCCAACACCACAACCTGCCACATATTCTTCTCCAACAACACATCCTGCCCCAGATTCTTCTCCAACACCACACCATGACCTAGATTTTCTTTAATGCTATACCTACCTCCTAAATCATTAGCATCAGACCAGTTTCCAAGTCTTCTCCTGCACCACACTCAGCTCTTAAATCTTCTTCACCACGACTACCAAATCTCCTGAGCTGCAATCAGCACCATTCCCAGGATCTGGGTCTTCTCTAAGACCACATTTTGCCCCTGAGGCTTTAACAGAACCACACCCAGCTCAGAAACTTCATTAGCACCTCACCAGTCTCTCTGACAATCCTCCAGAACTACACCCAGCTCCTGAGTCTTTTTCAGCACCACATCCAGCTCCTTTATCTTCTCCAGAATTACACCCAGCTACTAAGTCTTTTCCAGCTAATCACTGGGGCTTTTACAAAACCACACCCAATCCCTGAGGCTTCTCCAGAGCCACATCCAATACCCGAGGTTTCAACAGAACCACATCCAATCTCTGAAAATTCTCCAGAACTATGTCAAATCCCTGAGGATTCTCCAGAACCACTACAAATCCACGAGACTCCTCCAGAAACACATCTAATCTCTGGGGCTTTTTGTTAGTACCACATCATGACTGGAGTTCTCCCCCAACAAGATCCCCTTAGTCTCATACGCAGCTACTGATCTTTCTAGATTCTTGCAGCAAGCAGTGAAAACTTTCCCTAATTTCAAACGCAGTACTCAGATGCTTATTAATATTATTTCCTGAATTTCAGAACCAGACCATGACTTTCCTGGAAGCTTGTGCAGTACCTTTCCAGTCTCTTTGACACTTGGATGCAGCCCTTGAACCTTCTAGATTGTGAAAACCAGACTGTTTTATCCTGAATTTTAACCTTCCCATCCTAAACCTTTCCATCCTGAGGTTGCTCCAGCTCCAGTCACTGGAAAGTGACTGGAAAGACACAAAAATCCTGGGGCATGAGGCCAGTGAAGTGCCAGCGACGGACACAGCAGGGCTTGAGGTGAACAGAGACCGGGTAAAACGCCTTGGCGGTCAGGAAAGGCTGAACAAAGCGTGGAGCAAGCCTCCAGGTGGCTGTCCCAAGCACTTTCTGGCCAATGTGATGAGGCGGAGCGACGCCCTCTGCGGAGGTCTGAGGCGGAGCGACGCCCTCTGCGGAGGTCTGAGGCGGAGCGACACCCTTTGCGGAGGTCTGGACCACGTTGTCCGAAAAACCTGGGGGTGGAGCAACGTCATCAGCCAAGATTGCGCCCTCGGCGGGACTCTGGAGCGGAGCCGCGCCCTCGGCGGGACTCTGGAGCGGAGCGGCGACCTCGGCGGGACTCTGGAGCGGAGCGGCGACCTCGGCGGGGCAGACAGGTTTGGGGGCATGCTGGGCAGACCAGAAGAGCTGGGTGACGTCCCTAGTCAGGCAGGAAGGCTGAGGTTTGGCAGCCCTCCCAGCAGAGCTCAGGGGCCGGAGAGACAGACGTTTCAAGAGGTTGTTCAATACTATTTGGTTTGCCACTGATTGTTCATGACGCACCCGGAAATACTAATCTCTCTGCTGGGGGCTGAGCTTTAGAATGTCCACCATCTTGGTAGGGTCCCTGAATTGTTGGTCTATAGTGGAACTAGCCCAACGCTTCAAAACATCCGCTGGGTCCATCTTTGGCCAGATTATTCTGTCAGAAAACACGTTTGCAGGGGGAGGTGCAGAGTGACTGGATGGGAGGACCCAAATGCAGGATGCACACAAGGTTATGGAAAAAACAGAATTTAATATATAAAGTAAAGCAAAGGGGCAAAGGCAAAAACACAATCCAAAAACAATCCAGGGTCAAAACAGGCAAACAGGGCAATGCAGGAAAAGACAAAACCAAAATCCAAAACAGTCCAAAAATCCAGAAACCAGCAAAACAGAACAATATAGGGCAGAGCAAAACATAAACCAAAAACAGTCCAAAATTCAAAACCAGAGGCAGGGCACAACAGGGGTCAGGGACAGGATCCAGAACAGGCAGGAGGATCAGGATCTGAAACAGGAAGTAGAGCAGGCAGGATGGTAAGAATAATCTCAGGGGCTAGGAAGCCGGTAAGATATTCTGGCCAGGAGCTAAAGTCTTGGTTGTCCTTATATACCGGGAGGCACGGGAAAAACGGCAAGATGGCCGCCGACCCGGAAGTGCTCACCGCGAAACCGGAAGTGCGTGCCACGAAACCGGAAGTGCGCACAGTGTGCCCGGGATATCCTGACAAAACCTACTGTATGTTCTGTAAAGCTATTTTGTAAAGCTGTAAAGTGTCCCTATTTAAAAGCACCATACAAGTTAGAATAGAATAGAATAGAATAGAATAGAATAGAATTGTATTAAATTGACTGGCTGTTTGTGGTAATAGAGGAGAATGAGAACATTTGCTCGTCTATTTCTTTAACTGTGTTTGGGTTTTTGCTCAGTAATAATGGTGTTCTGCTGAATGTTGTCCTTCAGAGCCGTTTAATTCACCTGTAAATGCTGCTTTACTCTGAATGTGTTTTTAAACACTGCTCGTACTGAAAGGTCTCTGACCTGCAGGAAAATGAGTGTCCAAACAGGGAAATGAGAAAGAGTTCAAGAGTAGCTTCAGTGCAAATTCACTTCAGCCTTATCGATGTTGTTATGAGCGTTAAATGGGCCTGGTAATTACTGACCCAATCTAATGACCTTCACTTCACTACAGTGCATCTGAAACGTGCAGTCAGTCTCTCTTTAACTCAGATCTATTTCATTTCTTTGTGTAATTGTGTTTGTAAATGTGTAAGATGTGTAAACAATCTGATAGAGTGGATGCATGGACGCTGTATGATGGGGTTAGATTTGTTTATAAAACTGCTCCAGGGTCAAAAACGCTGGTGGAAACATTGCGTGAGGGTGAAATGAAATGAGGCAGTGAACTTCATCGTGTTTGACTCCTGTACTTGGGTCTATCAAGCAGAGACGCTCAAACTAGGGCCTGCGGGCAAAAGTTGGCCTGTAGTGACTTTTGATTTGGTCCCGCATGTTATATATGAGAAGAGGAAAAAATGGAAAAAAAATGCCTTTTGGAAAAACATTGCAGAAATAAGGCCCAGGTTCATGTGTCACATTAGCGGTGCGTGATAGCAGTGTCGGGCCGTCAGATTCAGCAAGACCTTCTCTGCTCAGATTTACTGACTTACTTTGTAATATATTATTATAATATTCTCTTCATTTCATAGTGCTTCTCTCAAGTAGTGTCTGCTTACATTAGAGTTTCCTTCCAATCAGATTTCATTCATCACATCACATGTTGCCAGGGTTAAAGGAGTCTCTTTGCTGTCAGGCCTTCAGAAATCAGCACTGCATAAAATACATGACAATGGAGCTGCCGGTGTAACCGATCAGATTTGTGTTGATGATACCATGAGGGCATTTAACAGGTGTACAGTAGTGTCCGCATTTTCACGTCTTTTGTTTGGATGGTCAGAAAGCGTCACTAGTCAAAGCTCCTAAACAGCATCTGTAGCAACCTGCACAATCTAAAACATATTCATGTGGATTTAACAGCTGTTTTTCATAATGACAAAAGAAAAGAAACTGATTTGGTCACAGAAACACTTACAAGGACATTTACAAGATGGACTTTTCAGGAAAACCTGGACATGGTGATGAAAAGTCGCCAAAACACTTCAAACGGTTATACTTTTGCATGAACCGTTAATAAAAAATTCCTGTAGAATTCCCACAAAAAACACAATTTGCTAAATTTCAAATCCCAAGGAAAACCGTAATGTACAGAAACGCAGGAACCCCGGGGTGATGTGATGAGGTGAATCTCGGTGCTTCTGCTGGAGATGATGTATGTGGAGGTGCAGTTGTGGCTCCAGTGAAAGGAGACGTGTTGAATTGTGATCATTGTGTTTGTTGCTTTAGTGATGATGTTCATTGTGACTGTATGAGATCCTGTGTGTGATGCGGCTCTGATCTACTGCACTTCTCTATTATACTGATGATTTCTACAGACGTGACGTCATAATGATGGGATTAAGAGGTGGACTGGTTCAGGTAGAACATCACTGAAGGTCTGGGAGTGAGATGCCTGGCCTGCCACTGCTGAATAACTGTAGATGTAGATGAACTCGGTTGTACAGTAAATTGGTTTGTTTCTCATTGTACTATAAGTTTGAAAATAAAACTATTTATTTTTAAATATTAAATGATGGAAACTGTACATATTTAACAATAAGTCATCTACTAATAAAAATCTTCTTTTTAAGGTTGCATTAATATCTGCCTTCAGCCCTTCATCACCTGAGCTCAGCTGCATGACCGCTTACTGGTGGACCTGCCTGGGATGAAGTGCAAATTATTCAACATTCAGATGCTCACACACTGAGATCTCGGCTAGCACTTCCCCTCAGCTCCACCTGCTGCCTGACTCACCTGGGGTTTAAACACTCCTACCCACAGCACAACACACCGAGCTGGTGTACACACAACCAGCCCCGATCACGTGCGACAAACAATTGCATCACATCTTTTGCCAAAAAGTGAAACATGTTCCAAAGATGACTCAGCAAGAAGAACAGAAAATAGAAAGGACTGGCAAGAAGAGGAGAGAAGAAAACGACGGGAACTAGTAATACAGGAACCAGAAACAACAGGAACAATAAAGGAACAAAAAAGAAAAACAACAGGAAATAATGACAAGGGGGTTAACAACAGGACTGGAATTACAAGAACAGGAAGATGCAATTTCTCTACCTGTTTCTTTCCCTTTTTTACCTTTTATTTTTTTGGTGGTGGTGGTGGTGGTGGTGGTGGTGGTGGGGGGGGGGGGGGGTACTGATTGCACTGTGGATTTCATGTCCTTATGATAGAACACCACTACGCCTTGCTTCTTCTACCTGCTTCAATTGTATAATACAAATAATTCATTTTCAGGGAGTATAAATGGATCATGGCAAAATGAAGGTTGAAATGAATGATCAGTGCTGCTAATGAACAGTGAACAGATTCCTGGTCTGATGGCAGCAGAGGGAAACTAAAGGTGGAAATCCAGGCATCTGTTCTTAACAGATCAACAGAGATGCCCAAAAGTATGCCTGTGGTGACCTCGGAGTTGGACCGCCATGCCATATATGGGAAAAGGAAAATCGTGAAAAAATGCCATTTGGACAAACTTTTGAAAATAAAGGAGCTTCTTTATGAACTGCTGCTATAATTATAATATGATGTTTGGTTAAAATGGAAAAGCTTCAGGCTCCTCTGCTGTAGAGAAGAACTTCCTGTAATAATGTACACATTCTCCAGCATTTCATTTAGACTCGTTTCACAATCTGGTCAGATTAGCTTTATACTCTGAAAGTGAAAAACTCTCCAGATTAGATTCAAATTAAAGATGGTTCAGGACAATGACCATTGTTAAAGTACTATACAAGTAACATTGAATTGAATTCACTCTCCAGATTAGTTTATATCTCTAGATTATAGTTAATCTTCAGATTAGATTTACTTTCCAGGTTAGATTCACACTCGAGATTAGATTCACTGTCCAGATTAGATTTACATTTACACTTTTGCAGACGTTCTTATCAAGAGCGAATTACAAAATAATTTTGAGTCATCATTGAAAAAATCGACACTAGTTTGCTAAATTACAAACTCAAGATACAATCAGATCAAAGCTCAGGATTTCTTTTTAAGCAAAGACAAAGCAAACAATTACATTCACTCTCCTGATTAGACTCACTCTCCAGATTAGACTCACTCTCCAGGATTAGATTCACTCTCCAGGATTAGATTCACTCTCCAGGATTAGATTCACTCTCGAGATTACATTTAATTTTCAGATTGGATTTACTCTCCAGATTACATTCACTGATTACATTTATTCTCCAGATTTAGATTAGATTCACTTTCCAGATTAGATGCACTTTCCAGATTACACTCACTCTTCAGATTAGATTCACTCTCCAGATTAGATTCACTCTTCAGATTAGACTCTCTAGATTAGTTTCTCTAGATGAGATCTGGATCAGCAGTGCAGTGAAATAATGTTTGGTGTCACTTTGGTGAGCAAGAGCTTTTGAAGTTTGACAATTAAAATGTGAAGATTGTCAGTAAAATTTGTTCTGATCTCCTGAAGACTAATGAATTTCCTGCACTCCTCTCTGCATATCTGTTTTTTCTCACGTAAACTGAGACCTGATTGGTGAGGAGATAAAAAGAAAGAAATAAAATCTTGACATCGCTTTGCAGGTTTCTGAAAAGTCAATGGTTACATTTTTTTCCTGACGGGTCTGAAAGAGTCTGCATTCAGCAGCAGCGACTTCCTGCAGGATTGCATGTTAAAATGTGCACTGACAGACGACAACAGAACAACAGAAGAATAGAAACACTGATTAGAGGGTTCACAGCACACATTTTGTATTTTTAGAAGAACAGAAAAGCGTTTGAATCACAGAAAAGCACCATTTCATACTCACCTATCACTGTGTCCCACAGTCTGGAGGAGGACATTCACAGAGCTTCTAACACCTCATATGAATCTTTATAAACATCTTATTCCACATTTAGTCTCCATGTGCTGTTATAATGAGCTCCACTCTTCTGGGAAGATGTTCCACTAGATTTTGTGGAGATTCCTTCATCTACACTGGTTTGAGGAAAGTCTGATGTGAGGAGGTTCTGGGGTGCAGTCAGCAGTCACATTCATTCATGTTCAATAGGAGATCTACAGTATAGCAGATCTTCCACTCTAACCCATGGAAAGCAGATCTTCATGGAGCTGCTTTGTGCACAGGAGCAGTGTCATGCTGGAACAGGTTTTGGTTCTCCAAGTTCAAGTGGACAGAAAATGTCATGCAGCTGCATCCAGAGACGTCTGATACAATTTTGAATCTCTGAGTTTGACACACACACACACACACACACACACACACACACACACACACACACAGAGAGACTGAGAGAGGGAGAAAGACAGAGAGAAAGATGGAGAGAAAGATGAAAAAAATAGCTGGAGAGAGAAAGAGGGGAAGAGGGGGAATGGGGCTGGAAAAGGATTGAAAAGAGAGAAAAATGGAAAGAGAGTGAGATGGAGAGAGATGGAGAAAATGAGAAAAAGGATGGAGATATAGAGATGTAAAATAGAGAGATATAGAGAGATGGAGAGAGAGAGAGAGAGAGAGAGAGCGCAACAGTGCCCCCTCTCTCCCTCCCTCCCTCTCTCCCTCCTTCCTCTTTAGGAGTTGTTGAGGTCTTGTTGTTTTCTCAGTCTGAGGATCAAGGAGATGAAGGGAGGAGCGCGCGGGGGGAAACCCAACATCCCGGGGCTTTAACACACCGACACACTATACCACCGACCACCTCTCCATCTATCCATCCATCCAGCTCTCTCTCTCTCTCTCTCTCTCTCTCTCTCTCTCTCTCTCTCTCTCCATCTTACTCTCTCTTTCCACTATTTCTCTTTCTGGAGTTGAAGTATTGTGCGCACGCGGAAAAGGAAACACACACACACACACACACACACACACACACACACGCGCGCGCGCAGCACCGGAGCCTCGGTCGGATCTCATGATGCCGGTCGAGTTCGTGTGTAAGATCAAGTTCTCCGAGGAGGAGGAGAAGCGGAGGTCCCGATCGGCCGGAGGAGAGCGCGCGAGCCTGCTGGAGGAGAGCTGCAGGGCGCCGGTGAAGGACCTGGCAGGGTTCGCCAGCTCGTGTTCCCTGCACGGGATGAAGCACGTGTTCGGGGCGACGGGTGGCGGAGGCGGAGGCGGCGGCGGGTGCGCGAGGCGCGCGCTATGGGCCGCGGCGCTGCTGGCGTCGCTCGCGCTCTTCCTGCACCAGGCGTCCCAGTGCGCCGTGGCGTACCTGCAGCGCGCGCACGTGACGGCGCTGCGCGAGGAGGCCGCGCGCGAGCTGCTCTTCCCCGCCGTGACCATCTGCAACACCAACCGCTTCCGCTTCTCCGCGCTCACCGACGCAGACATCTACCACCTGGCCAACCTCACCGGCCTCCCGCCCAAGAACCCCGAGGGCCACCGCGCCGCCGACCTGCAGTACCCAGAACCGGACATGCAGGACATCTTCAACCGAACCGGACACCAGCTCGAGGACATGCTGAAGAGCTGCAACTTCAGCGGACACAACTGCTCAGCGCGAGACTTCTCCGTGGTGAGTCCCGGAACTTTACGCTGCGCGCGTGGAACATGGAGTGTGTGTGGAACGTGGAGTGTGTGTGGAACGTGGAGTGTGTGTGGAACATGGAGTGTGTGTGGAACATGGGGTGTGTGTGGAACATGGAATGTGTGTGGAATGTGAAGTGTATATTTTATATGCATTGTGTGTAATGTGCTAGAGAGACTGTGTGTGTGTGTGTGTGTGTGTGTGTGTGTGTGTGTGTTTGTGTGTGTGTGTGTGTGTGTGTTTAATGTGCAACATGTGTAATGTGCAGTTGGTTTATGTGAAATGAGGTGTTTGTATTGCGTGCAAGTGTGTTGCAGTGTGTGTGTGCTTATTATGAATTCATGTGCAGTGTTTTTGTGTGTGTGTGTGTGTGTGTGTGTGTGTGTGTGTGTGTGTGTGTAATGTGCAGTTTGTTTAACTTGTAACGCTAAGTTTGTGTAATGTGAAGTTTGTTTGAGACATTTACAGTGTGTTTATAATGCGTGTGTTTGTGTAGCGTGAAGTGTGTGTAACATGCAGTGGGTGTGTGAAACCTGCAGTGTGTGTGTGTGTGTGTGTGTGTGTGTGTGTGTGTGTGTGTGTGTGTGCAACGTGCAGTGTATGTGTAACATTCAATGTATGTGTGTGATGTGCAGTGTTTGAAATATGCAGTGTGTGTGTGTGTGTGTGTGTGTGTGTGTGTGTGTGTGTAAAACCTGTGTCTTGCTAGTTTCTTTATCTTTTAAACCTATAGAGGTGTAAATCCCAATCTGGCAACCCATGTCAGTAGACCTGAATAACCCTGTATTGTATTGAGTTTTTCCTCTGGCTGTGTGGAATAGTGTTTCTCAGACAGATGTTCAGGCAGATGTTTAGTCAACTGTATTTCCATGTGTGAAATACACAATGAACATTTGTAGATAATAAAGTAAATAACAGGAGCAGGAGTTTCGTCTTCCTCAGTGAACTGTACTTTACCGCACCTTTATCTTCACACGGATAAACCCCTCAGTAGCTGTGTGTGTTTTAATGTGGATCATTTGAGCAGATGTGCAAGTGTCTCTCTGATTTTACCTGATCTTCTGGAAGCCTGTGAAAAATATTGAAATGTCCTACAGTGAAGATTATTGTGGTAGGATTTCATAAAGCTTTAAAGAAGCAGGACTTTCATGCTTTTTGTGAAGGAACATCTGCATATGCAGTCTTGTCTACAAGCAGTACTTAGGTGTTCTAATCCAGTTGTTCTTCAGCTCGTTCCTGGCTGCAATTTTTGATTTATTTGTATTTCCTCTCAGATCAATTCTTTAGACTGATGAGGAGATGGTCTTTGGAGAAGGTTTTAAATGTAAAATTGCTACCAGAGATTTGTGGATTTTGTGATGATAATTTGATATTGATGGGCTCAGAAATTTCTGGAAGCTTCTGTTGTCATTTGAAACATCTTGTATTATGTTGGTGGTAATTTTATTTTAAGACAAGTTTAACATTTGTTAATATATTTATATCTTTTAATTATATATTTAAATCCAGTAAATATATAAATAATGTATCAGCATTTTATCCGTTGATGAACATAATTACATTTTCCTCAAAATTCCTCAACCTGCTTACAGTTGCAACAGAGACGGTGGAGTGCAGTTTGCCTCACAGCCAGTAGGGGGATTTATATATATATATATATATAT
>JAAIIK010000409.1:358273-395070 GCA_014706435.1 Silurus glanis
TGGTCTCGTCTAGAGGAGTGAATTGTGAGTCAGAGAGAAATTGGCAGGAACTCGTCTCTCCGTCTCCCGCTGTTCAGCAGTCTGCGTTATCTGTTGCATAAACATGCAATTACCCTTTATTTTCTTCTCTCAGATAAGTCTGTGTGTGTGTGTGTGTGTGTGTGTGTGTGTGTGTGTTTTCTTTAGACTACAGCAGTAGAAGGCCGTGTTGGCAAGGAGGATAAAACTAAGAGAAATTTAATGAATTGTCTTTAATTCTTGCTCCATAGTCAGAGTTTATTACACACCTCATTCTGCCAATCAGAGAGCTTTAACCAATCACATCCAATCCCAGAGAACTTCACCCATTCCCATCCAATCCCAAAGAACTTCACCCAAACCCACCTAATCCCAGAGAGCTTCAACTAATCCCATCCAATCCCAGAGAACTTCACCCAATCCCACCCAATCCCAGAGAACTTCAACCATTCCCATCCAATCCCAGAGAACTTCACCCAATCCCACCCAATCATAGAGAACTTCATCCAATTCCAGAAGTAGTTAGACCAATTTTAATCACCTTGAATCTGTGCTGCACCGTTGTCCTGGAGAAACGTTCAGTTTAAGTGTGTTCCATCTGAATCGAGGAATGACAATAAAAACCTTCTTGACTTGAATTGATTTCCATGATAAGGCCTGGAGCTGAGTCAGAGACAGGAGCTGGTGTTTCATCAGTAACTACAGCTGGAACAGGGAGTAGAGAAGGTAGAGATTTATCAGGGTAGAGGTATATGAGAAGGTATATCCAGGGGTAGAACTATATCACAGAGCACTGGTATATCAAGAAGGAGAAGTATAACAGAGCCTGGGACTAAATCAGAGACTTCAGATGGATTATGGAGTTGAACTGTATGAGAACTTTACCTGGCTTTGGATCAGATACTGGGACTGAAGATCAGGAAGTGCACCTGAATCAGGGCTTGGATTCGGATTAGGAGTTGAATATTAAGGGTTTTATCTACGGAATGAAATTGAACATCGAACACAATGAATTTGGATCCAGCACTGAAGCAAGGTTTGAAAATTCATAATAGAGATTGAGACTGCAGTGTGCTGCATCAAGGTCTGGGGAGGATCAGGGACTAAAACTGGTGTTTACAGAGTTAATGCAGTTGGATTAGACTAAGGAGTGCCATGAGGCTAGATCAGACACGAGCTGCAGTAGAGAATGTGGATGGTGTAAGAAGGGAGGGAGAGTAAGAACAGGAGATAAAGCTGGATCACACTGGAGCTGGGTCACAGACTAGATATAGAACTAGGTGCTGATCTTGACCAGGAGCTGGAGCTGGGTCAGAGGTGGAACAGAATTCTGCACCTGGATCAGTGACAGATACAGAAACAGCTTCATATGTAAACTGTGTTCTGAACAGACAAAGAACAGAGAGTCCAGGTGAGTTCTTTCCTTCTTGATGTCATGGTCGTAGGCTCAGATCTCTGAACCCTTTGCAGCTTCTGCTTTATGAAACATTGCCCTGATGTGCTCAGAGTGATGCTTATCATCCTGCGATTCAATTTCCTTTTCTCAGCGTGCTGTTGGTTCCAGACTTGAGTTCTGCCATGACCCGAAGGTAGGGATCCTTCACGAAATCTATGTTCTACTCCTTTATCTGCTGAGAGCTGATAGGGTCCAGATTCCCTGTGTGTTTAATCTCTGTGATGTAGCCGAGCTGAGGGAGCTGTCAAACTCTGAATCAGTCAGCTGTGAGCTTTCAGACGGGGGTTTGGAGATTTCATCTGTCAGCACCGAGCAGTGCGTAGCATACTGAGGTATTAGACATGATTTCTGGGTGTTGTATGATGCTCGCCGGTTTAGTCTTCTATCTTCACGTTGATTTTCGGCCCATTCGGATCTGACTATGAGCAAGAAGACTAATCTGTGGTTGAGCTGAGTTGAGGGAGCTGTCAGGAGAGAGCATTAATCTCCAGGTGAGATGTGAGGCTTTGTGTTCAGGGCAGATGCTTTGATCAAACTCTCATGTGATTAAAGATCTCAGCATTTAAAACTGAAACTTTGAGTGTAGAAGAAAGACTTACTCAGGCATCTGATTCACTCCAAGGCCTGCTGGGGTCTGATGGGTAATAAAGATTTCATGTATTCATTTTCTCAGGCCAAAACAGTAATCCATAATGACCTGACATTTCTTCTGCTTTTTTTTTTTTTTTTTTAAAAACTCTCATGATTTGAAGGTTAAGCGCAATCCCTTCTGACCTGAACACACTTTACATTCTGCACTGTGAGTCAACATGCTCTGTTTCCTGAACAGCACCAGGAAAAAACTCAACAGATTTCCACCTCCGGTTGAGAACGGAGGCTTCCGACAAAACGTGTTTGAAGTCGTTGCTGTGACGTTTTAAAGAGCCGGAAAGTAAATAAAAGCAGGCGGAAATTACGCTGGTCGAAGCGCTTTACGCTTTGCTCACGCGCAGTAAAGTGACGTGAACATTTTCAGACGTTTCAGCGCGGATGAGCGACTTTTGGGAAACGATTGAAAATGAAATTGTGGACACGGAGCGTTTTTAGACACGTTTTTAAATTGATCCGGATTCGTGTAGACGAATCCAATGATTGGACTGATCTCCTGGAAGAAATACTGAAATAGAATGTGTATTTCTTTATAATTATTCTGGGAATTGTAATGATTTTTTTAATGGACTTTTCCAGCCAGATGTGGTTCTTCTCCAAAATGTGAAAGTTGTATCACACAATTGTCTTTGGATGCAAATTGTTGCTTTCACGTGAACTAGGAGACACAAACCTGTTCCAGCATGACACTGCCCCTGAGCACAAATCCAGCTCAATGAAGATCTGCTTTCAATAGGTTGGAAGTGTGTGGAAGATCTCCTGCTATAGAGCTTCAACTTATTGGGGTGAATGTGAACGCTGACTGCACCTCAGGAACCTCCTCACCTTCTCACCTACATTAGTTCCTGACTTTACTAACACTCTTGTAGCTGAATGAATCTCCACCCAATCTCCACAAAATCTAGTGGAACATCTTCCCAACTATGTACATAGAAACCATTTGGCAATGATGTTATGATGGTGTGTGATGGTATTTGTAATGAAAACCAGTAGACTCAAGTCTTTAATTGATGATTTATTTTTTATAAAGTAATGGATGAACTCTGCTTTAGTTTCTTACTAAATATCCACAACTCAAAACATCTTCATGTTTTTGCTGCAACGAGTAAAAATATCTTCTATAAATCCATCTTTAAATGGCTTGGAGTCAGATCCAGCTGTTCTAACACGTGTGATGTGCGGTACATCTGGGAAAGGAGATATCTCCATATGGGTTTAAAATAGATTTTTTGACACAGAGTGGAAATGTTGAACATGAAAGAAGTTCCTGGTGAAGTGTTGGAGAATATTATATTCTGAACCGCCGGGAGACTCCTTCAAGAACACTTAGGAGAACTTTGAAGGAGAAAAACCCTGAGCTCTCTTTATCAGTGTGTGTGTGTGTGTGTGTGTGTGTGTAGCAGAAATTATGGCTTGAAATAATGTTTGACGAGGTGCCGTGATGAAGCTGAACAGCACAAACCACAGCAATTTACCAACGAATGCATTTTTTTCTTACTTTTTTTAAGACCAACGCATCCTTCATCCATTCATTTATTTAATGTCTCGTTCCATTGCCGGCCAACTTGTCGTGTTCGTGAGAAAATGCAAAGCAGCTACTTCTGGTTTAATCCTGAAGCTTCTTCACCCACATTTACATGTTTAGATGGAATTATCAAGTCCCCTTAAACGAGCTGTTACTATGGAAACGATAGCGTGTAAGAAGGTGCGCATTTACGTGAACCTACACTGCCGTTTGCGCGGCTGTTCAACAACTTCTGACCAATCGCAGTCCAGGTCAGGGGATGCTGGTGGGTGCTGGAACTAAAAGTGAGTGGTGTTTGCAGTGTGTGATGGAGCATCGTCCTGCATGAAAATCACTCGATTTCATAAGTGATTCTTTTTATACCATGGCCGATGTATACCCATGAAAACGATCTGTTGGAAACTCCACATATCTCACGGAGGTCATTTTGACACTGTCAGGGATCCTAAAAGGACCTACTAGAAGTTGGGGGTACGACTGAAATCCTAAATCCCTAAAATGGTAGTTATTCTGGAAAATTGACCAAAGAGTCTTTATATAATAAATAAACGTAAATGCTTTTAAAGGACTTCACCTTATTTGATAACTTTTTTCTTTCACTTCGCTGCAGTGTTTGCAGCTCTGCGTCATGTGCATCGAGTTTTCAAAACCCCTTTTTTTCCACAGTGTAAACTGGTGGCATGTTGTTGCAGATATAGATCGTAATGGTCTGCATTATTTACATTTACATTTACAGCATTTAGCAGACGCCCTTATCCAGAGCGACGTACAAAAGTGCTTTGAGTCTCTAGTAATGAATAAATCTACACTGGTACACAAGATTACAAACTTAATATAAATATAACTCATAAATTCTACAAACTTGGAAAGTGCTAATTTAAGTGTTTCAGGAAGATGAAGGTCTTCAGTCGTCGCTTGAAGATAGTCAGGGACTCTGCTGTACGGACATCTAGAAGAAGTTCATTCCACCACCTCGGTGCCAGAACAGAGAAGAGCCTTGAAGTGTACTTACCTCTCATTCTGAGAGAAGGTGGTACCAGTGGAGCAGTGCTGGAGGATCTCAGACAGCGTGGTGCAGTGTGAAATGTGATGAGGTCACTGAGGTAAGATGGCGCTGGTCCATTTTTGGCCTTGTAGGCATCATCAGTGTTTTTGAATCTGATACGTGCAGCTACTGGAAGCCAGTGAAGGGAGCGCAGCAGTGGGGTGGTGTGGGAGAACTTGGGCTGATTGAACACAAGTCTTGCAGCTGCATTTTGGATCATTTGCAGTCAACGAATATAGAGGTGGACGGGTATAGAGGGAGAAAATGAGGGGACCAGGTACTGAGCCTTGTGGGACACCAGCGGTGAGTCTGCATGGGGCAGATGTGGATTCCCTCCATGCTACCTGGTATGAGCTACCTTCCAGGTAGGAAGTTTATTTCTTTCCATCTCTTTGAGCTTTTCTCATATGCCGTGTTTTAGTTAATGATTTGGCCAAACTGGTCTGAATGTGAGCTGAGTGCGTTGTTTTTTTTGCTTTTAGCACCAGAGGTTGACGGATTGATTGATAAAAATCTTTTGGCTTTCCACATATTCTTTTGCGTGTTTTATTTCGAGGCAATGAAACAGATTGCATGAGTTAGCGAGTATTTTAGCATGACACCGTCTGCAAATCACATTTTTCTGTCAGATTTTGCACACTATTTATTTGCATCTCGCCATATATAAAAAACTAGCTGAAAGTACCCGTGTTTCGCTACGGAAGGCAGAACGCTAAGCAATATGGCAATAAGCAGTAAGCACTGAGCAGGACTGGATGATCAGAGATCAGAACGTAACGTCAACAAATAACGTACTACCCCTTTGTAGTACCGATACAGGGCAAACTACTTTGAAAATAATTTTTATCGTGCATCTAACATCTAATAAGAAACAATGTAGTAAGTTTCATTAGGATCCGTGCTGTTATTTCGAAGAGTTTACAATGCGTGAGAAATCGCGTTTTTCGCGAGTTAGCCGCGATCCAGGGCGAATTTTTCAAAACCCTTTCTTAGTGAGCACCTAAGACCCAAGAGGAAGGTATGTTCCAAATTTCATTGCAATCCATTCAGTGGTTTTTGAGATTTCGTGATGAGTGAGTGAGTCAGTCAGTGGTATTTGAGCTTTATATATATAGATAAAAACATCTGTTACGGGTGACACCACCACCTCCGTGCTGAGGTCGCAGTCTTGTTGGAGCAGGGTGAGCATTCACCAGCCCTCCAGAACTCCATCCATCTGAACCATCCAGTGTAGCACAGCATTCATCCATGAACAGTTTGAAAATGATTCTTTATGGATTTCTGAATCCACTGCAAATATTTCTCTCTTTTTGGGCTTCGGTTAGTGGTGGCTGAAATACAGCTTTGTGCACAACTCACCAAATTCTGAAGTATCTGAAGCATCGAGAGGTTCTTGGGACACCAGCAGCTTCAAATATCTGTTTGCTGCTCAACAGTGGCTTTCTAATAGCTTCCCTTTTAATCCTATTAATTTACCTGACAGAATTTATCTCAGTAAGCGTTTAATCTGATCAAACTATTCTCACACAACGTTTGATAGTTCGATTATCTTTGTCCAGATCCTGCAATATTTCCATTGTTTTCCTGCCTTTTTCAAGACTTTGCACTATTTCTTCTTTGCAAACATCTTTCTTCCTTCTCAAACATCTCCTTGCATGAGGAATGTGACTTGCTTAATTATGTGGAACAACCTCTTTGAGCTGCTGAACAACTTACATTTACATTTACATTTGCGGCATTTAGCAGACGTCCTTATCCAGAGCGACGTACAAAAGTGCTTTGAGTCTCTAGTAATGAATAAATCTACACTGTACACAAGATTACACACTTAATATAAATATAACTCTTGAATTCTACAAGGCAAACTTGGAAACTGCTAATTTAAGTGTTTCAGGAAGAGGTAGGTCTTCAGTCGTCGCTTGAAGATAGTCAGGGACTCTGCTGTACGGACATCTAGGGGAAGTTCATTCCACAACCTCGGTGCCAGAACAGAGAAGAGCCTTGAAGTGTACTTACCTCTCATTCTGAGAGAAGGTGGTACCAGTGGAGCAGTGCTGGAGGATCTCAGACAGCGTGGTGCAGTGCGAGATGTGATGAGGTCACTGAGGTAAGATGGTGCTGGTCCATTTTTGGCTTTGTAGGCAAGCATCAGTGTTTTGAATCTGATACGTGCAGCTACTGGAAGCCAGTGAAGGGAGCGCAGCAGTGGGGTGGTGTGGGAGAACTTGGGCTGGTTGAACACAAGTCGTGCAGATTTTGGATCATTTGCAGTGGACGAATAGCGTTCAGGGGAAGACCTGCCAGCAAAGAGTTGCAGTAGTCAAGTCTTGAAATGACAAGAGACTGAACAAGCACCTGGGCAGCCTGTATGGAGAGAAATGGTCGAATCCTTCGGATGTTATAGAGAAGAAATCGACAAGAACGAGCAACATCAGCGACATGTGGGAAGAAGGACAGTTCATTGTCCATAGTTACCCCAAGGTTACGAGCAGTGGCTGAAGGGGAGAGCAGAGAGTCATGAAGTGTTATTTGGAGTTCTTGACCTGGAGATGAATCACCTGGGATGACCAGCAGTTCTGTTTTGCTGGGGTTGAGTTTTAGTTGGTGAGCACTCATCCATGAAGATATGTCTGTCAAGCATGCTGATATCCGAGCGGAAGCTGTGGTATCTGATGGAGGGAAAGAAAAGATTAGTTGAGTGTCATCTGCATAGCAGTGATAAGAAAACCCATGTGAGGATATGACATCACCAATGGAGTGGGTATAGAGGGAGAAAAGGAGGGGACCAAGTACCGAGCCTTGTGGGACACCAGTGGTGAGTCTGCACGGGGCAGATGTGGATCCCCTCCATGTTACCTGGTATGAGCGACCTTCCAGGTAGGAAGCAAACCATTCCCATGCTGTTCCACAGATACCGAGGCTTTTGAGGGTTGACAAAAGTGTCTTGTGGTTGACTGTGTGAAATGCTGCTGAAAGGTCCAGGAAGATAAGTACAGATGACAGCTTGGCTGACCGAGCAGCATGCAGTTTCTCAGAAACAGCCAAAAGGGCCGTCTCTGTGGAATGTGCGGCTTTGAACCCAGACTGGTTAGGATCATGGAGGTTGTTCTGTGAGAGATAGACAGACAGTTGGTTAAAAACAGTGCGTTCCAGAGATTTAGAAAGAAAGGAGAGAAGTGATACCGGTCTGTAGTTGTTGATGTCTGATGGATCCAGAGCAGGTTTCTTCACGATGGGAATGACCCTTGCTTGCTTGAAGGTAGTTGGTACATAGCCAGATGTTAATGACCCATTGATGATTGTGGAGATGAAGGGCAGGAGATCTTGTGTGATGGTCTGAAGCATAGTTGAAGGGATTGGATCCAGAGGACAGGTGGTGGGATTGCAAGATTGGATGACTTGCAGTATCTCATCTTCTGTTAAGGTTGAGAAGCTTGACAGAGACGTAGTGGATTGTCGGCTGTGTTGTGTAGTCATTGTTGGGGAGGAAGTGAAGGTCTGGCAGATTTTCTTAATCTTCTCATCATAGAAGGAGGCAAAGTCATTAGCAGTCAGGGAGGATGGAGCAGGTGCAGCAGGGGGGTTGAGTAGTAAAGAGAAGATGTTGTGAAGCTTACGAGGATCTTGTGCAGAGGCCTCAAGCTTTTCCTTGTAGAAGGCAGTTTTGGCAGAAGTCACCTCCAAAGAAAATTTGGTCAGGAGTGCGCGGTAAGATGCGAGGTCTACATCGAGTTGTGATTTTTTCCACTTCCTCTCTGCAGATCTGAGTTCTCGTCGATTGCTGCGCAAAACTTCTGACAGCCACGGTGTGGGACAAGAAGTCTTCTTGGGTTTTGTAGTCAAGAGGCAAAGGAGGTCCATTGTTGAGGAAAGAGATGAGAGGAAGGAGTCTGTAGCAACATCTAAGGGTAGAGAGGAAAAGGAGTTAGGGTCAGGAAGAGATGAAAGAGTACAGGAAGCTACAGAGGAGGGGGAGATAGAGTGAAGGTTAGGACGGATAAGAGAGACATGTAAATTAATTTTAGGTTGAATAGGAAGAGTGATTAAAAAGGAAACCAGGTGATGATCAGAGATTGGAAGTGGAGTGGCAGTCATGTCTGTAGCTGGAGTAGGGCAGGTGAAAACCAAGTCCAGGACATTTCCTCCATTGTGTGTTGGAGGGCAGCTGTTAAATGTCAAGGAGAAGGTATTCAGAAAAGGCAAGAGGCAAGATGACTGAAGTTTGTCGGATGGGAGGTTGAAGTCACCAAGAACTGTCAGAGGGGTGCTGTCAGAGGGGAAAATACTGAGGAGTGTGTCCATCTCTTCTAGGAAGTCTCCCAGGGGACCAGGAGGGCGGTAGATGACAATGATGGAAAGGTTGATTGGAGAGGTAACTGAAACTGCATGAAATTCAAAAGAAGACATGGTTAGATGAGACAAAGGGAAAGGTGTGAAACACCATCTCCGTGGTAAAAGTAGACCTGTACCACCACCTCTACCGGTTTCTCTTGGTGAGTGAGAGAAAGCATAGGCAGAAGACAGAGCAGCTGGTGTAGCAGTGTTCTGTGGGGATATCCAGGTTTCAGTAAGTGCCAGAAAGTCGAAGGTGTAATGGGAAGCCAAGCCTGTGATAAAGTCAGCTTTCCGTTCAGCAGACTGGCAATTCCAGGGCCCACCTACCACCACTGTTTGAGATTGAGAGAACAGGGGAGGGGAGATGAGGTTACTGGCAATGTGACATCTGTTCTGTGGATGGGAACGTCTGTGTCTGTAAGAGATGACTACAGAGATGAGAGAGGCACATGACTGATCTCCTAATTTGAGATCAATGTGTTTTTAAAAGAAAAAGTACAAATAAGAATTTCTAAATAAACACCAAGCGTTACTGGCTTTAGGGGGGCTACCTACAACCGCTACAGACATAGCACCTTCAATATAAGTGAGTAAGCCCTGCCCACACTTCACACCTCAAGTGAGACTGAAACTACCCTTGATTAATCACCTGACCAAACTAATAAGCACAGACCAACACTCTAGAATCAACTGAGTTAAATAGATATACAAAGTTAGAATCCTACCTTACCAGAAGAGAGTAGATTCAAGATAGAGCTAACGCACACAAAAACTTGCACTAGCTTCAGTTGGATCCCACCTCATGAAGGTTTCAGGCATTCAAAGAAAAGATCCCGTGAGGAACCAGAGCAATTTAGAGATGTACCAGAAAACAAATTCTTCTTCAAAAACTGCAGTAAACCCGAATGTTATTTTTTACTGAAATCCTAATAAATTATTTATATAATAATCTGGAACGCAGTGTCTTCTACCTACATGCAGGAAGAACGTCAGAAATGAGACGTGGAGTCCAACGTGTGGGCAAATAAACGAGTCAAGGCGAGTGTTTGTGTGTCCGGTGTGATAAAGACTCGCATTTATATCCTGCCACTGCTCTATCACTCACTCAGCTCCAGGTCAGGAAGCCAAACACACTCTCGGAGAAACACTGACTCCATGCTAATGCTGGAACCGTGCTGCAAATTCCACAGGACTTCAACTTGAATCTTAAATAAATTGTGACGATTGGAAATGCAGAGCTACGCATAAAAAGTTCTCTGAAGATCTGAGATCAAAGAAAGTTGTATAAAAGCAAGTGTGGTTTGTTAAAGAAGGGAGGATTTCCCCTCAGCGTTAGCATGGCGGTATTAGATCGATGATCCTAATTAGCACATCGCGAGTGGCTGCGGTCGGAGCCGGATTATTCGACGTGCCGCTTCGAGTCTCGTCTTATTAACACTGCAGCAACCTGCTAATCATGGAGTTTCAGCAGGGTTAAAGAGGTTCACCTTGACTCTTAACACTCGTCAGTTTGTTTGTCTTGTTCTTTACACAATGCCACAGAAGCGTTGGAGTCTGTGATGTAACTTTTCCTGAGACTGTTCACTTCTTTGTTTCAAAAGTTTAGAACTTCTTATAACATCTAATAAGGTTTCTTTACAATATAATCTTTCCTGAACAAAAGAGAGCCAACACTAATCATTAGCGGAGTTCCTCAGCGGTCCGTACATGGTCATCTCTTGTTCTTCCTTTGTCCTCAACCCCAGGCATCAGTGGGTCCAAAATCTTAAGAACTTTCTGATTATGTCAGACCGTATTGATGTACCAGAGACTTTTACCTTATTGAAATATGGAATTGTCCATCAGCCATGTCCATTCAGGAAAATCTAGAAGTAATTAGAAGAAAACCAGGAGGGAATCTTGAACCTGGGGCCAGAATGCAGGATCTGTCTGCTTTGATCTAGTTCCAAACAGTATTCCTTAACGACAGATTCATACAGTAATTGACTGAGATCACATTTACCAGAGAGCCACCAGATCATGCAGGTATCTTCTCCATGACCTCAGAAGATCCTTGGTGACTATAAGTATTAGTATTCTTTAGACTTGTTACAACACCCTTTTTGGTGGTCTTCCTTCAAATGCCATATCTTTCGTAAAGATCATTCAAAATGCTCCCGTCTGGTTAAGAGGTTTTTTCAGGTTCTACTGAGGAACTACACTGAATTACAAAGCTTCTCAGGTTGCCCTCTCATTACTTCAATGGGTTTGTAGGGTACGACTTAATGGCCCAAAGACGGAATCCACTGGTGTGGGTGAAGATGTGCTGTTAGTCTTTTCTCACACTGCTTTAAAAGATTACTAAAATGTTCTACAATTTGTTTCATGAATCCAATTTTGACTGTAATCTGACTCCAATTTATAGTAAAAATCTTACCTTGAATTGATTTCATCAAAGCTGATCAGTTGTGTTACTAACAATTAACAAATGTCAAATTTTGAACAAATAACAGAAGTAAGAAAGTAAGAAAGTTACACAACATGATCAGCATAAAAACAAATAGTTTAACAATGCAGTTAATAAAATAATTGTTAAAGAGTCACTGTACCTGGTGATGGAGACACCCAGAGACTGTGTGGGAAGTTCTGACTACAGAATGCTTTCCTGAGTGTTTCACCAAATCGTCAAATTTCATCAAATTATATCTGGTCTGTTCTTCTGATATGGGACTGAGATCATATTTCCAGTCATACTGAGATCTTTAAAATGATACCAAACATAAATAGTTAAAATGAATACATTCTTAAGATATAATAACTAAAGTATGCAAGTATAGTAGTTTGAATTCCTGGAACTTCCATAGAAGTCACTGTTCCCTGACCCGGGTATATCACCAGGAGGGAAAGAGGGGGCTTCAGGATGGGTGAAAGGGCAGCTGAACAAACGGCTTTCTCTCCTCAGATTAGAACATTTATTGTTTTGTTGCATGGAAGATCTCGAGGTCTGACCACATGGGGAGATCTCACCATCCTTTAGGATGGTGAGTATGCTGAAAAAGCTGATCTTCAATCTCGTGACATGGGTTCAGAGGTCAGTACTATCTTGTTGTCTGGATTGTTCTCAAGTCTCAAGGCGTTTCTAATCCTATCTCAGCGGATGACACACACTGCGCTCATCTTTTCCTCTATATAACTCAGCAAGTTCCTCAGAAGATTGTGGAAGATCATTTCATTAGTCTGGTGTTAGGGGTGGTGTCTGAGGACCCAAATGCAGGACGCAACAGGTGTAAAGTGAAAACGGTCTTTAATAAATAAGTAAATAACTAAAATCGTGAATGTCTTTGTTGTTCTTCAATAACCGTTGATGTGAGATGGCCGCCGACCAGAAAGCGCGTGCCCTGAGACCGGAAGCGCACACCCTGAGCCCGGAAGCGCGCGCCCCGAGCCCGGAAGCGCGCGCCCCGAGCCCGGAAGTGTGCGCCCTGAGCCCGGAAGATCCTGACATCTGGTTTGTTTGTAAAGTGTGATTAAGGGTGTGTTTGTGACGGAGCCGTTAGAAACCTACTGTCCAGGTGAATGATGAGTGACAGAACCTGTATGAAGCTGCTGAAGGCTTTCTGTAGTTTTGTGTTCAATTATAAGTTAAAGTTATGTTTACAGAAGTGGAAGTTTGATTGACGGCTCGTCGGTGTGTGAATGAAAGCAGCAGCAGGACATCGAATTATGTAATGAAGTGCAATGCAAACCTGTGAATTATGATGTGTTGGGTACAGAGTGACTCTTTTTTTCAGTCTGCCTACATGCCAGAACATTTACATTCTGAAAAAACATGCTTCGAAGGGAAATTATCAGTTTAATGGAACAAAATATGGATTATAATAATTATGGAATAAAGGAATATATAATTAGTATTATTATAATTATTATAGCACAAGAGTGATTGTGAGCTGCAGATTAGTCATTGTGGAGAATCCGGAGTCAATCACACTGATAAATATCAACCCCAGTGTGTGTTCATGAGCTTGATTATCCAGGCGTGGTGTTGATCCTCAGGAAGGTGGAGCTGATCAAGGAGAAGGCAGGAGGTTTCTGACCAAGCGTTCTAGCTTTAGCTTTATAATGAATGCCTGTTCCTGGTGAGATGATGAGTGGGTTTTGTTCAGGCTTACAGGAGTCAGACCTCAGTGTGTATGTGTGTGTGTGTGTGTGTGTGTGTGTGTGTGTGTGTGAGAGTGAGAGAAAGAGACCTTCACTTTCTGTGTCCAATTACCGAGCTTAAAAATAACTTGTAAGAAGTTGTTGTTAATCACGAGAACGTTTGTAGTTGCGTATAATTACTTGTTGTTTATTTTTTGGAAACGAAAGGCAAATATGTTGCAAGTTTCAGAAGTTTTTCACACACGAGTGTCAGTGCAAAAGTTTGCACAATCTTTAGAAGTGTGTTTTATATGCAGTGGACTGTAGAAATATTTTTGTTGGTGTGTGTGTGTGTGTGTGTGTGTGTGTTGGTGTGTGTGTGTGTGTGTGTGCAACTGCACACTGCAGAACATTACATTTCCAAGCCTGAGAAGGTCCTGGTCTTCTCTCCTGACTGCTCTCCTACACTCATTACTCCACACACTGGTGACTTCCGGGGTTCAGGGCCTCAAGCACATGATTTACATGTATTCTGTATGAAGTCTTGCCGACGTCTAATTTGCTATTAATTCAATTTAATTTAATGTTATTTGTATTGTGATTTTAATAAAGAACATTGTCCCAAAGCAGCTTTCCATAAAGGTAAATTCTTTCTTCCCATATCCCAGTGATGTTAGGAAGCTGGGCTCAGCCATGATACAGCATCCCTGGAACACAGAGGGTAAAGGGCCTCACTCAAGGGCCCCAAAAGTGGCAGCTTGGCTGTACTTAAACCTCCAAACCTGCTGATCAGTAATCCAGAGCCTTAACCATAATAGACAATTTGATTAGAATATATAGTTTTAAACCCAATAGACATTCGGTGTTGAGGACGAGGATGAGGTTCTCTCTCAAGTCTGGTTCCTTTCAAGGTTTCTTCCTCATGAAGTCTCAGGGAGTTTTTCCTTCCCACAGTCACCACTGGATCACTTATTAGGAATAAACTAATAGTCTTCATCTCTGCAAAGCTGCTTTGAGACAGTGGTTTGAAAAACTCTACAAATAAAACGAATTGAATTAATTATTTATAAAAGATACAACACACAATCATAAATCCGTCTGCTAAGTTTATCCCTAATCAGTGAACCAATGTTTATTGTGGCAAATCCCTGAGACTTTGTGAGGAAGAAACCTTGAGAGGAACCAGAATCCTCCACATCCTCAAGTTGTCACCTGTTCACTGATAAAGACTCGAGTTTCACCTCCAGAGGAACCTCATGGAGCTTTAGGCTGTGATGTAGAGAATATCCACAGCAGTGGTGAATGGTCTCCATCCAGATGTGAACATCCAGATGAACATGGCAGGTCCGTGCTTGTGTAACTCCTCGTCTGTATTCTTGCTGGATCGTAACAGCGTTTGTTAAGATTGTGTAATGTTTGCACTATTGTAAGTGTGTGAATGTGTGCACTGGGTTTAGATATCCAATAAATTCTGTTTCTGTAAGAACTTCATAATCCAGATATTATTTGAAAATATGTCCTTAATGTCCTTACCTGAGGTGATGGTGGTGAGGAAGAAACCTAAACGGGACTCCATTCTTATTGAGAAGACACCACATACCACACATACAGTAAATATATATAACTCATTTCTCTTCTAGAACTGTCTACACAGTAGGAGCCTTCGAGTCATTTCTGTTTAAATCCACATTGCATTTCGAGCCTGAAGCGTCAGAGGGAAGGTCTTGAGTGCACTGTGATTGAGACTTGAGTGTAGATCATGGCTAGATCTTCCACAGCAGTCAGTAGGGGGTCTGTATGATCATCTAAGTGCGTAAGGACAAAGACTATACAGTACATAAGACACTATTTAATAACTGGATAAAAAATAGGGGAAAAAAGAAGCCGACTTTGTATTTTTGGTATTTATTTTTATTCAAAGTTTTTCGGTCAAGGACACCTTAGGTGATAGAGACATGTGGCAGGGACCCCTGATACAATCACTGTGTCAAACCAATCATATGCAGAGGTGGCAGAAGTTCATACATTCTTCACTCAGTAGAAGTTTTTAAAGACTGTTAAGGTTTTAAAAGACTCTGGTAAAAGTTGAAGTTCTGACTGCACTTTTTTACTCAAGTTAAAGTAAAGAAGTTTGGGCTCTGACATGTTCTTCAGTAAAAAGTAGTGATTATTACTACCTGTTTTAGTGTCACGCTGGAACTGAACCTCATAGAGCATGAAGAATAAATATTCTTGTAAATGTTTTAAAGTAATTATAGTGTTTTAAATCATCAGGACACCAAAAGGAGCATTTGCTGTTTCCACACGGACGGTTAATGAGGTGATACCGGAGAAACTGTACCTCATCTAACTTTCATACAGATTACAGAATCAGAGAATATTTGTTTTAGATGTTAATTGGTTTATTTAAAAGTAGAAAATGTCTGAGTTTTATATTCATATATATATTAAGTCTGTGAAGCAAATGATCACTGAGATTCAGGTTGTTTTATTTATGTGTCTGTGAAGAGAGATGACAGAGAGGGCAGAGAGCGCCCCCTGTCTGTTTTCTTTATTCTACAAAAGCATGGCGTTTTGTTATTATTATGGGTATAAATGAAAACCCTTTACAGATTCGAATGATGTATTTCTTTTGTCTGTACGATCAAAAAGACAGTCATTTATGTTCATTTCGGTGTTATGAGGAAAAAATACCACAAAACGCATCAGCGCGTCTGTCGACCCCCAGAGGGTAAATTGTGTGAATCATGGCAGATTTTGGTGCTAATTTTAAACTTGGCACATCAATAAACCAAATGTTTACTAATTAAAAATTATTTTTAAGTGGAGTTTATTTATTAATTTTTGATATCTGAGTAAAGAAAAGACGTGTCTGTGGTGTGTGAGAGACAGGAAATTATACACCAGTGGATTGAAAAAGCTGCTCAATGACAGGAAACAGGTTGATGTGCTGAAAACGGCACGAGAAGAAAAAATATTGATGATGCCACCAAACAGATTAAAACTAAAGTAATGAGTCTGGTGTGAAAATGGAAGAAGTAGAAAGTACAGAAATGTGTGTAAAAATGTAATGAGTGAAAGTAAAAAGTAAATAGTGAAGTAAAAAACTGATACCAGAAAAATCTACTTAATACAGTAGCAAAATATTTGTACTTCATTACTTCCTCCTCTGATCATATGACCCTACAGTAGTTTTATTATGTTAAGACATGAGAACTATGTTGTCGTTGTTGTTGTACCTGCATCATTGTAATTATATTTTCATATATTTTAAAATCTTGCAAAAAGGTTAATGCTTCGTAACAAACATATATTTTGCAATGAAAATCACAATTTATTAAGTTTCTCACAGTTGTCTTTTATATTAATAGATTTGCAGTTTTATACATTTTTTACACTTTTGCTTGTAATAATTAGAATATCTTTTAATTAAATATTTTACCTGTGTGATGTTTTTACCCATGTTTATTTTATGTTTTTTAACAAAAAAAATGTAATTCAACATTAATTAATGGACCCCTGCAGTACATCCACGGACCCCTGGTTGAAAAACTGTGCCTCACATGAATGATTTTTGGTATATGATCTGACTTGATATTTTATCCAGTAATTAAAACTTGTAAAATCACAGAGTGATTCTGAGTAATGAGCGTTCATCTATTCCTGGCTGCTCATTCTCTTCTGCATGGTAGATTAGTTTGTTTATCATTTTATTTTATTAACAGAGCATTATTTGCCTATATATATATGTATATATGCAACTGTATATATACACACACACACACACACACACACACACACACACTGTATATTATATATATATATAAAGGCCCTAACATTAAAGCTGACTGCACTTCCTGTCTGCTATCGTCCTGTAGTTATTATTAGAATATTGGACATTTTAAGGTAATCTGATGAAATGTCGCTCCTTAGCGGTGGTTGTGAAATTAAATAATTACCTGATAATTATGTCAATGGAAGGTACATATGAAGAAAGGTTCATGGAGATGATGTCTAACCCACACAAACACTCACAGAAGTTAGTAGTGCCTGTTGAGTCCATAATGATGATTCTTCCAGGACCTAAGTGAAAGCAGGAGGATCAGACACCAGGGTTTATGTCAGACATCTTTGGTCCTCCTTTTGTTTTTTGTGGAGTTTCAGCACTTCAGTCAGAATCACTGCAGACACACCGAGCTGTGGATTACAGTGTGTAAAACCATATACACAATGTAGACTTTTGATCAGAAGGTCATGAGTTCATATCCCAACACCATCAAGCAGCCAATCTGGGGCCCCCAAGCAAGGCCCTTAACCCTCAATAAATAGGATAATTAAAAGTCACACTGGATACGAACATCTGCCAAATGCTGTAATGTTAATGTTTCTGATTTTCAGTAGAAGTAACATTAATAATGTCTCTGCATCTCTGCTTTTTCTTCCAGAAGAAATTAATGATCAGTTTCAAATCGACCCAGTTTTCACCTTCAGCATCAAGACATGTTTCTGTTTATGACTCCACTATATCAGTTTCATCTGGTTTTCAATTCTTGTTCTTTTCTAGTAGAATGAGTGAATGTAGGTCAGGAATCAACCTGTTTTCTGGTTAAGGTTATACAGTGGTACCTCGACATACGAGTGCCCTAACATACGAGTTTTTTGAGGTACGAGCGGTCACTCGGTCGATTTTTTGCTTTGATACGCGAGCAAAAACTTGAGATACGAGCTCGAGACGCCGCTGCTAGATGGCGAAGCGAAGCCAGAAAGCGAAGATTGTGACGAAAATTAAGATAAGCAAAGAAGAAAAAGTAAAAAATTTTAAGTTTAGGGATACGTAGTGTGCAGGAGTGATAGTAAAAAAACTAGTTTTCCCTCCGCCTCCGCTTATCGCCTCTAACTCTAAGAAACCTCAACAAGAGGCATGGCAAAGTATTCCAGCTAAATGTTTGGAGAAATGAACTGTCTGGATGCTGAGAGTGTGTGAAGCTGTTCATCTATTTATAGATTTGTTACACATTAGTGAGTTTGTTGCAAGAAGGAATGCACGTGTCTCTCAAAAACCTGAACAGACTCCACACTTTTCACCGACTCTGTAGACCGAATGAATAAATATATAAATTCTACCGATCGAATTTCTCCGTCTATTTACACGCATCTATAATTATTTATATACGGCTTTAATAGTTGATGGAACGAATCGCCAGATTTTGGGAGGCATGAGGAAAATGTCTTTGCTTTCTTCATTGTTGAGGACAGAATTTCCCAGAACCTTTGCTGATGCAGTGTTACAGCAGGACTCAGGGTTTCATTTCAGCACCTCCGTATCAGCTGCGTAAACTGTTCGACTGTGAGTTATACCTCCGATTTATGGCCCAATTCCTGGACCGGAGGCGACTGTAGATCACAGTGTGTGATGTGGAGGAGTAGATTAGAGACACAATTTTCGCCCACCGGTAAGGATTTATAGATACACAATATATAATAACAAGTAAGAGCTACAAATCTGTAGGAAATTCCTGATTATCTATTTCACCCTGAAACACCTGATCACTCCGAGGAACCAGTGTGCACCATGAAGACCACAGTGGCAGTTCACAATCTGGAAACTTCTCAATGATAGGATGTCTGGACCCAGTTCAACACAAAGTATGGCAAATGTTTGTGGACACCTGAGCAGAAGATCGGGATGTTGCTGGGGGGTATTGATAGAGGTGTGGAATTCTGGGAATTGAAGTAATCACAACCCTAGATGGAGATATTTCTCCTCTCATTGTGTTGCTTTTCATTTACATTCATAGCATTTGAGGGCCTCACTCAAGGGCCCAGCAGTGGCAGCCTGGTAATGGTGAAATTGGATCTTGTGACCTTCTGATCCTCAATCCAAATGCCTTAACCACAAAGCTACTGCCTCCATTTTAGTTCTAATTTACATAATTTATTTTTCAATTTAATCTAATTTAAGTGTGTGTGTGTGTGTGTGTGTGTGTGTGTGTGTGTGTGTGTGTGCGTGTAATCATGTGAAATTTGACTACTGACTGATGTAACATTGAACCCATGATGGATAGCAGTTGGAAGTAGTTTGAAGGCCCTGTGAGTGTGATGATCATTTTAGCGCTAAAAAGACGCTCAGATGGTTTTGATGTAAAAAAAATTTTCTTGCAAATTAGCCTGAGAGTTTATATTTTCCAGCTCAATTAAATCCAGTATTTGATGTAAATGCATGTGTTCTCAAATGATGAGGAAAAATGGGGAGGATGTGAAGAAGAATAAAGCAAGAAAAATGTAACACGTTTAATACACAACCTTTTCTTTGGTCCCTTTTAATGGGGGTCTCTGCTGACAAGTGCTAATTAGCATTAGCCTCGAGCAGATGTGTAACTTTCACGCTGTGAGGGAGAGAGAGAAAGACGCCAGGATTGAGGGCCTTGCTTAAGTGCCCAGCAGTGGTATTTTGGCAGTGCTGGGATTTGAACTCTCAACCTTCTGACCTTCTTAAGAATTTAGGTCTCAGCAAGCTGATGAAAAAGAGTTCAGTCTAAGCTCAGCAATCTCAGCTCGTATCAACAAGTCTCGCTAATGTGACTGAGGGTTCGTGCAGGGTTCGCCCTAAACACGTATAAGAAAGAGAACAATAAACGAGGGCATCCAAACTCTTTTCCAACTTTATTACACACTTCTCACACATGACATGGAAAACTCCAGAAAACCTGCCAACACTCTAGTGCACCCAGTGCACATGCCCCTTGCCAATCTATGGCGAGCCCCCGAGGGGAAAAATGCGTACACACACATACAACGAGCGGCAGTTGATCCAGAATTAGTGCAGCATAACAGAATGAAATAAATGAGATAAACACTCCTTTTCCTTAATAACAGCATGATAAAGATCTTAATAAGATTCATGACCTCTGCTTGCTGCGACCTCTGGGTGGAGCCGCCATTCCAGCCCCTGCCTCGACAGGGTGTCTACTGCCTCATTCAACCGGCCCGGGATGTAAACTGCTCTCAAAGAGAGCAATTTCCCCTGGTCCCAAAGGATGATCTGGTGCACCAGCCTGCACAGGGGGCGCAGCGAACTTAGACCTCCTTGATGTTTGATGTAGGAGACCACCGCAGTATTGTCTGTACGGTCCAACACATGGTGACCTCTGAGGTCTGAGAGGAAATGCTTCAGCACTGGAAGCACGGCCAGCATCTCTAGGCAGTTGATGTGCCAGCATAGATGGGGCCCTTCCCACAGACCTCGGGCGGAGCGACCGCTCATGATCGCTCCCCACCCAGTGAGGACACATCCGTCATTAGCGTAAAGCGACGACCAGGGACTTCCAGCACGGGGCCTAGAGATAGGAACCGGGAAACTCTCCAAACATCTAAGGCACATAGGCATCACCACGTGACCTTATTCGTGCGGAGGGGGTTGCCCCTCCGTGAGAAACCATGGGTCCTGAGCCACCACTGAAAGGGTTTCATGTAGAGCAGGTCAAGTGGATTCACACTGGACGCAGCTGCCATAAGCCCTAGCAGTTTCTGGAACTGCTTGACAGTGAAAGGCTGCCCTTCTCTGACCTTCCTGACGGCCCTAAGGATGGCCACAATGCGGACAGGGGAAAGCTGCGTGCGCAAAGTAGTCGAATCCCATATGACACCAAGATAGGTGGTTCTCTGTAATGGAGAAAGCACACTCTTTCTGGCATTCAGCTGAAACCCCAATGCCTTCATGTGGGAGAGAACGACATCTTGTTGCTGGACCGCCAACTGCTCTGATTGAGCTAGGATCAACCAATCGTTGATGTAGTTGGGGATGCGGATGCCCTGACACACATTTTGTGAAGGTACGGGGTGAAAGGCCAAACGGAAGAACCCAATATTGGTAAGCTTCGGCCCCGAAAGCGAACCTCAGGAACTTCCCTGTTAGAAGTCATTGGATCTGATTTGAAGCACGACCTGCTTGAGGGTCAGCATCTTGAACCTGAGTCTCATGAGAGAGCGGATCAGCTGACGTAGATCTAAGATAGGACGCAACCCTCCGTCTTTTTTGGGAACTATGAAGTACCGGCTGTAGAACCCAGACTCTCGTTCTGATAGAGGGACCACCTTGATGGCCTCCTTACTTTCTGTTCCATGATCAGAGCCTGCTGGCTTCCCACCAGGGTGGGAAGAACCCCATGAAAACGTAGTGGACCAGACAACATTCCTGGCAGAGTGCTCAGGGAATGTGCAGAACAGCTAATAGATGTATTCACCGACATCTTCAACATCTCCCTGAGCAGAGCCATTGTTCCTACATGCCTCACTATCGTCTATCATCCCGTCGCACTCACACCCATCGTAATAAAGTGCTTCATTATATATTATACAGCAGGTCGGCGCTATTGTGTGTTTTGCTGTCTTATGTTGTCTGTCTGCACTGTTTTTTTGTCTGCACTGTTTGCACTTGGTTGCACACGATGCACTTTATGTGTCGAGGACACTTACTTTAGTCTTTAACTCTGTGTTCTGTGTGTAGCTTTGTGCTGTGTGATGTTTTATGTAGCACCAGGGTTCTGGAGGAACGTTGTCTCATTTCACTGTGTACTGCATCAGATATACAGATAGTCCCTGAGTTACGATGGTTCGACTTATTTTTGCTGTACAAATATTAAAGATTTCATGCAACAGGCAGCAGCGTACGATGTAGGATACGTTGGGCGCAGCTGGGATGAGCAAATCTCTCGCCCTGTGAGACGTCCCAATCTCGCTAGCAGTCGACAGAGTAAAGTGTCTCAGTGTGTATTTTTTTCTGTTTTAAACAGCAATTTTAGTGATAAAAGCATGTCTTCCATGCGCCCAGTTATGCTCTCCTGCTGGTAGTGAAAATTATCACTTTAGAGCAGAAAATGAAAATTATAAATCAGCATGAAGCAGGAAAGACTGTCACAGTCATAGCACCATCTTCAACTTACGATATTTTTGAGGTTTGTCATAACGTATCTCCATCATAAGTATGTACCTGTACATATGGTAGAAATAGCAATAAAAGCTTCTTGATTGACTTAGTTTAAATGAAATTTAATTTCAAATGCATTTTGTTTAGTAGTCTACAGGAATAAAACATGTGCATCATCGTCCATCAATATATATAATTATTTTGTGTCTCGAACTTTCCTGCACAGGGTTTTGCACTCGTTATTTGAATATTACCATATTGACTTCATTGGATTATTTAATAGAACATGACTGCTCAAAACGGTCAAACTCAACTGCTCAAACCTGCACATTCAAAACATACATTATTACTCTGACATTTTTAATGTAAGTGTTAAATGTAAGGGAACTGTTAAGTACAGTAAGAAGGCTTTATATGTTGAGGTGCTTGATGTTAAATAAATGTTTTTTTAAAAAGTCCTTGAAAGTTCTCGAATGTGGTGTTTCTGAAAGAGTGGAAACCCTGATTGTTATGCTGCGAGAAATGGAGGCAGAAGCCGAAGTGCAATTCTCTTTAGTTTAATGCAAAAAAGACACACGGGACACCGTAGCGATTGAAGAGAAGCCGGGTTAGAAGGAGGGGGGGATCCCGGTGAAACGGCAGATGGAGAGAGAAGTGTATCCGTGGTACGTCCAGAAGGGACGAGGCCCACACAGTCTTAGCACGGGACTGCCGAACAGGAGATGAATATCCGTGGTACGCCCTGGAGGGGCGAGGTCCACACAGTCCTATTACGGGACTGAAGCTTGACGAAGTATCCGAGGTGCGCTTGGGTGAAAGCGCGGCCATAGTGCAGTGGAAGAGTCCAACTTAATCTGATGCATAGCGTTCAATAAAGAATGATGTTCAGAAAGAGTGAGGTCTTTAAGTAGGCGCAGGTAACGAGTGTCAGGTGTAGGTGGTTAGTAGGGCGGCGACGCGCTCCGTTTGGGTGGGGCACGCATGAGAGAAGACGTAGGAGTCTCCCTGACACTGATACTGTATAATCAACAAATATTCAATTATTAGTAAACTATTCTCCCAAATATTTAGAATGATCCAGTATGCTTTGGATTTGTTACATTGCTTTAGTTTGGTCTGTCATCATGTAAATACTATTCAAATTCCAAGTCCAAATAGTTAAATTGTTGAAACATAGTAGCAAGTTAGTTTATGTAACCAAAAACTGAAATTCTCTTTGCTGCCACTTGATATAAAAATGTAACTTTACCAAAATGCTTTCAGTTGTGGGTGAGAAAGGAGCAAAAACAGCTTCATCGCAGTCAGTCAGCACGTCCTACAAGGAAGGGGTCCCGGACCTCCCAGGAGCATTAAGGGACCCCCTCATAAAGCGCAAAAAAAGAAATTTGGGGGCTTTCCCTGGTTTTTATTAAAACTGGGATACTAGATGCTTTTAAATGACCATGCTGGTGCTGCCACAAAGCCATACTGTCCTTTATTGGCCCCAATTTTATAATAAACTAATCCAAATTAGATTTGATGGACAGGATTGGAAATGAGTTTATTAGAGGAACAGCACATGTAGGACGTTTTGGTGACAAGGTGAGAGAGGTGAGATTGAGATGGTTTGGACATGTGCAGAGGATGGACATGGGGTATATCAGTAGGAGAATGCTGAGGATGGAGCCACCAGGAAGGAGGAAAAGAGGAAGACCAAGGAGGAGGTTTATGGATGTGGTGAGAGAAGACATGCAGGTAGTTGGTGTGAAAGAGGCAGATGTAGAGGACAGGGGGGGATGGAGACGGACAGTATTAGCTGTTCAGTATTAAATCTAAGTAAAGCTGGCCTAAGCTAAATTTCTCAAAAATTGCTCCAGGATGAGGTGAATCTGCTGGATCTTCTTGTTCACTATGTTCACCACTGAGCTAATGCTCAGTGTCTAATTTCTTTTTTTTCTTGCTTCTCTCGCTCTGCCTGTGCGTGAAGCAGAAGTTCTGTTCTCAGTCAGTGAGGAACGAGGAGATCCATCTATCAGAGTCGCTTCAGCCTGGAGCTCACGGACTCGACCCCTGGGCTCTGTTTAGCTCTGATGTTAGAGAGATTTGTGGTTATGAGCTGAGATTGCTGAGCTTGGGGAAATTTCTCGTCAGGTTCCTGAGACTGAAACTCTTAAAGCTCTTATCCAAGTCTCACGCTGCGGGCAGGAACCGTCTCAATCAGTTTCCATCTTTTATCTTACCCTCATCTTCAGTTTATACAGCAAGGCAGCACACGAAGCAGTGTGTGAAGGCAAGTCACGGAGCTCCAGGTTCCACTTGAGATATTTGTATCTTGCTGATGAAGACATGCAGGAGACAGACACAACAGTCGCAGCATGCATCAGAGTTCTGTAAAAGAGCCAACACCAACCACCAGGCCAAGCATGTGACTGATCCCCGTCTCCATATCGCTCACTCAGAACCTCACATCTAATAGGGGTGGCTGTTATAGCGGTATGAACGTGACTACCGGTGTTATATTGCGGCATGATTTTGCTGTAACATTGACACCGTGACATATTCATGAATTTAGCATTTTTATTGTTTTGTTTAATTTGGTACTTTTTACAACCTTACTAATGACGATTCAGAGTCACGGCTGAACATTTAACTGCTTGTCCTCTACTGTGTCCAATTCCTTACTACACAATCGAGCAAAAAATGGAAAGACGTAACATAAGTGTAATAACACATCGCATAGCGAAGGACATCATACCCATTCAAACTGTGGAGAAATAAAAGTCGGTTCAAACTCTAGAGCCAAGATACGAGATTAGCAGCCGCAAATATTTTAGAAAGAGTTTAATACAAAATCAGTAACGCTGCATTTTTCTAGTTAAATAAGTTTTAATAAAATTTTTTGCCTGTAATTTAACTAAAATCTACTATAATGTAAAGAAATATAAACTATGATGTACTATAATGTAAAAGAAACTACTGCTACTAACCAGGGCTGTAATGATTCTTCAAGTAACTCAATTACAAACATTCATATTTGACTCAATGCATTGTTTAGTCCATTTAAATAACACTGAGCACTGTGTTTCCCCACGGACTATTTTTACTGACGCACCTCTTGCTAAACTCTGGAGGGCTCTGGACAGGTAACACTAAAGATGCTGCAGAAAGGAAAATGGAGGAACAGGGAGAAAATGGTGAGGGGCAAGGAGAAGATTCAGACCAAAGAAAACTGCAGAAAGTATCCAAAGTTTGGGATCATTTCTATTTAAAACAAAGTAAACACTTCAGTTCTGTTACCGTTTTTAAAGTCATTTAAAATTGATTTTAATATTTCTATTTATATACAGTGGATTCAAAAAGTCCCTGTGCTGTGGCGTGTAGAGCAGGTAGTGGAGCACGTTTAAACACGATTTAGCGCGAGGAACAATTTTAACAGCTTTTCCTGAGACAATAATTATGAGTTTCATTAAACAAATCTTTTCCCATAACTTACTCTACACTGCCGCTGCAGAGGGACTTTTTAAATGTAACTGTATTTGTATTTTGATGTAAAATTGCTATTAAATTCACTAGGGTCCCTGGTGGTCTAGTGGTTAGGATGTGGCGCTCTCACCGCTGCGGCCCGAGTTCGATCACAGTCCAGGAACCAACCCCAGCCACTCTTAGTGCAGGTCCCAAGCCCGGATAAATGGGGAGGGTTGCGTTAGGAAGGGCATCCAGCGTAAAAACATGTGCCAAATCAAACATGCGGATGATCCGCTGTGGCGCCCCCTAATGGGAGAAGCCGAAAGAAAGTTATTATTGCTATTAAATGCACTAAATGGGTTTTAGTTTTTTACTAACTATAATAGTTTTTATAATTTCAGCAATAAAAATGTCTTTTTTTTAAAAAAAAAAAAGAAAACCAAATGACTTGTTCATTTTAAGAGACTCTTATTTAGTGTTGCTCTTTAATAAGTAAAAAAAGTTCCTTTTATCAGATAACTCGATTAATTGACGGAATAATCGTTAAAATAATTGATTACTAAAATAATCGATAGCAGAAGCTCTAATACTTACCTAACTCCAGTGCTCATGTTAGTTCTCACTCTCCAGTGTTCTGTAGTGTTTAAAGACTATAATCACACTCTTGATGTCACCCAAATGAGAATGAGGTTCTGCTTTTGAGTCTGGTTCCTCTCAAGGTTTTTCCTCATAACATCTAAGGGAGTTTTTCCTTCACCACAGTCACCCCAGTCTTCATCATCAGGGATAAACACACAAACTATTTGTCTGTCTGTTTGTCTGACTAGATACCATCTGCTGATGGTTAGTGATGTTTAATGTTGGTATTGGATTGTTCCTGATACTGTAGCAAATATTGATGTTGTATCCAGCAGGAAATCTGCCTCCATGTAACTCGTGTTGTTAATAATAATAACAGAATGAGTTTTATGTGTAAAATTAAATACAAAGTTTTGGGAAAAAGAGAAACACACGTGAATTCATTAGGAGTCTCAGAATTCAGAGGAAACTTCGGTTCATTCTGAAGAAGAAAAACAAGAGAAAGAGTGAAAACGGTTCACCCGTGAGGATGCGACTCAATGCTGTGAATGTGAACTTTCAACTCTGTGAAGGAAATTAAAAGAGAGAAAACAGCACATCCCTCGTTCCGGCACAGATAAAGAGCAGGCAGGCTCAAGGGAGTGTTTCTGATCCTCCTGTTTAATGATTGCTGTGTTTACCATAAAGATTTCCTTCTAAATATCCCCAAAGTCTGAGAAGCAAAGGCGAATGAACGTGTTTTTAAAATACAGAAGTGTAGATAAAATGAAGGTCTGATTTATCACCTGTTCATATGAACTGATCCGATCCGAGCAGGAGCGTCAGACGACTCGGCAGCTGCTTTCAGGCTGATAAACGGCGGTGTGTTTGTGATTTCTGATGTGTGTTGTGTTACTCTGTTTTTGGGGTTGTGTGAGGACACACACTGGTCTTCAGGACCGTGGGGTTCAGTAGCAGATAATCAGATTAGCCGGTAAGCTGGTGGAGTCGCTGCGGTGATGGTGGAGATTAAAGCATCACGCTTATTAAACTGATCTGATTCGGATCTTCAGCAGCTGCTGTCTCCGAGTAAAAGCTCTGCAGCTGAGTTCGGGTTCTGCTCCGAGAGCCTCGGGGTCGGGGTTTAGCTCTGATTGAGTCAATCTGTTCATCTAGGAATGCTGTGGGGTTTTACTGTTTAGGATAAATAGTTAATCATCAGATCTTTGATTGAGATAACGTCTAATCTGTTTTTTCAACAGGAGTCCATGATTTGGACACATTTTAAGACAGGTTCACTTCCCATCTTATCATTCCATAAAGTTAGGAATAAGTGTAGATTCAATCATGGCATGTGATGTAGAGCTCTCCACAATAGTGGTGCTGAATCGTCGCTGTCCGTTCAGCACCCGGCCGGCAGTTGCGTTCGATAATATAGAAATAATAACCCAGGTGTAGGTGTGAGGTGTTACAGGACGTTAGTGGGTGATGTGGAGGTGAAGAAGGTCCCGAGGTGAAGCGGAGAGCATTATAATGGTGTAAGGTCTCACACCTAGTCGTGGATTATCACCTTATGCTGTAGTCACTTTCCAGCATTGAGGAGTTTAAGATGAATAGATCCAAATAAAAGCTTCATTCTCATTACTCATTTTAAATAGGCTTCGCTAAATCTGCAATTCTGCTGCTCTGAACAATGAAGCTGTTGAAGTAACTCCTGCTGCTGTGTTTTGTTTTCTTTCGGTTTTTTTCCCATTCTCCATTTCTCCAGCTTGTTTCCAAATTCATCTTGTGCCTCGAGATGTTTCTTAAAATCCCCGTATTCACCATATAAGATCCATCACATTCAGAAATCCTCAATGTATCTTAGAAAGGTCAGTAGGAAATGTCTTCAATAGTTGGATGGAACCGGAGTTATGACTCACTGTTACAGAGTTCATTCATTTGGAATAAAATCTAGCAATGTGTGTTAGCGTTGGTATAGGCAGCATTAATGAGTATATAACTAACATTAATTAACATATAGGTAGCATCAATTAGCTACATGGATTAGGAATGATAATAGATGAAAAGAGTCATTATGTTTACTGTGACGTGTCAAATGAGACCCTTAATGGGTCAAATACATGGTGTCTTATATGCGTTCTTTCAGCTTGTTTTGGCCATGTGGACATTAGACCAGTGAAGTGTAAAAGTAACATAGCACAACTCTAGATGGAGTTCTTTTTAATTGGAGTCTACTCTGGGCAGCTGCCGATGGTTCCAGATCAACGTCCTATGAAGTTCCTGAGCAACTCAAGAACTTTGAGGATGGATTGGACTGGAAGTTATATCAACAGTCTGCTATGGAGTGCTGAGGATCACAGTTTGCATGAACAGTACTTAATGTCAGCATCTATCACTGAACAGTTCATAACCTCAACACTGATGGAACTGTAATGATGGACATTCGGTGTTGAGGATGCAGATGGGTTTACTTTAGAGTCTGGTTCCTCTCAAGGTTTCTTCCTCGAGACTCAGGGAGTTTTTTTTCTTCACCACAGTCACCACTGTATCACTCATTTTATACAACTTTATAATCTTTCTCTCTCTAGTGTCTACTGTCCAACTTGCTCCACATATGGAAGGTTCTTACTTTCCCCTCTAATTTCCTCCACCCTGAAACCATGGGAATGTTCATCTAGCTGTCTTCTACTTCCTATAAATGTTTATATCATTTCAAATAAAAAATTTTTAAATGTTAACAATTCAGACTTGGGAGCCTTGAAGAAGAAAAAAAAAAACATTTCTTTCTCACCCAGCAGGCGATGACCTGTTGAATCTGAAGAACCCTGACCTCGAGCACTCAACCCGAAATGAGCAACATACACCACATTCATGTTTGTCTGTTGCCGTGGATACGGCACGACCAGAAAGACTTCCTCCAGCTTCATCAGCAGCTCTGGTGCAGTTATTAGCAACACGTCTGATCACGGAGCAGATCTCTGTCTCACGCTTCCTCACACTCGCTGCTCCTCCTGCCTGAGACTGCCTGAGACTGCCTGACTCTCAGCACACTGATCTATAAATAGAATGATGTTAATGAGTCAAACACTGATTCATTTCTATTATTATTATCCCAAAATAAAAAAAATAAAAGATCATCATTTATTCCTCTCTAAATGTTCTGCTTGATGTTGAACTGATGCTGAACTGCATGTTGGTGATCAGTAGATACACTGAGGGCCGATCAGAACACGTGTAAAACAGAGCGTGAACTCGACTCTGATTGGCGACTCGCTGCGTGTTTCACCAGTTACGTTTTTATCCTCATTAATAGAAAGAAACGACTGATTTCACTAAATGTAGTTGAGTAAAAAGTTTTGAAATGTAGTGAAGTTACAGTAAAAATCTCCCCAAATGGAAACACTTCAGTAAAATACAGATCCGTGAAAAAGCTTAAATACAGTAACAAATTACATTTACTTCATTACTGGTACATAATTCAGAGCAATTTACAGTACTATAATCTAAAAACTTACAGTAAATGTATATATATAAAATCTCCCAACATCCTGCATAGACGCTGCTTCATTTGCCTGCTGCACAAAACATTAAATATTTACAATATTACAATTTCGTTGTGTCGCTATCGTGAGATTGAAAAAACGCAAGTCAGTCTATCGTAACTCAGAGACCGCCTGTGTGGAGAAATTCCTCTAAAATTCCAGAAATTGTTCCGACATCAGATTCCAGACATTTTCATAGCAGATTTATGGCTAGTGTTAAAACTAAATGTTGAGGATAAACCAGTTTTGTGTTTTTTTGTCTGAAACTTAACAATATTTTTTCATCTCGTTCATAATCATTATCTTGTTAAACGCTTCTCTGACAGTTTAAAGTGAAGGTTGGTCAGAAATGCTTCTCTGATGGTTTCATGATCGTTATGATATACCTAGCATGACCGTTAACAACCCCCCCCGCAGTATGAAGGTGTGATAAGTGCACTAGTGTCCAAGTCGCCCACAGCATCCCACTGATCCAGAAAATTGAAGCGGACTCAGGCTTGAAATGAGTTGAGACGGCTGAGAGAGGAAGAGTTATCCACGAGACGCTGAAAACTTTCCCTCAAATCCCCGGCTGATGGAGAGGTATAGAAAGATCTTGTCATCTGTAACCAGACTGATGGAGGGAATTTGGATCTGGGATGACAAACGCCTCCACATGGATTCCACCGAGGGTTACTCGTGACTCACTTCTAAATCCAGGTTATTTTTTTCGGATCTCGTCGAGGTTTTGAGTTTTAAAAATCAAATTACACGCTGTATCTCCTTCGTCTTTTCATCCGCAGATCTCCTCTTTCCTCTCATTGCCAGAATACGCTGCTACATCCTTCATCTTTAACTTCTTCCTTTCACTGTTTTGCAACATTCCTGCCTTCTGTCCTCATGAATTCATTTTTAAATTCAATCTAAATGCTAAACTATTTATGTATTAATTTATAATTTACATTACATATAATAAATATATTATATAACATAATAATACATTACATAATTATATATGTATGTGTATATATTACATTTAGGGCTGCAACTAACGATTATTTTGGTAATCGATTAATCAGACAATTATTTTTTGATTAATTGATTAATCAGATAAAAATATATTTTCAAACTTAGATGTTTTTGCTTATTATAACTATATAAACCCTTAATTCAGGGTATTTATGTATACATGTGTACTTTAATAATGCATACGTCACATATTGAGTTTAATTACCTTTAATTTTGACATTTTAATGCTAATAGTGGCTGCTGGTTGACGAGTGAATGGGGGGGCGAGGGATCTCCTATAAACAAATTCACTCATGCAATATTTGTATTGTATTTTGCAGATGGCAAGCTGACAACCATGCTTAAAAAAAATCGACATAATATATAACATTGTTTTGACAATTTTTGGTTAAAAATATACATAGATATTTGGTTCAGTTGTGAAGATATAAACATCTGGAATAAATAATTAATTACATTTTGTGCAATAATTAAACGATATATGCATAAATTAGATATGCAAGCATTTAAACATAGTAAAGTCGCAGTAAATCACATTTGAAAACAGATACGTTCGTTGTTATAGTAGACAAATGCTATAAAAAGAGAAAACACAGCAAACTTAAAGTGAAAAAATCTGCATTAGTGTACAAATGCATAAACATTCACTGGAAAGCACAACAGTGAGTAAAAATGTGATCGTTTACTGCTGCTGTTATTTGCTGTGTTTAGATTTAGTGTTTCTTTGCACTGGTTTAATTGAATCATCACGATGTCGTGAGAGAATTGATTACGCAACCTGATGCTCGCGAGTCACGACAGAACGGAATCCAGTGCGACAAACATTTCACACAATATCACTTCATTAAACTACACCTGATGAGGATTATAGAGTTTTTACTCACCGTGCTGATGTTCCACCTTCATCCATGACTCCAGTGTGTTTCCTTTTCCTTTCCATTCCACACAAACTCCGCTTTGCATAACTTCCAGTTTTCTTTGTTGTGTTTAATATAAAATGCTGCCATGCCTTGTGTGATTTGGGACGCACACTTTTTCCTGCTGCCGGTTGACCCTGTACTCCATTTTGCAGCACCTGTGTTATCTCACTATCACACAAACCTGTAACTTGAGCAGTCCCACTAATCCACAACCGCATTCATTTGACAACTAATTTCATTATCGATTATTTTCGATTTTATCATTTTATCTATTAGTTGTTGCAACTCTAATTACATTGTACAATTAACACATCGTGGCGTATTATTAATATTATTGTTATATTTGTTTTGTCTTTAACAAAGTCTAATAAATAAAATATAATAATATAATAATTAAAAAGGGCTGAACAAATGAATAAATTCCTATTAACATCAAATTAAATAAATAAGCATTTTTCCCCCAATTAATTGACTTTTAAAAAATATTAATTTTAATTTTGAAGTAAGTTTTCTTCAGATCATTGCACGTCTGCACACCATGTTGTGTTAATTTGCACACCTGAGTCACGTTACTGTGTATGTAATTAACACATATATCCATGTATATTACTCACGTCTCCCAGTATTCTGTCTTTCGTTTGTTTTTACTATTTCCTCTTTTATGCTTTGTGGTTGTTTCCTTGTTCCTGGGAAAAGTTTGGAAACACCCTTCATAACAATAAAAATATGAAGAGTGACTTTGAGCAAACAAATCTAGAAATGTCCAGAACTTTCCTTTTTATTGAAAAATCCCCCCTTTGTATGAAGAACAGCTTTACGCAGTCTCTGCATCCGGACACTTCATTTCTCCAAATGTTCAGCTGAAATACGTGCCTCAAATATGTTCTTCACTAATTGGAGGTTTTCTTCTTCATCTCAGAGCAGTTCAGTAGGATTGAGGTGCGGTGACTGGGCAGGTAGTTCCATGATAGATAATCACTCCAGACGTCTGTCTGCTCTCTAAATAACACGTCAGGAACTCAGACGTGTGCTTCGGCTCATCGTCTTGTTGTACGGTGAAGTCGCTTCCAATGAGCTGCAGTCCAGACGGAACTGCATGGTGGTGAACTTTCACTTTCCAGAATCTTCTCTGCTCCAAAACAACCCCAAACCATGAAACTTCCACCTCCATGTGTGCGTGTGGGGGTGAGGGAGTCTGATCACATCTTCTCTCCTGTTCTCCTTCTTACACAAGTTCTTCTGATAAAGACAAAAATAACACAAATTTCATAGAACTTTCTTTCAGTCATTCAGTTTTTGTCTTTTGCTGAGTTTCTTGGAACATCAAAGGAACATTTGTGCGTCTTAAAATCCCTCTTTCTGTAATCAAACAGTAAAAATAGACTTTAACTGGAATAAATTCATTAATGAAATAGTGAATAAGATGAAATGAGATCTTGTCTGGTTGCTGCTCTGCCTCAGGTCTCAGGAACACTTGTGTGGTTATGAAACTGTGAGATGAAACACACAGGGTTTAACACTCAGTAAATATGACTAATTTGTCTTCCTCAGCACGCTATACCTCTGGGCTGGATTTCTGGCTCTTCTCTTTTTTCCTTCATGTCGTGTTTCAGTGCTGGAGGAACTGCAGGCTAATTGGAGGGTAAAGAATGAGCGCTTGGCAGGACTGAACACACAGATGCTTTTTCTCTCCTTCTCTCTTTCCTGTTTCGGGGCCTGGCGTTGCAGTCAGTGCTCTCTTTTCCAGGCCAGGATGATGTGGTGAATTCAGATGAACAGGAGCAGAGTTGCAGTGTCAGTGATAAAGCAGAGCAGATGGTAGCTTCAGCTGTTTGTTCCCTCCATATCGATTTTAGTGTTCTTTTTTTTTTTTTAATGTTAAAGTTTGAAGAGGCTTAAAACTTTAGCCATATAAATCTCCAGAGCTGCCACTTACAGGACCCAGATCTGCTCCTCATCCACACAACCCACCACAGCTCAGTGTAGAGAACAAATCAAGAAGGAAATCAGAAATCAGTAGGGATGAGGATTAGTGTCTACCGACATCACACAGGGCTTCGTGGACAGATTAAAGACGAGTCTTTGGTCTGCAGGAGAAATAGGAGAAGACTGCGACCATTCGGGAAAAAATAAATCATCATCTCATAAAGCCAGAAAATGATGTCAGTACACCCTGAAAAAAATCCGGATCAGAACATGTTAAATGGAAAGTAGGAAAACCAATTGATCCAGTTTGAAGCTTCATTTGAAACTTTCAGTTCATTCGTCTTTCCATCCATAAACCAGTTCCTTCTTCTGATTAAGATGCTCCATCCCTTTACCGTGTCCTCAGTACAGAAAAACGCTTTAATGGGTCGATGCTATTAATGAATAGTGCCATGTTAATGTATTGGCCTGAAATGTTCTGAATACTGATTTGTGTAATTTCAGTATTAAATCCCCCCCCTGCTCTCGCTTCACTCAGCTCCGTGTTACGACTCCGGGGGACCATGTAGGTCTTCAGACTTGTTTAAAGACCTGAGTGGTAGGTAGGTGCTGGACAGTGTCAGTGTTTTACATCTGAGACAGCAGCTACAGGAAATCAGATGGAAGGCAGTGATGTGGAAGAACTCTGAGAGATTAGAATGAAGCTGTGAGATGAAAGTGCTGTGGAAGTGCTGAAGTGTGTTAAGTAATATTACATCCACCTCACATTACAGGCTACAGAAGCTACAGGAGCTACAGGGGCTGATATTGTGAGGGAATAAACAGAGAGTGTGTCACCCTGTTACTGTGAGAGCACATTACTCACTCACATTACTCACATTACTCACTCACATTACTCACTCACTCACATTACTCACTCACATTAATCACTCACATTACTCACTCACATTAATCACTCACATTAATCACTCACATTACTCACTCACATTAATCACTCATATTACTCACTCACATTACTCATATTACTCACTCACATTACTCATATTACTCACTCATATTACTCATATTACTCAGTCATATAGCTCACTCACATTACTCATATTACACACTCATATTACACACTTACATTACTCACATTACTCTTATTACTCACTCACATTACTCACTCACATTACTCAGCATTTCTCACTTTACTCACTAACATTTCTCATATTACTCACTCACATTACTCACTCATATTACTCACTCACATTACTCAGCATTTCTCACATTACTCACTCACATTACTCATATTACTGACTCATATTACTCACTCATATTACTCACTCACATTGCTCACTCACATTACTCAGCATTTCTCACAATTCTCACTCACATTACTCATTCACATTACTCACTCATATTACTCATATTACACACTCACATTACTCATATTGCTCACTCACATTACTCACATTACTCACTCACATTACTCACTCACATTACTCAGCATTTCTCACAGTACTCACCAACATTACTTACTAACATTATTTACCACATTACTCACTCACATTACTCATATTACTCACACACATTTCTTAGCATTACTCAGCAGTTCCCACATTTCTCATATTACTCAAACTATACCCACTTACCTCACTGAGCATTACTCACTCACATTTCTCACATTACTCACATTACTTTAAGATGTTTAGATAAGTAAATATCTGTAAGAATTTGATTTATTTGGCAGTAGTGGCGTGTAATGAGCACTGCTATGGACGGAGGGTTTGAGCACTGAGACGATGCAATCACAGTAAAAGGCTGTTTTATTAAGAGAGAGGGCAGACAGATCCAACACGGGATCCAAACCCATAAACATGAGGCAGACAGAGGTCAGGTGATGAACAGACACCCCAGACAGGGCAGAACAAGAGGGAAAGATTAACAGGATGTAAATCTGTTTATTAGGAAACTTTGTTCTGTGTGTTTTTATAACTTTTTTAGCCATTTCCATGATGTGGAATATATGACCACCTTATTTTAGACCTCTGGCAAGATGGCAGATAACTTATCCCAGACACCAGCAGGGAGAGGAGAACAAACAGAGATGGGTGATCTTACAAAAGTGTCTCCCAATCTGAATTTGCCATTATAAACATTTATCTGAATAATCTCACAGAGGAGAATGGCCTCATGCCTGGAGCCGACATGACATTTGAGGTCAAATTTATGACTGGGAAATTTAAATAGGCAAACTCATCTTGTTCATAGCAAACTCTTATTTAGATCGCATTCAAGATTTCTCAGTTGCTGGAGTCCAGGTGGATGGCAAGAAAAGCAAAAATGAGTTCGATAACCAGGATATCAAACATGAGAAACTAACGGCTCGCTACAGACAGGCAGCAAATTGCAAAACTTCACGAGCAAACACCGGGGAATTAATACACAATAATCATACGGCAAACTCAAGACAGCTGTGGACAGTGAAGATACATGAGGGACACAACTGCTGACAGGACACGGGTGGGGACATGACAAGAAAACAAAACCAAAACACACTCCATTAAAAGATTCCTGAGAGTATTCATTTTTACACTAATGCATATGTAATCATTTCCTGCACATCTCTGGGATTTAAATCCAAATCGGTCAGGCCAGTAGTTTGTTACAAACTCATCTGGATCCCCAATCCTGCACTTTCAGTGCTATTAAATACATCATAGAAATACTCCTAGGTAATAAAGATCACTTCAGAATTCAAATACTTTCTTTCACTTCGTACTGAAACCAAAAGATATCGAAACACATCATTCAGCCGTGCATGTATTAATTAAAACACTTAGCCACGTCCCCTACAACAAGGTCAAAGTAAGTAGTATATATATTCCTATGAGCCATGTGTAGTGTGATTTTTTTATAAAGAAACGTCTATTACAATTAACATTCAGTGACATTATTGAACACACACACACACACACACACACACACACAGGTCTGGAAAACACTGTGTGGTTCTTCACCTGATGTGTGTGTTCATGTCCACTCAGGGGGACGTTCTGTGGTGCTGCAGATGTTTGTGTGAAGGTTAGAGCCAATTCTCACATTGAGCCAGTGATAAAACACAAACATGCAGGAGGAATGTGTGAGGTGTGTGTCAGGTGTGTGTCAGCTCATCATTATCACACATCAGGTTTCAGCATGCACTATACAATCTCGCTGTATCGTATGCTAGCTTTGTTTTGACGTCAACGTATTTTTTTTTTCTAGAGCCTGTATTTATCTCTGATGCAGAGAGGATACACTGCATAGTGAGGACCTGTTTAATGACAGAGAGGACACACTGCA
>JAAIIK010000409.1:436798-446798 GCA_014706435.1 Silurus glanis
CTCTCTCTCTCTCTCTCTCTCTCTCTCTCTCTCTCTCTCTCTCTCTCTCTCTCTCTCTCTCTCTCTCTCTCTCTCTCTCTCTGTTGTCTGTTTTTTTCCTCTCCATCACTTTTTTCTAGTATCTCTTCATCACGTTTTTCTTTTCACTCGTTCCCTCGTCTTTTTCAGTAAAGTGTAAATTATTGCAAATACATTTGACATTTTGTTGTAAAATTTCATCTCCGAATGTCTGTGGATGATGTCATAATTATGCCACTACGGCAGCTGTCCAATCAGCAGCCTCGATTTCAATCGCATTCACATGCTGTATAATTACACACTCGGAATAATGACACACGCTAACGTACAATCTCTATAATCACACACTCCTGATAATGTTCTATTTGGGTGTACTTTTCCTTTACACTCTACTACTCTATACCAGTGTGTGTGTGTGTGTGTCTGTGTGTGTGTGTGTGTGTGTGTGTGTCCACTCCAGGCCAAAACACTGACGCTTGTGCAGCTTCCATTCACGTCACCAGAGTGAAAGAACAATTTGTGTTTTGGGTTTTCAGAAACGTCTTCATTCCGTTTCATTTCTGCTTGTGTTTGGAACCGACGCCTCGTCTGAAATCAAATCAAACGCCACAAAACACTCTGAACTTTCCTCTGAACACACACAGTCACAGAGTCGTCACAGAGTCCTCTGCGTTAGCGAAGCCATTAGCATTCTGAACATCATTCGGTTCCTCATCGTGTAAAAAGCTTCCTTGTTCCTCGTTCATTTCCTGCAGGAACGAGTCTCGCTGCTCACAGAGATGAAGCCCAGGCACGGTGATTATTTTCTGAAAAGACGTCCCACGGCGAAGGAGACAAAGAGACTGTCCACATTTAACCTGCAGGACGTTCAGCCTCTCCTCATATCATATCCACATTCAGGATACGAAGCAGCAGCGTTTCCTCCTGAGATAACCGACAACCTGCTCGCTTCATATTCACATCAATCTCACATTGCAGTTTTTTTCTCAGTGGCTTTGGAGCGTTTCTCAGATCAGTAATGAAATTTCTCAAAACTACTTGTTCAACCTCTACATCATGTTGTCACTCGTGCTCATATTAAGAACAATTTCCTCGTCGCTTTGATCAAATCGCGAACTCTTTTCTACATTCATTTAACTGATTGTGTTCGAGTGTCTGCTGTGTCCTACAGTATCAGGTGTTTACGTTCATGTTGATCAAAATATATTCTACTGGTTTCACCTGAATAGTTTTAACCCCCAAAACATCTCAGCATCAGTTCACTGCAAAATTTCTATTAAATATTATTGTAAATGTGTTGAATTGATGAAATGTGCAGATGAATCTTGAACGTCACTAATGAAGGCGAGTGAATGACATCAGATCAACCAATCATCAACCAGTTCTCTAAAACAGGTCAAAGGTGAATGTGGTGAAGCTTCAGTTGGAGAGTGAATACAGACGGAGTAAAACACAGAATTCTACATTCTGAAAATGGATGAACTAAGAAACAAACGAACACTAATACAGTACAGTAAAAGTCTGAATCCTGTTCGGTCTCCTACAATCAATATAAATCACATATCCAATCAAATCAATACATTTGTGCTGCTGAAACTCATAAATAACAAACAGACAGAAGTCAAATTTTGTGCATTTTCAGTCGCTGTGATCCAAAACACTGTTTCTATCAGGAAACACTGAAACTGTGCATCATACTGAGAAGATGAATAAACATTATGACGATCGTGTTTGTGAACGATGATGAAGAGACTTTTCATTCTGATGGGAACGAGATGTTCATTCACACAAATACTCACTTTTGAGAGATGAACTGAGGATTTTGAGAAAAGTTCAGACTTTTGAAGGAAATCCAGTGTGTTGTGCTGTTTGTACACGTTGTTGTGAGAAATGCAATTGATGATTAGAGAAGCAACTGAGAAAAACGGTAATCTCTCAATCACAAGAAAGAGAATGAGAGCAACAGAGAGAGAGACATTTTGTTTCACTTTTATTTGACATAGGTCCTTCCCTCGTGACAGGTCTACCACTGCAATGTTCACCAGCTCCCGGAGTGTGACAGTGTGTTCATTAAAAACTAAGTTCTGTCCAGTCCCAGTCCTCCCACCATGTGCAAAAGTCCCCTGGCTGCTGTTCTCCACCCCAGGTTCCTGGGCCCAGTTAGGAGTGAATGAACTGGAGGTGGGTGAAAGGCTGCAGTTCTGCTGGTGAGATGAAACAGCTCCTGCCCCCTTCCTCCTTGGGCAGATGGAGGACGAGCTGGGCCTGGATGTTCACCAGCAGGTTTGGTGGCAGATCCACGCATGCCAGCTTGTGCCACATGGACGACGCTGCCAGGTTGTTGCTCGCCAGTGTTCGCCCCCTGTTGGACATCTTTGGAACTAGCCACTTCCACCTGCTCAGTCTGCCCTTGATGTGCTCTACAGTGCCTTCCGACTTTTTAATTTAAAACTCAAGTATTTAAAACCAGCTTTTTCCCACACCAGGCCTCCTGGGATTGTCGGCTCCCCACCTCCACACTCCCCAACTAAAACTGCTTCACTCTTTTCCAAGTTTACTTTTGCTGATGAAAAAAAACTCAAAGTATCTTAAAACATCAATTAAAACATTCACATCAGACTGGGATCCCACCATTACAGCGTACTGCATACGCTGACAGGTAGAGTAAAGCATTAGTGTGTGGAATATTACAAATGATTTCTCAGATTTATTAAAAGAGGTTCAGTAGTTAGAGTGTTCAGTATTCCTGACAGTGAACAGCCCTGCCTGATCCCGTTGTACACTCTAAAAGGGGCACATAAACCACCGTTAACCTTCAGTACACTCTCAATTTCACTGTACAGCACCTTGATCATGGCTATGAAACCAGGGTTAAAGCCAAAACTTTCCAACACACCACCCGCTCTCACGCACTCTACACACTATGCTAACTATTCCACCGTGCATGCGCAGAGAGAGAGAGAGAGAGAGAGAGACAGACAGACAGACAGGCGGACAGAGAAAAAGACAGACAGACAGAGAAAGATGAACAGACAGACAGGATGAGAGAAAGAGAGGGGTAGAAAGACAGACAGACATACAGACAAAGGAAGAGAGAAAGAGACAGACAGACAGAAAGACAAAGAGAGAGAAAGACAGAGGGACAGAGAAAGAGACAGACAGACAGACAGACAGACAGAGGAAGAGAGAAAGAGGGAGAGAGAAAGAGGCAGACAGAGAGAGGCAGACAGACAGACAGACAGATAGAGTAGATGTTCCTTATTTGAGTATTCCATGTACAGGATCCAATTGCTTCATTAAAATTAATGGCATTTGAGTTTTGCTCAAGGACTCAGCAGTGGCAGCTTGGAGGTCGTGGAATTTGAACTCACAACCTTGTGATGAGAAGTCCAACATCTTAACCGCATGTGGTGTGTTTTTCTCTCTCGTTTTCCAGTAGCTTCATTAAATTCATTTGCTTATCCCAGTGATGTTAGGAAGCTGGGGTCAGAGTGCAGGGCCAGCCATGATAGCAGAATGCAGCAGCCAGAGTTCTAACAAGGTCGAGAAAATATGATCATATAACCCCAATCTTCTCATCCCTACACTGGCTTCCTGTTAAATTTCAAATCCACTATAAACTACTGCTTCTTACCTACAAAACACTAAATGGTTTATCTCCATGTATCTCTCCAGTCTTCTAACAAGCTACAATCCGTCACGCTCCCTGAGATCTCAAAACTCTGGACTTCTAGTAGTTCCTAGAAGAGCAAAGTTCACTAAAGGTGGTAGAACATTCTCACATTTAGCTCCTAAACTCTGGAATAGTCTTCCTGACAGTGTTCGGGGTTCAGACACACTCACCCAGTTTAAGTGCAGATTAAAGACGTATCTTTTTAGCGAGTTCTACACATAACACACATAATCCTGATGTTGCTCCAGCTTCAGTCACGTCCCACCTCATGAAGATTGTGGACCTTAAAGAAGTAGATGCCACAAACATCCAGAACCAACTAGAGACGTACCAGTGTCAGCTGGATCCCACTTCATGTGGAGTTTGGACACTGGACTTCTTTGAGTGTTTAAAGGCTCTGGCATGGAAGTCAAGTCAAGTCAAGTCAAGAAGCTTTTATTGTCATTTCAACCATATATAGCTGATACAGTACACAGTGAAATGAAACAACGTTCCTCCAGAACCCAGGTGCTACATAAAACAACATCAAACAACAGTCACAGAACAGAAAAAAAGACAGGACCAAGAACTAAGTAGGAGATCCTTGTCACATAAAGTGCATGTGTGCAACTGGTGCAAACAGTGCAAAAGACAACACAGGACAGTGCAAGACAAATACACAAAACACAAAATAGCTCCGCCAGTAAACCTGTCTTAACAAAATAAGGTACACAGTAGCAGAAAACTGTAAACAATATTGTGCAATTTAAACAAATAGCAGCAACCAAGATAAAGTGAACAGTGGCAAAAAGATGTGGACAGAATATTGTGCAGAAGAACAATAGCAGCAATCCCGGAAGATGTGCAAAAAAACGGCATGTAAACATTTTTGTAGTAATGATTAGTGTGAGTGGTACTGAATCATGGGTGTGCGAAGTGTATGATGTGTGTTGAGTCCGGTTTGTGCAGATCAGTCACAAGAAGTGAGTATGAGTGTGTGTTGAGTCCGGTTTGTGCAGATCAGTCACACAGTTGTGTGTATGTGTGTGTGAGAGTTTAGTTCAGTTCTTTGTTGAGGAGCCTGATGGCTTGAGGAAAGAAACTATTGCACAGTCTTGTTGTTGCGGCCCGAATGCTTCGGAACTGTTTTCCTGATGGCAGGAGAGTAAAAAGTGTGTGTGACGGGTGTGTGTGATCGTCCACAATGCTGTTTGTTTGCGGATGCAGCGTGTGGTGTAAATGTCCATGATAGAGGGGAAAGAGACCCCGATGATCTTCTCAGCTGTCCTCACTATCCTCTGTAGGGTCTTGCGATCCGAGACGGTGCAATTCCCAAACCAGGCAGTGATGCAGCTGCTCAGGATGCTCTCAATGGTCACTCTGTAGAACATGGTCAGGATGGGGGGAGGGAGATGAGCTTTTTTCAGCCTTCTCAGAAAGTAAAGACACTGCTGGGCTTTTTTGGTGATGGAGCTGGTGTTGAGTGACCAAGTAAGGTTATCCGCCAAGTGAACACCAAGGAATTTGGTGCTCTTGACGATCTCCACTGAGGATCCATCGATGATCAGTGGAGAATGGTTGCTCTGTGTTCTCCTGAAGTCCACAACCATCTCTTTAGTTTTGTCGACGTTCAGAGTCAGGTTGTTGGCTCCACACCAGGCACCTCCTCTCTGTATGCTGACTCATCGTTCTTGCTGATTAGACCCACCACGGTCGTGTCATCGGCGAACTTGATGATGTGATTCGAGCTGTGCGTTGCTACACAGTCGTGAGTCAGCAAAGTAAACAGCAGTGGACTGAGCACACAGCCCTGAGGGGCTCCAGTGCTCAGTGTGGTGGTGCTGGAGATGCTGTTTCCGATCCGGTCTGACTGAGGTCTCCCAGTCAGAAAGTCCAGGATCCAGTTGCAGAGGGAGGTGTTCAGGCCCAGTAGGCTCAACTTCTCAATCAGGTACTGAGTGACAATCGTGTTAAATGCTGAGCTGAAGTCTATGAACAGCATCCTTACATACGAGTCCTTGTTTTCTAGGTGGTTGATGGCCAGATCGAGGGTTGTGGAGATGGCATCGTCCGTGGAGCAGTTTGGACGATATGCGAACTGCATGGGGTCCAGTGCGGGTAAAAGCTGGGTCTTGATGTGCCTCACGACGAGCCTCTCGAAGCACTTCATCACGATGAGTGTGAGTGCAACGGGACGATAGTCATTGAGGCAGGAGACAGAAGACTTCTTCGGCAGGGGAATGATGGTTGTCGTCTTGAGGCACGTAGGAACAGTGGCGCTGCTCAGGGAGATGTTGACGATATCGGTGAAGACATCCGCTAGCTGTTGTGCACATTCCCTGAGCACTCTGCCAGGAATGTTGTCAGGTCCAGCAGACTTCCGTGGCTTAACTCTGCATAGAGTTTTCCTCACTTCATCTGTGGTTAGACAGAGCACCTGGTCACTGGGAGGAGGGATTGTCTTCCTCGCCACCATGTTGTTCTGCACCTCGAACTGGGCATAGAAGTTGTTCAGCGCATCTGGGAGGAAGGCGTCACGGTCACAAGCAGGTGATGTAGTCTTGTAATTCGTGATCGCCTGGATGCCCTGCCACATGTGCTGGGTGTCTCCACTGTCCTGGAAGTGGCCGTGAATTCTCTTGGCATGTGCGTGCTTCGCCTCTCTGATGGCACGGGACAGTTTGGCCCTCGCTGTCTTTAAGGCCGTCTTGTCCCCTGCTCTGAAGGCAGAGTCTCTTTGTTTAAGGTCATCCACGGCTTCTGGTTGGAGCGTGTAGTGATGTCTTGGAGATGGTCACGTCATCAATGCACTTGCCGATGTAGCTGGTCACTGTTGACGTGTACTCCTCCAAGTTGATGAAATCGCCATTGGTTGCAGCTTCCCTGAACATGACTCAGTCAGTGCATTCAAAACAGTCCTGGAGAGCAGACATGGATCCTGCTGGCCTGGTTCTCACTTGTTTTCGATCTGGTTTTGAACGCCTGCTGAGTGGTCTTATGCTTCGCCCGGTATGCACCCCGGATGTTTGTGTAAACAACATCCAGCGTGTTTTCTCCTCTGGTTGCAAAGTCCACATTCTGATGGAATTTGGGAAGCACAGTCCTGAGATTTGCGTGATTAAAATCTCCGGCGACAATAAACAATCCGTCAGGGTGTGTGTTTTGAAGTTCGCTAATGGTCCCGTAGAGTACACTGAGCGCTTCCTTAGCATTAGCGCTAGGTGGTATGTACACTCCGAGCACAATAGCGGTGGTGAATTGCCGGGGTAAATAAAAAGGTCTACATCTCACAACAATAAACTCTAGCAGTGATGAGCAGTAGGTGGAAACAAGCACAGAGTTCTTACATCATTCCGTGTTGATGTAAAGAATGCAGAAGAGATGGTAGAGCAGGCCGGCTAGGGTTAGCTTTTACCCTAGCATTAGCACCCGCTCGCTTTCCGCGCTTCCGCTTCCTTGCGCAGCACTTTCGATTTCCCCTCCTCTGTCCATCCGCCGCAGGTGACGCCGAGGTCTGGAGGCCTGGTTCTCGGAGCACGCCAATGTCGCGTAGCTTCTGCCGCAGGTCATCATTTATTGTGTTGTTTGGGTTATTTCTGAGTCCTTTGAGGGTTTTGCAGTTGTACACAGGGGCACCGGTTGCTCCGATGTCCATGTGTTGCGTAAGGCGGGCTACAAACTGAAAGTAGCACCATTTTGGGTCTGGAGCGGCCGCTGCAAACTACTGCCACGCCGCCATCTTGGACACACCGACATGGAGAAGATAGTGTTGGATCTGTGATGATCACAAATGTTGAGCTATGTAATGAGTTGCTTAGTAGCTCCTAGTTTTATAACCATAAAGACTGTGAAAGACTGTAGAATGATCATCACTCATAATCACACACTCCAGTGCTCATGTTAGTTCTCACTCTCCAGTGTTCTGTAGTGTTTAAAGACTATAATCACACTCTTGATTTCACCCAAATGAGGATGGGTTCCCCTTTTGAGTCTGGTTCCTCTCAAGGTTTCTTCCTCATAACATCTAAGGGAGTTTTTCCTCACCACAGTCTCCATGGCTGCTCATCAGGGATAAACACACACCATTCACCTTCACTGTTCAATTCTGTAAAGCTGCTTTGAGACAATGTGTGATGTGAAAAGCGCAATAGAAATAAACTTGAACTTGACTTGACTTAAACCCCCAACCTTCTGATCACTAACCCAAAGCTCTAACCACTGACCTACCACTTTTCTCATTACTAATAAACACGGGTATTTTGGAAATGGTGATTGTAGTAGGCGGGGCAGAATGTGAGGTAATGGCTATAAATATCATTTTGACCCAGTTGCTACTTTCAATTTCTTTGTGTACAAAACATTTTCATGTGAATTTTTAAATGTTTTTGTTTTATCCTGCTGTATTTAATCAGTTCAACTTATAACATCAAAGTGAAATATAGAACAGCAACATGGCAGAAAAAATACAAAAATCAAACCCAGAATCACTGAGTTGGAAAACGGATCAGCACCCTGCCAAAAACTCAGTCAGCTGGAGCTAATCAGCTTCTTAATGGCACACAAAGCAATTTTACTGCCATCGGTCGTGATCAGCTGTGGTCATTATGATTAGCTCAGCATCAAACGCCATTTCACTGCTTGGTACTGCAACTTAAGCAAACAATCATCTCCGTTTGGAAAATGCGTATTTTTCTCTGCGTTTTGGCTCCTCCCCACTGAGGCTGCATTTCCAGTCAATAAAAACGTAGCTTTTGGAAAACGCTCTTTTCGCGACGCAGTGCGGACTGTGTGTGAAAACGGAGGCTTTCGTAAACACGCTTTTAGTTGAAGAGTTGGAAAGTAAATAAACAGCAGGCAGAAGTGACGTGGGTCAATACGTGTTACGTTTGGCTTACATGCAGTACAAGGACGTGAGCGTTTTCAGATGTTCAACGACTTTTGGGGAACAATTTTTAGACAAAAACGCCGGTTTCAAATTGATCCTGATGAATGTGGACGTAGGCTATAGTTGGCAAGGCTCTCCAGGACAGAAATATGGACAGGCACAAGTCACGGGTTGTAGCTCATACACTAGTGGTAGCTCAGTGGTTAGGATCATGATTGTCTGATCAGAAGGCTGTGAGTTCAAACCTCAACCTGCCACTGCTACAGCAGATTCTTGAACAAGGTGCTTAGTAAGTATGATCAGCAAACAATTATTTGTCGGGTCAAGACGCTACAACCTTCAGTAGACATCATGGCCTTCAAACACGAAGGCCTCAATCTGCATTGTCCAACCCTGACGTCCAAACCTGTACTCATTTACGCAAATCCCTCCACGTGTGTTTATTTTATATTCTCCTTGTTTATTTCTTTCATTCCTGTTAATGCTTTTAACACCAGGTGAAATGCGACTTTGAAAAATGCTGTGTGAGTGTGTGTGTGTGTGTGTGTGTGTGTGTGTGGGGGGGGGGGTGGGTGGGGGTGGGTTGGTGTGTGTGTGTATGGATGAGTGTGTTGGGGGGGGGGGGGTGGGATTTAATGAAGTGTTTACAGCAAAACGATTATGATTGTGTGATTTCGACTCGCAATCAGGACGTAATTAAAGCAGTTCAGAACGATGATTGCCGTCATTAGTGCTGAATGAAAGAATGTGTGTTCTGGAACAATTAATCTCTAAACTAATCCTATTCTCCTTACACACACACACACATTTATTAATAAATTACAAAGTTTTGTTTTCAGGGACGCGTCCCGTCTCAACAAACGTCTCGTGTCCCATCTCGACAAACTCACAGCCAGACATCACCATTTAATTTCCCACCCAAAACTCTTTTAAAGCGTCCCACCCCTCTGTCCTCTCTGAAGCTATACCCTCTGAAAGAGTTCCTGATAAATGTGTTCCTGAAATTGTCTCACCATCCATCCTCATATAAAGTCTCCTTCCACACATGTCCCTTTGGATCCCCCACACTCTTATAAACAATAAAATCAACCACAATTCCTTCTTTTCGTAAGTCTGGAGAAGATTGTAGGTGATTGTATGTGAGAAGGTTTCTGGGGTGCAGTCAGCATTCACATTCATTGCAATACTTCCAACCCATGGAAAGCAGATCTTCATGGAGCTGCATGGTGCACAGGGGTATTGTCATGCTGGAACTGGTTTGGTTCTCCTAGTTCAAGTGAAGGCAAAATGTAATGCTCCTGCATCTAAATACAATTGTATTTTGTGGATACAATTGTGTGCCTCCAACAGTTTGAGGAAAATCAAGGGTGAGTCAGGTTGGAATGGGACGGGTGTCCCAATACTTTTGGGTGTAAAGTGTAGGAGAATTCTATTCTGGAACAGAG
>JAAIIK010000410.1:77311-91514 GCA_014706435.1 Silurus glanis
AAAATGAACGAATCACTCTTTGAGACGACTCGTTCTCCAGAGTCGCATTACAGACTCGTTCCAAATGAACAAATCGCTGTTTGAGTTGACTTGTTCAACTGAGTCGCATTAAAAACTCGTTCAATATGAACAAATCATTCTTTGAGACGACTCCTTCTCCAGAGTCGCATTACAGACTCGTTCGAAATGAACGAATCACGCTTTGAAACGACTCGCTCTCCTGAGTCGCAATAAAGACTTGTTCAAAATGAACCCGTCATTCATGAATGATTCATCACTACTGCATGACTTGTTCTCCCAAGTTTTGGACTTTTGGGGTGGTGAGATTAGCATATTGTAAATATAGCAAACAAACTGATTCCAGATTCCTCAGAGAATTTTACTGAATAAGGCGATTGAACAAAATTCCTAAATGGTAAGACCAAACATTCATAGTGACTGAAAGAGAAAATCAAATGTAGCCGTTCACTCATTAACCTGCGAAAAGAGATCGCATTTGAAGAAAACAGTCAGGAGCGCGTACCTGGAGGGATTAGCAGGTTTGAGGAGCAAGACATCAAATGTGGGTGATGCTCTGAACTGGGGGTTGAAATTTAATAGAAAACAGGACTGATTTGTGTATTAATCATTTGAAGCAGAAACTGGGATTGTTTGTTTTTCAGATTGCAATCAATCCCTCGTAAATTCCTTGTAAGTGCAAAACATACTTGGCAATAAAACAATTTCTGATTATGATTCGGAAAACTGGTGCAACCGAGGAGGAGCTTCTTCCTGCAGGACGATGGAGTTTGAACCAGGAAAACACCAGGCACCTGGACTTTCATTTACTGGACTTACTTTACCTTTCTTTTCCTTATAAGTTTTGCTCAATTGCACTACAGTCACATTAAGACTGGCACGGCACAGTGTCACTTTAATATCAGCACATTTATATTATTTTATTTATTTTTTATATTATATATATCAAATATCATTTTTTTAATCCCTATTTTTAAATGTAGTTACATTTTAATTAATTATTACTTTTATTATACTTTCTTATAAACCTTATAATTTTTCAAACTTTATATTTAATTATTTATTTATTATTTAATATTTCTTTTATTTTGATATTTCTTTTTTTTATTTACATGTTGGACAGTAGTAATAAGCATTTCACTACATGTACTTGGTATGAATGTGTATGACAAATAAAATAAAATAGGAGGTGGTCCTGGAGTGGTTAAGGTTCTGGTTTACTACTCAGAAGGTGGCGGGTTTAAGCCTCGGCATTGCCAATCTGTCACTCTTGTGGCCCATAAGCAAGGCCCTTAAACCCTTTGTGCTCCGGGGGTGCTGAATCATGCTTGACCCTGCGCTCTTCTCCTTTTCAAACTTCTGGGAAAGCTTTAATTTCCCAGGAGAACCTATAAATCAAGTTATCTCAATGCTAGGGTGGCGCTTATTCCCTATAGAGTTCACCTTGAAACGCTTACCTGCTGAGAAAAAAAAGTCGGTATGAAATAGCTAATCAGGAAAAAGCCTCGCGGGGCTTTTACACAATGGCAATTTAGGATCGCATAACGCGAAAGCTGATACTCCGTCTCACTCGACCGGCATGCGAACCAAAAACCACGCACACAACACTTCCTAAAGTGTGTTTTGTCAGGCATTTTTTTCCCCGAATTTGGACGTAAAAAAAAAAACCTTGCATAACTACCATATTCGATTTCAGGGTTCAGCACTTCTTTCCTGTATATTCCATGTATATTTAAGAATATACATCACTCATCACCTTGTCAGCCTGCTAGCTTGTTGCTAGCAAAAGACTGACATGGACGGGTCAGTAATATATTTTCTATCCTTGATTACTGTAAGTTCATCTGGAGGAAATAACTGCGCTTTGCCTCTTCCTGTAGTGCATAATGTGTATATGGGAGGTCTTAGCTTAGTGGTTGGACTTTGGATTCGAAGGTCATGAGTTCAAATCCCAGCTTTGCCAAGCTGCCTATCCACTCAGTCACTCAGTGGTTAAGGCTCTGGGTTACTGAACAGAAGGTTCAGGCTTCAAGCCCCAGTATCGCCAAGCTGCCACACTTGGGCCCTTATGGTTGACCTTGCCCTCTGACCCCAGCTTCCGATCCCTGGGATATATATATATATATATATATATATATATATATATATATATATATATATATATATATATATATATATAAAGCAGCTTCATTTCTTTTCTTTACCACACATTCTGACATTTTGACGGCCCTATTATACACCCCTGGAGAAAGTTGTCGGCCAGCATAATTTCAAATTCCTGCCCACGCACCAATAGCCAAACTTAACAAGCCAAGCAGGAAATCAACAGTGGATGTTCTGCGAGGACTTCCCAGAAGAATACTTACGCTTCCTACTTACGCATCCAAAACTCACTTCGGCATTCGGCAATTGAACTCACCCTCTGCCAGCATCTTTCCTTTTAAAACTAACACCTCCTGACGCTTCAACTTTCTTTCCAAGTTTGATTTAAAACGATTTTGGAAAGGGTTTGAGGACTGAAATATGCATCTGGACATCTATGGACCTCGGTGGACAGAAACGTACACCCCGTTACACTCAGATTTTCCGTTTCTGTAGCATTAACAAGCTGATGCGCTGTACAGAACGTCACTTATCCAGACGAGACCTCACTGTTTCCAGTGTCTCATTTTTCTTTTTTCTTTTTTTTTTTTTTTTTTATAAAACCAAACTTCCTGGTCTTACTCACCCACCAGTTTTCTTACACACAGCTTAAAAAGAAACAGCTTACTCATCTACACAAAAATCTGAGAAGAACCTTAAGGAAGTTAAAGAAACAAGCACTTTGTGGAACAGGTTTCCTGAAGAAGCACTTTCTACCAAACAGTGGAATTGCAACGGAATTTCTTTAGATGTTGCAATCAGACGAGACCAGAATTGTGGTCATATAAACACTTACCATCAACCTGATGACTAATTGCTGATGTCTGTTTTAGGGCTGTTTTTGGTTTGTGGATAAATGATGTATTATAGAAGTATGGAACATGGACTAGTATGGGGTTTTTTTTACTTGTCAAATGTTCATTGCAGAACAGGGAAATGGTTTCCTCGCATATACCAGTGATAGAAAGATGGGGTCAGCCATGATACAGCACCCCTGGAGCACAAAGGGTTAAGAGCCTTGCTCAGTGCCCCCAAGAGGGGCAGCTCGGCGATACTGGGGCTTGACCCGCCTCAATCTTCCAATCAGTAACCACCTTTAGCGATCATCTTTTTCTATAAGAGAAATACCTATGGCATTGCAAAGGGTGCCAATAATTCTGTTGAATATACACTGGGTTTCCCTCAAGAAAGATCAGCTGTCAGAACTTCTGTCACAGAAGGAGCCCTGGATGCAGTCAACCAGATCTAACAGCTCTGAGCCAGACTCGTCCAGGGCTTTACGTTGTTTTTTGCTTGAATTCGGTACCTTTCCAGACGTATAAATATCAGCCTGATGGTGTTATGGTAATAACACATTTTGTATGATTCCACTAAGGTTAGGAGGAACTGCGGGATTAGCAATGCGAGTGGCTTTGAATTCAACACTTGTGTCAGAATACATAACTTGCATTATTTCCGTTTAATTTATTATCTGATTCTGAACGATGTTTTATTTTGGAGAATTACCGGATTCTCTCCGCCACATCTGTCTACGACTCACTGTTTATATATGACGTATAAACATACATATATTAGCATGAGATTTTTTTTTTTTTTTTAATATGGAAGAAGAGGTGTACAAGGGGAAAGTCTATCTTACAGTGGGTGTGCAAAAATATGCAATACGTAGTGTGCAAGTAAGATGCAATAGAGTGCAATGGCATTAAGAGTTTGGAGAATTGAGAATTGTGCAGTCTCAGTGTGTGTTAGCAGACAGCAGTGCAAATATGAATGAAATTGATAACAGAGTCAGTTGGCGGTTGTGGTCTGAGGAAAAGCTATACTATTAAACATGTCTAGATAGACATCCCCTTTCCTGAATTTGAAGATTGACATGATCCTTGAGCAATCAAGTCTTTTTGAATGAAGGCTTTCTTTAATAGATAGCCTGGAGATGAATTACCTCTCCTTCCTTACAGCAATACTTGCAAATCAACCCTGCATTATTGCGTCATGGATACGTAGGACCTCGTTACCTCTGCAAAACATGTTGGAGGCTTGGGGTTTGGACGTCATTATAGTTGTTTTCCTTCTCAGAATGCTTTTTTTCGGGGGTGTCTAAGGGTGTGTTTAGGGTCCAGGGCTGTAGTGTAAATTGTCTTCTTGTCCTGTATTTCACAAGGGCGCAGGTATCATGATGGAGTGGTCCAAAAGGGGCAGCTTGGCAATACTGGGGCTTGAACCCCCCCAACCTTCAGATTAGTAACCAGAGCCTTAACCACTAAGCTACTCATGCTATGCTTTAGGCCACTTTTGTAGGTATACCATGTTTGAGGCTGGCAGGCAGGAAGACAGGGGTCATGGCAGTCTGTTCCCAGGAGAACATTTTGTCAATAAATAATCAGAATATTATAACACAATAGAACTTGTCTGCTGGCGCATCAGTCAGGATTAGTTCCAAACAGAACGATACTATCAGGTGTGTCCCAGTCCTTTCTGGTAGCAAGCTGATGTCACATGCTAAAGCCAGTGCATGTTTTATAAACCTATGTAGCACCCAAATGCTTCTCGAGGCACTGGGCACTCGTTCAGGTTTCCCTTCTGGTAGTAAAACAAGCAAAACCCATTATTTCCCATTATGGATCTCCACGTGGCATCATCTAATCATCTAGTCAAATCTTATTGATCTTATTTAAAGAATAAAATCCGATTATTAGGATTGTTTTAAGATTATTTCTTTTATTTTTCTTCCTTAGTTAGCAAAGCATAGTTACCTGTAAATTGAGCTTTAAAACCATCAGAGACATCATTTAAATCCAGTATCTTTTGAGACTTTATTTTAGCTCTTAAAACTAGTTTTTAGGTTCCTTAGCATTGTATTGTATTGTTCATCAGTATCGTTTATTCCAAAAGCTTGTTTTACGTCGACGCCAACACATTTATTTATAACATTCTTTCCAAACATGATTATTATTCATTTTTGGAACTTTGTTCTTTATACAAACTACTTATGGCTAAGTTGTTTTGTCGTTTGATTTCTCATGTTAAAAATCAGTGTTCAGTTCTGGCAAAATCCTTTCAGTAATGTTTTATGTTGCAAGACGTTTTTTGGGAAGCAGCGAGTAGCCATTCGCTTTTGCATCGTAATTGCTGTGTGTTACAAGACATTTCAAGAAATAATTATTCGTCTTTCTAGACATTCTCTTGCGCAGTGGTTTCAAGATTAAGAAAAGCGAACCGTTTACTTCGTCGACTTTAAGGCTCATTTGAAGACCTTTTGTTTCTCTCTAACACCATATTTTAAGAAAAAGTGGAATTATCTTATCACTCTGGCAGATCATTTGACTTGTTTCTAGACTTGTTTCTTAAATCTTTTTTGGTTGTGGTGCAAGGAAAAGGTAAATGCAGCCTTTCGGACTGTCGGTCACCTGACAGTCCGAGCTGTTCAGTGGGATCTGGAAGGAGAATTATTCTTTCTTATTCACCATCAGGAATAGTATCTATTCTGCATTCCATGCTGAAGAAGGAATGCCATCGCTCCCATCATCAACTAGATATAATGTTGGAGGGTTTCTGCTCACGGATCAGCACTAACCGAAACTGTTTTTGGGGTCTTAATACAACAGTATACAAGTCACGTCTCTTAAAACATCCAAGCTATCCTGGTTCCTCTCTCACTTGGTTGAGCATTTCTACCAGGCCATGAATCCTCGACTTCTTGAATGGCTTTATTGACATAGATGACATATTGCTGTCGTGTTCCATTAAAGAGCGTCGAATACTAGAATCGGATACTTCTAGTCTTATCTGGGAGCGTGTTCTTCAGGGCAGCCGTTAGCCTTTGCAGACTGTGGGGGTCATCATTTGCAAAGTGGGGGATGGAAGGTTTAGGGCGTCTGTATATTGTTTTCCCAGCATGGTGCTGACAGGTTATGAGAGTAGAGGTCTTGAGAGTATAGGAGGTGAAGGATATTCATTGGTAAGAAGAAACTGGATGAAATGGGAATGCTGTGCTGGCCTGTACTGCATTGTATGAGCAAATGCTGAGCTTTCCTGTTCATAACGGTATTTGGTGTGGTAAAGTAATGAGGATGGTATGGGTATTGTGAGGAGCTCGTCACCCGGTTGGCAGGGAGGGGGTCAGGGTGTGTGGGCGGGCGGGCTTGAAAGTTTGGTGTTAAAATCATTTGAAGCTTCTAACTGCTTATTCGTCGACGATGTGGTATAAATATGCGACACGACTTAGCGTAAACGTGTACTGTATATCGTCACTCTACCACTAATTGGTCAAATGAATGCCTTCAAGTTGGCCGCAGAGGATCTGCAGAATCGCTGACTCAAACCTGACTAAGCCTGGAAACATCTGCTAAGTGAAATCCAAAATCCATTGCCACCCACAGAAGCATATTGGCTTTGAGGGCGATACTGTTCCAATGCCAGCGTTGGGTTCAGTAGATTAGAATTGAAACTACTAAAGTACACAGTGAACTATTATTCAATCAATTATTCAATTAATCCGGAATGGAAAAAAGAAGCAATACGGATCAAAGGAAACCAGACGGCAAAAGTGCACACATTTTACTCTCAACTAGAAGTACACGGATTCATGTTTTAAAGTACTCTGGTAAAAGGTTGACTCAAGTTACAGTAAAGAAGTTTGGGCTCTGACGTATACGTAAGTCATTACTACTCCCTGTTTTACTGTCATGCTGGTCACCGGACCTCACGTCATATTAATACATTAATAGAACATTCATTTTGTTATCTAATTCATGTATCCAGGCTGAGCAAGAACCACAAAGTTCAAGAGGAGAAAATCTGATGATGATCAGGTGATCGGGGACGTCTCTGTTCTCAGTCATGTTTACGTCATGACTCACTACGACTCCATCTGCCTTCTGCCTTGATCGATGTTAGCTTCTGAGGCTAGCGCACGTCTTCGGGCCGCGAGAGCCTGGAAATGATACGCCGGAAAAGAGGCGTAGCGACACGGAATTGGTCGATGGGCTGAAAACGGCTTTGAGAAGAAAAAATATTTGATCAAATAAGTTCTAACTAAAATACCGAGGCTGGTTTGGAAATACAAGGAGTAGAAAGTACAGAAATTTCCGTGAAAATTGTAAAAGACGTAGCCCTAGATGCCTTGTGTTTTTCTGTACCGAACGGCAAATGTAAACTCCATATAAAGCGCCATGACATACCGTATTATCAATGACTCGTGTGAACGCAAATCAACTGTTTAAAAGGTTACACGTCTCTGCTTGAAATATTGTCAGCACGCTGAGCATGCGGTGTGAGTTTCATCGTGGCTCGGCCCCCTGCCCCTGTCCAAAACAGCCATATCCATAAACTGTCTTTCAAGTGCCATGTGGTTTAGCTTGGACATGCTACATTGGAAGGAGTGCTCCATAGCATGTCATGTGTTTCTGTGCTTGTGTGTGTGTGTGTGTGTGTGTGTGTGTGTGTGTGTGTGTGTGTGTGGGATCGTTGTTGCCTGCAGTGGGCCTTTTAAATGTACAGTATTTTCACACAGTTTGTGAAATTCGCTTTCCGCAGTGGAGCTTTGATGCTCGCGACTCCCGCAAGAGACACCTGCCTAGAACCACAACCAACACAAGTCAAGGATCCAATTGGGCAACTGAGATGAACCTCACCATTGACTCGGGTTCTACCAAGCTCATCAGACGAAACATCGTTTACGGTTATCCGTTCGTCATGTAAACCCTTGTTTCAGTATGGTGCCAAATACAATGCTTCTCCAAAGGATGAGTGCATGGCGTGTTTCTTCTCTGTGCTTTCGCCAGGTTTCATCCATTTACTCTGGTTTCCTTTCCCAAGGACATTCAAAGACACGCATTCTAAGCTGACTCGCATTCCCAAAATGTCCGTAGTGCCTAAATGTGTGAGACCGGACCACCGTGATGAGCTGTTCAAGATTAGTGATGGGAAGATCGGCTCATTGTAGTGATTTGGTTCTTTGAATCTCGTTTATTAAAATGAACTAATCTTTTATAAGTTAATTTGATTCCTTTGATCAGAAATTCAAATAAAATGGTAAATTTTTTAATAATCAGATCCTCCAACATGTCTACATACACCAACTTTGACTATAGTTCCAATAATTTATATATTTAACTGCATAGAGTCTATGGGAGCCATTTGACAAACGAACGAACGACTCGGACTAAAAGAGCTGGGAGTTAAACGATTCGATTCTGTTTCCTGTACATCCTTCTTTGAGACGACTCGTTCTTCTGAGTCGCGTTAAAGATTCGTTCAAAACGGATGAATCACTCTTTGAGACGACTCGTTCTTCTGAGTCGCGTTAAAGAATCGTTCAAAACGGATGAATCACTCTTTGAGATGACTCGTTCATCTGAGTCGCGTTAAAGATTCGTTCAAAACGGATGACTCACTCTTTGAGACGACTCGTTCTTCTGAGTCACGTTCAAAGAGAACAAATCCTTCATCCTTCAAGATTCATATGCGTTTTTTTCCGAACATTCCATTTCACAGTTAGTCTGCCGTGTACTGTTAGAAGAACCTCCACTCTTCTGGGAAGACGTTCCACTAGATTTCGCGCTCATTCGGCCAAAGTCAGGTACTGTTTTCCAATAATGTTGAGGTCAAAGCTTTATAGCAGTAGATCCTCCACTCCAACCTACGTAAAGCAGATCTTCATGGAGCTGTCTTTGTGCACAGGAGCATTATCATGGGGTTTGGGTCTCACGTGAAGGACAAACTTCATGCTAGTTTGTGGTAACACTTCGAGAAAAGAACCACTTGACGGCACCTTCTTTGCATGATGCATTTTCACGGTTTATGAAGAATCTACCTACGGTACGTTGTGGTGATGGCTATTTAGTCTTCGTTTTGACATACAGATGAAGACGTGCGTTACGCTACGCTCCTGTACGCACCTCACAGCTGGAAGGCTTGAAGGTCACAATGTTCCACCACCGAAACGACAGCGATTCGTCGCCCGGTTAACTTTAATGACGGAATTCGTTCAAACGCTCGGCCAAGAACCTGCCAGGATTTCCTGCGAAAAGCGAGAGACGGGGTCATCACAAGAAGAGTCCAGCGGTGAACTTGAGAAGATCTATTATCCTCCCGGGGGCTCGGCGCGGTAACACGGCTCGCCGAGAAAACGACATCAGAGAGAAACTGTGGGAGTCCGAAAGAACACAAGAGGTATATCGAATTACGAAACGCCGGCGTTTCTGAGAACGTAAACACGCAGGATTATTTACGCTCGTTTTCCAGCCATATGTGCTCCGTTCCCAAATCTTTCCCGATAGTTAGAGGCGCACAAATGCCCTGGACTTTAGCGAACCCTGTTCCAGCATAAAGCCAGCTCCATGAGGTTAGAGAAGAAGATCTTGAGTGACCTTGAGTGGCTTTATTAACATCCCTGCGTCCAAATGAGGGCGAATCTCCACAGAATCTAGTGGAACATCTTCCCAGAAGAGTGGACCCAAACGGAAATCTGATATCTGGCCAGATATGAAAATGATAGTTAGTATATGTGAAGCTATTTGAACAATAGTTCTATAATAAAGTATATGTACAAACGTCGTTTTAATTATTGAATGTTTCGATACATATGTAGGATTCATATACTTTGATATATTGATGTACAGGGGGAAGTGGTGGCTCCAGCGGTTAAGGCGCTGGGTTAACGATCGGAAGGTCTGGGGTTCAAGCCCCGGTATCGCCAAGCTGCCACTCTTGGGCCCTTGAGCAAGGCCCTTAACCCTCTATGCTCCAGGGGACCCTTACGAGAAAAATAAATCAAGGACCGTGACGTCGGAGCGACGTGGGGCCGCCTTCCCGTGGGCTCACCACCTGCAGGAGGGACCGTAAGGGACCGGTGCTGAGAGGATTGGGCAGCAGTCGAAGGCGGGGGTCTTGACAACCCGATCCCTGGACACGGAGAAGTGTCTAGGGAATCTGCTTAGACTGCTGCCCCCGCGACCCGAATTACGGATAAGCGGGAGAAGATGAATGAATGAATGATATATTGTGTAATTCATTCATGATACATTAAAGTAGAGAATAATATACAGTATGAGATAACGTGCCACCTCATGAAGATTGTGGACCTTTAAAGAACCATCTAGAGACGTACCAGCGCCATTTGGATCCCGCTTCATGTAGAGTTTGGACACTGGACCTCTTTGAGTGTTTAAAGGCTCTGGCATGGAGAGAAGCTGGTGTTGGTTTTATGATGATCGCAAATGTTGAGCTATTTTATGAGTTGCTCAGTAGCTCCTAGTTCCATAACGTTTAAAGACTATAATCACACTCTTGATGTCACCCAAATGAGGATGGGTTCCCCCTTTTGAGTCTGGTTCCTCTCAAGGTTTCTTCCTTATAACATCTAAGGGAGTTTTTCCTTGCCACAGTCTCCATGGCTGCTCATCAGGGATAAATACACATCGTTCACCTTCACTGATAAATTCTGTAAAGCTGCTTTGAGACGATGTCTGTTGTGAAAAGCGCTATAGAAATAATCTTGACTTGACTTCCTGCAATAGCGATTCAGCGACCAGGAAGAGTTGGACGAAACAGCGTTGTCATCTCGACGTAAGTGTTCCTTTGATAATACCGTATGCTAACTCTCAAACTCTCAACCAGACGTATGAATTCTCTCTAAATGCAAACCTTTATAGGATTTCTCATCTGTTAGCGAATATCTGTAACTTGAATCATTGTTAGATATTAAAGATTTGGGCAAAGCTGGTTTGGGGCCATGCCCATTTTTAGAAGCGTTAAAATTAAAACGGATCGAGTCGAGTCGAAGATACGCGGTCGCCTTTATGCTTCGTTTTTAAGCAAATCGCTTCGAAAATACGACAAAACGTTGACCGTGTACGAACGCTGTCTACTTATGAAGGTTTGGGTTTCGTGTTAAAACTAATTGAAGTGCATTTTTTTTTATCACAAAATAAAATCTAACTATTATTTATTTTTACTATTTCAGAAACCACATCGGTGTTACATCATTCCGTATTTTTTGCATTTTTTAATCCAGTTTGGGACAATCACAAATTTATTATTATTTTTTTTTTTATTAAAATCAATTTTACTTGTGGAATTTCTTTGTAAAAATGGTCCTCTTGTTTTCTCTCTCCTTTTTTTTTTTTTATACTTTTGTAACTAAATGTGTACTGATGTAACACATCGGTGTTACATCATTCAACATTTTTGCATTTTTTTTATCCAGTTTGGGACAATCACAAACAAATAATTTCTTATTAAAAGCAATTTTACTCATGTAATTTCTTTGTAAAAAGGGTTGGTCTTGTTTTCTCTCTCCTTTTTATCACTTTTGTAACTAAGTCTACTGATGTAACACAGCAGTGTTACATCATTCCGCATGGTTTGCATTTTTTTATTTTTGGGCCAATCACAAAATTTCTTTTTTTTTCTTTATTTTTTATTAAAATCAATTTTACTCATGTAATTTCTTTGTAAAAAGGGTTGATGAGGTCTTGTTTTCTCTCTCCTTTTTTTCACTTTTGTAACTAAGTGTACTGATGTAACACATCGGTGTTACATCATTCCGCATTGTTTGCATTATTTAATTTATGGGCCAATCACAAGTTTTCTTTTTTTTCTTTGTTTTTTTTTTTTATTTATTTAAATCAATTTTACTTGTGTAATTTATTTGTAAAAAGGGTTGGTCTTGTTTTCTCTCTCCTTTTTTTTAAATTCTTTTGTAACTAAGTGTACTGATGTAACACATCGGGGTGTTACATCATTCCGCATTGTTTGCATTTTTTTTTCATTTTTGGGCCAATCATAAAATTTCTTTTTGAAATTTTTTATTAAAATCAATTTTAGTCATGTCATTTCTCTGGTTTTCTCTCTTTTTTTTTTTTTTTTTTTTTTTCGACTTTCAGATGGGAGTTTTGGAAGTAACATTATACCAACGTTTTCGACTCCATTTTTTTGACGCTCAAATGCAGCGTTTCAAGTTCCAGAGCTGTTGAAGTTGATTCCTGTTCCATGTAACGATCTCGCAAATGTGAAAATAAAGTTTAATGTTGCGATGTGACAATTTTATTACATGATTTTTTTCATTTGATTTGATTCCTTGTTGTACTTGTTGGCACACGGGGTTTTAAACGATTGCTTTAATTTAAGTTATTTTTTCTTTACAATTATTATTATTATTATTATTATTATTATTATTATTATTATTATTATTTACCTCCAGAAATAATTGTAAACCCCCCCAAAAAAAGTTATATAAAGTAAGTCATAAGTTAATGGAAAAGAGTACATTTTATGTATCACACAAACACAATGTGTGTGTGTGTGTGTGTGTGTGTGTGTGTGTGTGTGTGTTTGTATTTATTAAGTATCTGACCTATATTTCTATAACTGTAAAATCCAAACAAGAGCATGTAATGCAATATTATAAATCGGATTTGCATATGCGGAGGTTCATTATAATAGTCGATGGAAACTCAACGTGTAATGGGATGTTTGAAAAAAAAAAGAAAAAAAAAAGCGCGTGGTGTCCACAAACTTTGGTCTACTATATATTTGGATCGATTTCAAGAAATTCCTTCATTTTATTTGTTTCTCCACCAGATTGTTCTTGAATCGTGACCCTTTTCGTGTTACACAGTTTGATTCGGAAGAACGTCTGCGTCTGTACGAGAACGATCTTCGAAGCGTAAAGCAGTGTTACTCGATCCTAATCCTCGGACAGCCCTCACCTCCCAGCCCCCCGCTCCGCCCCCCTCCTCCATGTGCACATTATAGTGTTTTCTCGACCCACCTGGCTCGACTTGTCAACACATTAGCGACTCATGAAATTAAGAAGCGGGGAAAACACTAGCATGTGTTTCTCCGCAAGAGGAGGACCCCAAGAGAGAACACTCTGGAAAAGGAGGAGGGGGACGACGACACACTGCTGTTAAACATTTCGGTAATTCCGCAGCGACCGAACGAAGGGGATGCTAATGGTTTTTTAAACGCCGATATCCGCGAGAGATTAGCGAGAGGGCTGAGAAAGTCTGACGTCACGTTTTTGTTTGAGGATTCGCCCCGTGCGGGCGCCAGAGCAGAACCTCAAAGATCTGTCCAGGGGAAAAATAAATAAAAAAATTAGAACCACTTATTGCCAAAAAGAAGTATTTCTGGTGACTTGAAAGATCTCAAGGCAAAAGTATTGGGACACTTGATCCCAGCTGTAGAGCCAAATTGTACAGGATGTCTTTGGAAAGTGCTCCTTCCATTTGAACCAGGAGATCAGCTCCATGTACATTTACATTTACATTTGCAGCATTTAGCAGACGCCCTTATCCAGAGCGACGTACAAAAGTGCTTTGAGTCTCTAGTAAGGAATAAATCTACACTGGTACGCCAGATTACACACTTAATATAAATATAACTCTTAAATTCTACAAACTTGGAAAGTGCTAATTTAGGTATTTCAGGAAGAGGTAGGTCTTCAGTCGTCGCTTGAAGATAGTCACATCGGACATCTAGGGGAAGTTCATTCCACCACCTCGGTGCCAGAACAGAGAAGAGCCTTGACGTGTACTTCTGAGAGAAGGTGGTACCAGTCGAGCAGTGCTGGAGGATCTCAGACAGCGTGGTGCAGTGTGAGATGTGATGAGGTCACTGAGGTAAGATGGTGCTGGTCCATTTTTGGCTTTGAAGGCAAGCATCAGTGTTTTGAATCTGATACGTGCAGCTACTGGAAGCCAGTGAAGGGAGCGCAGCAGTGGGGTGGGGTGGGAGAACTTGGGCTGATTGAACACAAGTCGTGCAGCTGCGTTTTGGATCATTTGCAGTGGACGAATCGCGTTCAGGGGAAGAAGTGCCAGCAGAGAGCTGCAGTAGTCGAGTCTTGAAATGAATTGAAATGGCAAGAGACTGAACAAGCACCTGGGCAGCCTGTATGGAGCGAAATGGTCGAATCCTTCGGATGTTATAGAGAAGAAATCGACAAGAACGAGCAACATTAGCGACATGTGGGAAGAAGGACAGTTCAATGTCCATAGTTACCCCGAGGTTACGAGCAGTGGCTGAAGGGGAGAGC
>JAAIIK010000410.1:96514-114292 GCA_014706435.1 Silurus glanis
AAAAAAAAAAAGAAATGGGACTCTAGCCTGATCAGTTTCGTCATCTTTTTTTTTTTTTTTTTTTTTTTCGGAAGTGCATCATCCATGTCTGCCCTGCTGTCTGAGACTCTCTCTAATGCGTTTGAACAAGTCCGCCGATCCTACGACGGGGTTCTGATCAGACTCTCGCGCTGCGCCATGTCCGTCATGAACTTGGCCGTGCGCTTGTTGCAATTGTTTTGCGTCACGCTGCTTTATTTCTCAGCTGTCAAGGTAAGTTTTGGTGTTCCTTCTCCTGCTTGCATTCTCTCTCTCTCTCTGTCTCTCTCTCTCCCTTTTTTTTCCCTTCTCACGCGTTTTCCTCGCACCACACCAGGCGCGCGCTTGGTTTGACAAGGACGTCCTTGTCCCTGAGGTCATCGGAGTCGTGTTGCGCTCGAACGCACCTCCCCGGGATTTTATGGACTCCTAATCAAAAAGTCTGATCACGCGTTCACACACACACACACACACACACACACACACACACACACACACACACACACACACACACCACTACTACCAGCTCGCGTGTGCGTGTGCGTGCGCCTGAGCGCGTCAGTGTGCGTGTGCGCGGCCGAAGTGGAGCGTGAATTCGGTTTGAAGGCCTCTCGTCACAGCCACCTTGGAGATATTAAAGGCGCAGTGTGCTCCATGAAGCTGTGCCAGCTCGTCCAGGAGTGAATCCCACCGCGAGCGTGACGTCAAAACAAACCAACCAAACAAACAAAAAAAAACATTATGACGTCATAACACGCGTTTTTTTTTGTTTGTTTTTTTGTTTGTTTTTTTACAATTCAGAGCAGGAATTTTCGTAGTAGGCACCTAGCCAAGATTTTGAATGAACTGAAACTTCTTATAGTAGCAAGTCGAACAGGTATAGATGCACTATAATGAGAGCGTATAAATCAGGGTGGGGTGGGGTAATAAGAGGTGGGGTAATAAGAGGTGGGGTATTAAGGGGGGGGGCATTAAGTCTTTTTTCGTAATTAAAGCTTGAGCGCAGAAATCTTTGCGTATTGAGAAATGATGTAACTCGCTGCTTAATATTTGCTCAGAAGGTCATGAGTTCAAATCCCACCACCACCAAGTTGCCACTTATGGGCCCCCGAGCAAGGCCCTTAACTTCTCAACCTCTGTGTTGCCCGTCTGGATAAATGCCAAATGCTGTAATATAAGATAAGCTCTGGTCTGACACCTGATCTCCTACGATCAACCAGATTGAACCAGTGCCCGATCACAAAAAAAAAAAAAAAAAAAAAAAAAAAAAACGAGACGAACAGCCGCAAATAGTTCCGCCCGGACGTCCTCGGAGGCGAAGACAATATCAGCAGTGTGATGAAATCGAGCTGGACACAACGGAAACAGTGTGATGGCTCTTTGGAGATGTTCAGCACCAGGGGGTATCACTTTGACACCCGGGGGGGGGGGGGGGGGGGGGGGGGGGTTTGGACAGTTATGGGGCATTTCTTAGAAGACCCGAGGAATAGAATGAGTAATATTAGTTTGTTAGTAATAATAATAAGAATTATTATTATTATGTATTGTTTTATGACTATGGTTCAGTCATTCAACACAACACTATAGGGTCAAATGTTTGTGGACACCTGACCATCCCATTCCTTATATGACCTTCACTGGATTTTGTGGAGATTTGTGCACATTCAGGCACAAAGTCGAGTACGGAGTGCTGGGGTGTGTTCCAGTTTATCCCGAAGACTTTTAGGATTATAGGTCTATATCAGGCGTACCTGAGATCCCACGTGAAGCGTATGTAGACAGCTTTGCGCAGGGCGGGACATGAATTTAATTCGATCCTATAAAAGTGTGTGCTTTGAAGGAAGAAGCGTATACAGTATGGCTGGAAAAGGCAGGTGTCCCAATACTTTTGTCAGTACAGCGTATCAGCCAAAGACAATCGGATCATTGTTGAGCTATTGGATATGTCGAACCCGAGCCACGCACCCTATCGATTGCAGCCGTTTTTATCGATTTAACCAAATTGCGAACGCTTGAAACGTGACTTCCAGAGATCTGCATTGGAATCCTATACTTTTTTGCCGAGTCATGCGATTCAATCCGCGGTAAGACTACCTGGTCCAATGTATTTGACTTTTCCAGTTTATACAATGGCAATAGATCCAAACCTGCTCCAGAATGACAATACCCCTGTAGACAAAGCCATAATGGAAGAGCTTGACTGGCAGAACCCTATTGAAAATGATGAATTGTGCACCACGGGCCTCCTCACATCACCCTACATCACTTTACTAACACCCTTGTAGATGAATGAGCTCCGGAAAATCTAGTGGATCTTCCCAGAAGAGTTTGGACCGGATGAATGAAACGCTCCCGTTTTTTTTGTCTTCGAACGTACGGCAACGCTCTTTAAACATCCGCCAAGTCTGTGGTTTCGAGCTGGAGGGTTTGGTTTACCTCGCGTTGGCAGCCGTCCCAACATGACGTCACCGACTCGCTGACATGCAATGAATGACAGAGGTTGCATCAAGCAGTCGGATTTGCATGGCGCTACAGTAATGACAGAGCCAAACCTTTTTTTTTTTCTTCTATTTATCGGCAATGTAGAAAATGCATGAAACCATAACACCATACACACACACACACACACCTGAATTCTTACTAAAAAAAAAAGAAAGTAGGGCAACCAAAAAATTATGAGTATTCCAGGAAAATGGGTAAAACTTGAATAACCAGAAAGAAAAAAAAAACATTTTGCTTCCTTATTCGCAATCGATTTTTCGAATTTCGAATCGTTCGAATTGACAAAATTGTGGTTCGATTTCTCACCGCGTGGCCTTTTTTTCCCCCCTCAGAGTGCCTATATCCCTAAAGAGAATGGAGGCAGCGCGATTGAAGGTAAGTGAAGTGAAGAAATAATAATCAATTAAAAATTCTTTTTTGATTTTTAAATGTTATTTTTCCCCAATACATATATATAGATTTTTTTATATTTACACATGCGCCCTCTACTGGACAGAGATACAAATGCACTCGATTCTTATACAAACACACAAACCGACAATTTTATTGTTGTGTATTGTGTGTATTTTGTTTATATTAGAGGAGCATGAAGAAATAATGGCCAGTTTAAGACCTCTGATGTTATTACTGATAATCGGATTATGTTGATATATTTAATTGCAAATAATGATAATAATAATAATAATAATAATAATAATAATAATAATAATGCCTGTATGTCCCTCAACAGTCGTGCCATTTACCGAGGTCTACAATAAGTCGATGTGCCGGCCACGGGAAATGCTCGTGGAGGTCCATCAGGAGTATCCAGAAGACATCGAGCACATTTTCATTCCGTCCTGCGTGGTGCTCATGCGCTGCGCCGGCTGCTGCAACGACGAGATGTTGGAGTGCGCGCCCACCGCCACGCGCAACATCACCATGGAGGTTAGAAAACCACTCCACACACTCACACTGCTCCATGAAAACCTTCTGAAGGCGAATCTTTGTTTGTATAGAGAAATTGGATTGGACAGTATATTGGAGTTCAACTCCATCATGAACTTAAACTCTGAAACCCCAAAAAAAGTCCCAAAGATCTTGTGGCCTGCTATAGAGCTATAAACACCTTTTGGGTAAATGAATCTCCACAAATCTCCACAAACCCACTGAGCACCTTTGGCGAACAGGAATCTTCTTTCGGGATGCTTCGACATGCTTGTAGCTTCTTTGAGATGTTATTCGCTTTGGAAAGCACATGATCTCCCTTCAGTCTCCTCTCCAGGAGGTGAGATCTTAAAACGTCCACTTCCCCCAACAGACTCATAGGTTGTGATGGTCTGTCTCGGGTCAGTGTCCTCCAGCATTGTGAAGTTCCTCCCAATTCGATTTCTCGTTAAATCTGTAGACCTCTAAATTCACGTTAAAGCTCCCGCTATGAGTTCGATCATCGCTGAAGATTTTGCGAGTCCGTTCCACAAGCAGACATGCGAACCCGAGCCCTGACGCGACCTCCACCGTGCTTCACCGATGAGCTTGTTAGATTTGGATCATGAGTAGATCGTTTCTTTCTCCACACTTTGGAGTTTAAACGCGGTTCCAGAACTTGTTATGAACTTGTCATCTAGTTTTCTTTCACGAAATCAGATATTACGTTTTCTTGGCTGACCTGCTCTAGTGCCTGGTTAGTTCTCCAGTGGGTTCTTTCTCTTTCAGGACATTTCAAACACAATGCCTGTGATGGATCTTTCATCTTCTCTGAGCATTCAAATGACTTTACTCCCATAGACAGCTCTCTGGTCTTTGTTTTGGTTTATCCGTTACATATAATGTATATATGTAATCATAATATGTCATTATATCCTTATTACTCAAACCAAGAGCAGACATTCAGGTTTTCAACGGATGTCAATTGCTGTAAAAATTCATCTTCTGAGCTCAACCCCAAATGTCTTCGGCGTATCGCAAACCATTGGCGTTCCAATACTTTTGAAAGGGGGCTGTTTATAACAAATTGGTCACTGAATCCCTGAGTTTTTAAGGTTTCCCTGTTGCACGAAGGCTCCTATTTGTAGACTTCCTCGGAGCTAGCTTGTGAGCATCGAATTCCACATTTAGTCCTCATTTGCTGGTATAATCACCTCCACTCTCCTGGGAAGATGTTCCACTAGAACAATAATTGTGGAGATTTAAAGGGAAAATTTCATGCTGGCACATCTTTAACATTTGTGTGCCTCAAGTTCTGTGGTAACTGTTTGAGAAAGCAACCACATATGTCTGAAAAAGTCCAGAGTCCCAATACCTTTGTCCTCGTCTTTCCTGGGTTATAACTCTGAGGTGACGCAGGAGCCAGATTTGCTTAGTCAGCGACCCGGCGAAGATTATATGAGCACCGGATACGTAAATAAAACGGGACAAAAAATTGCACTGAGCATCGTAAATCAGACAATGCGACTAAAAATAGCTGCACACAGGAGAACGTCTGTGTCCTCTCAGGGCAATCATTAAGAAGACTGTCTGGAGAAGGACGTTTCTTTTTTTTTTTTTTTGCCTCGCAAGAGTAGCACAGGGTTCGCTGAATCTCTGAAATCTGGCAAAGCTTCAAAAACTGGCAAAGGGGAAACTGGTAGCGTAGTCTTTAAGGCGTTGGACCTTAAATCTGAACGTCATCATTTTAAATCCCAGCCAAACCAAAAAAACACTCCTGGGCCCCTGAGTAAGGCCCCTGATCCCTATCGCTGCTCAGTCGTGCAAATTAGATAAATGTAAGTCGCGCTGGATAAAAAGGGGCGTCTGCCAAAATGCAATTGTCCCTTTGGGTACATGGTATAATGGACTCCGTGTTGTACAAGATGATTTGAAATACGTTTACGAGGACCCCCATCCTAATGTGTAATATCCTGACGTGTCCTTGTTTACCCAGAAGTCAGAACGCCACTTCTGTGATACCACGTACGGTAATTTGTTAATAATCCGTTCATAATTGATCACATTACAGTACATCATTGAGCAAATCTGAGCAATTTACAGCACCGTACTGTAAAAACTTTACGGTATATATATGCATGTGGATTAGTTCTTTCAGATGCGTACATCCTGGCAGCGTTTCAACGTATCGTACGAAAATTTCAATGCAGCGCGAAAATGTACATTTGTTTTTGTACAATTTTTTCAATATGCTAACGTTAGCGTCAGATGGAAAAATTGTCGGGGAATACACGTATATACATTCTTTCATAACCGCTTTATCTCAAGCTGCTTTGAGAACATGTCCATTGTTAAAATTACTCTACTAATACAAATAAATTGAAGGAAGAACACGAAAGGGTCTGAAGAGTTTATGGATTGTGCTAAGCTTTCTGTATTCCCAATGGTGGCAAAGGGGTTTTGCTAGTAGGACTAAACTCAGAGCTATTCAGATCATAATTTTTTGGCTAATTATGATCGTGCTAGTTTCCTAGCATCATATAATAAAATATTGGTGTGCTACTTACCTAGCATCATATGCTATATGATTATAATATTGATGTGCTAGTTTCCTAGTATCATATAAAATATTTTATAGTGGTGTGCTAGTTTCCTAGCATAAACACGACCTAGCAATTGCTGTTGTTTCTACTCGCTAGTGGCTTCTAGCTAGGTGAATAAAAATCGTTCAACTTTGTAATCTCGGGTGAAGTCCCTGAGAGCTTCGCGCTACACGTGAGAGCATGGTTATCACGTTGCACCGAAACAAGAATGGAGCGGCATAGGAAGAAATCTAAAACAGCATCAAAACGATCAGAAATGCGATATCGCCTGATGGGATCGGCTTGAGCGGTGTGGAAACCAGTCCTTGCTACCTGTATCTGTTGTTTTGGCTATCCTGATATAAAATCACGGTGAGACGAGGTTTGATCGCGTAGCGTGTTGCGATATTTCCGTTTCTTCTGAGGTGTAACTCTGGACAGAAGCACCTGAGGTCCTGAGGTCCTGATTTTCCATTCGGCTGAACTAGGTGACTCAAACCTGTTTCAGCTTTATGAAGATACGGGTTCTGCTGTAGAACAGCGTTGGGATGAATCGGAACACCGAGTTTGCTAACACCCTTTTGGTTGAACAAGCTACAAATCTCCACAAAGATCTAGTGGAACGTCTTCCCAGAAGAATGGCGGTCGTTTTAACAGCAAATGAGGACAATCTATTGTCTAGACGGCGGATCCGACGCTATCCAGAGTTCCAGTCTAGCACTAGCGCTAGCACTGTTAGCTTGACCTCAGTCAGAAACACAGGACAAAATCGACGTACGTGTGTTGAGCTGGATGTAAATCGCCCACAAATCCAATTCTATCGGAATAAAGAATGCAGTAAAAATGTCGATTTGTGAAGAAACTTCTCCGGATGCGTCTCAGAGCCTCGTGTATCTTCTCATAGTCTACCTTTATACACCTGGTTCTTTATCCGCATGCAATAATTTGTACGTTTTCATGCCCCATTTACCCTCATATTTACATTTCGATCAAGCTAGTTCAAATATCTCCTCGTGAAATGACACGCCTTCACGCAGACGAGAGTTTGATGCTACAGATATCGTTTCCTACACAAACCTCCGTCTTTTAAAAGGCTGCCGCTTCCTGGCTTTCTGTCCTGAAAACCCTGCCAAGATAAACCTGGCCCTGTGTTTCTTTTCTTTTTTTTTTTTCTTTCCTTTTACTGTAAATCATTCACTGTTTTGTTTGAACGTTCAATTGAGAAAAACCCGGTTCTACTTTCATTTCGTTTGAAAAGATATATATATATATTTTTTTTTTAACACTTGATTTGACTTGGACACTTGGATTTGAACTCAACATTCCGATAATGCAAGAACTGTAAAAGTTTGTTTGTCATGATAAACTACATACATATAGCTACACTATACGGACAAAAGTATTGGGACACCTCTTTTTTTTTTTCCCCCAGACATTCTCTTACGGGGTGTCCCAAAAGTATTCGGACACCCGATTTCTTTTTTTTTTTTCTCAGCCAAAGTGTTACCACAAAACCGGTGCCCCCACTATTTGTAAATAAGACTCAAATTTATTCCGGCATGCAGATGCGCCTGTGCACAAATCCAGCTCTATGAAGATATTGGTTGGAGCGGAAGATCTTGAGTGGCCTGCTATAGAGCAATAAACACTATGGAACACCTTCTGGATGAATTGGAATGCTGATTGCAATTGCCAAGGAAATGGGAATGTTTCAAAAAGCACAAAGGAATCTTACTCAGGTGTCCACAAACTTTTGTGTATACTGCTATTATGGTGCTCACTGTAAAGAGAAGTTCTTGCATTTTGTTCATATTTCGCCATACCTTTTTATAATTATGTGTTATAATTCTTAGCGTAGTCACCTTTCACGAAATTTTGTATTTTTTTATTTTATTTTTCAATGAATGATATGATTTATTCTGCATCGTAATCATTTTCCTTTTTGTTTCTCCCTTTTTCTAGGTACAAAAATTAAAACCCCTGCGCATCAAGCGCAACTACCCAATGAGTTTTGCAGAACACACTGAATGCGAATGCAGGTACGTTCCTTTTTTTTTTTTTTCCCCGCACCTTCAAAACCTAGCATAACACGATTAGCTGAAGTGATTAGCTGTGGATTTCATTGAAATGACGCCTAAATGTAAATTCTGTCTTTCGTTTGCTTTCAGAGTAAAGAAGGACTTCCAGGATAAGACAGAAATGTAAGTGCTCACGTTTTCTCAAATCAAGACCTATTGTGTCCGGCTAAAACACGCTCTTAGTAGCTTAGTAGCTTCTCAACATGAGCTTTCATGACTTCCTTTCCCTTTTTACGTGTCATTTATCGCCGTTTCTCATCATCGGATTCATCACCGCCGGTAGAGTTTAGCTCTGTTTAGTATGAACGTTGATGTTTAGCTTCACGATTTGAGCAGATTATATGTACAAAAGTTTTTGCGGACACCCAGATTCCTATTTTTTTTTACATTCCATTCCACATTTAGGCTCTTTTAATAACGTCCATTCTTCCGGGAAGATGTTCCTGTGGAGATTTGAAGCTCATTCAGCCTCAAGGGCTGTGTAGTTTGACCTGGGGTGGAAAATCAGCATGAAAAATGTAACCCAATGCTGGTCAATAGGGGTTAAAGCAAGCTACTATAGCAGGCCACTCAAGATCTTTCACTTCACTCCATAGCTTCATGGAGTCTTCTAGTTCACCAGAAGGGAATATTTCATACTCTAAAGACACATTTGTGTACCTCGAGTTTTCTGGTAACAATTTAGGAAAGAAGTGGAATGTGGAAAAGGCAGGTGTCCCAATACGTTTGTCCATACAGTTAAGAGCGAACCACTTTTTTTTATTTTTTTTTATGATCTGTACATTTTCTTGATGAGGTTTTCATTAGCTCCGGTATCTTTCCTGCTCTGAGATAAGAGTGCGATTTCGAGTGTAGCTTCTACTTTTTATGATTTTCCTCCAAGGCGCTGTCGGATTTTATCTCGGCCTCGGATATGGGACGATCCGCTTGTGTCCCTAAATTATGGCTTTGGTGGTAGCTTTGTTCTTCGTGGAGGTCAGGAAATGGCGGTCAAAGGTCTAAACAGGGTAGAGATCGTTTCGATTGCTTCTGAGTACCGTATCTGTAAAGCCAAAGGTTATACCTGAGAAGGCTTTTCCTGGTAAACAACTAGGAAAATATACAAAAAAAAAAAATGCATCTTCCCATATACATTATACAGGCAAAAGTTTGTGGACCATCAGATTTTTTCTGGAAAGGTGTTCCAATAGATTTCTAGAGATGTGAGAAGGAGGCTTGGGGTACAATCAGCAATCCATCCTTAAAAGTCTTTAATAGGCTTTATATCGCTATAGACGTCCACTCGAGATCTTCCACTCCAACCCCATATCTTCATGGAGCTCATGTTCATGAACAGGTTTGGGTCTGGTGGTTGAAGTGAAAGGAAAATTTCATGTGTTTGTAGGAACATTTTGGTGAAGAACCACATGTAATGTATAGAAACATCAGTTGTCTCAATACTTATGTCCATTTAACATCCATTGGTCCTGCTTATATAACGGGTTGCCATGTATGGCCAACATTTTAAGCATTATTTGTGTTTCTATGTTCATCCACCATGTCATCCCTTTTTTTTTTTTTTTTTTAGCTCATTATTAGTGTCGAATTGTCTCTCTGTTTATGTTCAAGATCTTAAAATGGCAAATTATGATGCCTATTATTGCCTTTTCTCTCACTTGTTTCTTCTGCATTGGCTGTTTTGCTTATCTGTTGCATCATTTTCTTTCCCCGGCCAATTCATTTATTCTACCTCGGTTTTTTTTTCTTTCTCCTTCCTCTTCTTCTTCTTCCTTTTTTCAGAGAACCTCGCCGAGGCAAGGGGAAAGGTCAAAAGGGGAAGCGAAAGAAAAACCGCGACAAAACGCGGGATTTGTACGTTACCTCAGCCTTCTCCTCCACCCACCTGCACCTGAGTGTTATGCTCTTGGTCATCAAATTAATTTGGGAGGAGATCTGCTGTCTCCTTTAATTTAACCGGGAAAAAAATTTCAATAAAAAAAATACAAACAAATCACAATTTATTAGCGTTAATCTACGCTTCATAAAACTTAACTTTTTTCTTTATTTAATTGATTTTTATTTTTTATTTTGAACCAAATCGAAGCTTCGACTCAATCGCAAAACCCCGCCGCATTACCCCCGTCCCCTCCCCTAATTGGGAACGGCAATATAATTCATATTCATATCGTCCCATGAGCGTTGAATGTAACTTTTTAAGAAAGGAACAAAAAAAACAAGATGGATTATTATATTATTAGGCATTAGACTTTCCAAGGTCTGTATGTTCTTAAATCTCAGCCTTCTCCCACTGTAGGCGGAGCTTAGCATACATTTTTTCAACTCTTAATTACTAACTTACATATTAGTTTGTAAGTAATACTTAAATTTTCGCTCTAATTTAGGTCCTAATTACCTAATACGCCATTTAGAACGCTTTCTAAAGTTCATTAAATGACTTCCGGGAGCTGTCAATCACAATCTCACTAGCCAATGGGAATAAAAAAAATGCTGTTAAGCTCCGCCCCTGATTAAAGGTCAGTGTCAGAATGCCGGATATGTTCGGGAACGTGAAAGAAAACCCGGGTAGCGCGTTCATGAGCCATGATTAGATGGAAAAATTGTCAATAAGTTGTTTAATTGTCACTATTAAAGTTCTGAGCCAATGAAATTATGCGCTTAGCATCCATTAGATTAAATAAATAGGATTGGATTAAATTGTACGGTAAATTATGGGAGGTGGTAGTTTAATGGTTAAGGCATTCGATTTTGGATCTGAAGGATGTGAGTTTAAATCCAAGCCAAACCAAGCTGGGCCCCTGAGCAAGGCCCTTAACCACATAACAGTTTAGTTGGACGAATAAGATCAAAGATGCCGTGAATGCTAAATTCCTTTTCTGCTTTTATCCTCATATATTTTCGTTCCTTTCTCAAAAGGTTGCAAAATCAGAAAAAAAAAAATTCAGAGGCGTACGCCTCAGGCTTCCACATGATCCGATACGATTTTGAGAAACGTACACATTACAGTAGATGGACAAAGGTTTGTTGACACTATGTGATGCTATGTGCTGTTTTCACATTGAGTCTCTTATAAAAACCTCCACTCTTCTGGATTTTAAGGAGGACTGGAGGACAATCAGTCTGGAAAAACATCCTCAATAAGGTTTATACCTCTCTAGCAGGCCTATCAACCATTAAAACCTATATGTTCTTGGAGGCATTTTCATACTGGAACAGGTTTTGGGCCACAAAAAAAGGGGGAAACTTGTGGGAACGTGTGGGAACGAAGCACATACGTCTGGTGTATCAAGACTTTTGTCCATGTATCGTACGAATCGATTGTGTCTCCAGAAACGAAACGTCGCCTCGAATCGTTCCGTCGTTGCTTTTACGGCGTTATCACGCGGCTAGTTGTGCTAGCATGCGAAAATTGGCTCACGGATTCTTCGCTAACCAAACCATCATTCAGTTTAGTACAGAAAGTCCTCCACAAACCCAGTTCAGATGTTCACAGCAATAAGACGCCCTACTGCTGCATGGCTTACGCATCATGGTACTAATCTTTGAACGGCTTGGTTTGGAATCGTGCCCATTTTTCTTTTTTTTTCCTAACGATCATTTTTTCGCTGTAATTGGCATTTTTTTTAATGTGGTCCTGTGTGTTTTGTCTTAAATGTCTCGAAGAAGTGGCTCTCGCCCCACATTACTCATGAGACATGATCCGAAACAGATCGAATCCGTGCTCGGGTTTCTACCCCTCGCGATTTTTATGTAAACCACCAGTTTGGGCTGAGACGTCAGCGTGTATTTTCTTGGTTATGAATATGCCCAACATTGTGTTTTGATTATGATGAAAGAGCGAGGGAATGCGTTTTTTTTCTCACTCGGTGTATTCTGTTCGAACGGAACATCCCTAGTTTGAAATATCGAAGGCAGATTTGTATGTTTTTGTTAAATTCCTTTTTTTATTTTTTTTTTTATCCAGTCCCTGTGAAACATTTGGCAACACCTAATCTTTGGTGGCTTTTGAAAGACACGTGGATGTTCCTTTTGTTACTATGAAACAAATAAGGTAATATATAAAGATATTTGAGAGAACAAATCTAGAAATGTCTAGATATTCCATATAATTTTTTTTTTTTTATTGACACTCTTGGCCTCATTCAGCTGAAATACTTCACTTGATGTACTTCACTAGTTGGAGATTAGTGAAGACACCTTCACCTGATCCGAAACCATTCATCTTCCACCTCCACGTTTGACTGTGGCGGTGTTAGTCTCCTAACATCTTCTCTCCTGATGTCCCATTTGGACTCCACAGAACTTTCTTCCACCTATGTACCGCCCGACTATGCGGCATAGAAACAAAAAGAGCATGCAGGTGTCTCCAAAAGACTTTCCAAACCTTTCAAAGGCTCTGAATTTATACAAGCACTGAATTGTCTGCCTTCAATAGACCACTAGAAGCTTTAACAGCTCATTTTTTAAAAAAGTTAGCTATTTGAAATGACTGTATTTAGGCCTGTGTTTCTGTTCTAACTGTTTTATCTTAAGGAACAAGGATAGGAATCTTTTTTAGCGACCCTTCATTTTTAATATATATTTATATATAAAAAAAATGGTGTCTTTAACAGTTATATTGTATTATTGTGTTAGTAAAAAAAACAAAACAAAAAAAAAACAACAACAAAAAAAAGTTTCTGTAGAAATAGAGTCAAGTGAGACGGCCAACGTCTGGTGGAAAAACCAGGGGCAATTTTACGACTTTTAATTTTTCAATTTTTAATGTCTTAAAATTTTTTCTTTCGCGGCAAAGGGTGGACACATTTTTAGAAACTTTGGATACGTCACAAATTTTAGTCATTGTCAGACTTTTTATGTATTTGCTATCTGGCGAAATGTTAGACGTTGGACTACTGAACACAATATCATGAGTTTAAATCCCAGAACGACCAAAATGCCCCTTCAATGAAGAGCATCAGTAATGAATGTATGTAGATTTAGATATTGAAGCTCAGTGGGTGAGGTGTTGAACTTTGGAGGTTCACCAAGCTGGACTATTAGGCTATTTAATGGTCTAAACCAGGTGTTGTCCAATCTTTTCCACAAAGGACCCGTGTAAGTGCAGGTTTTCATCCCAATCAATCACCTAATTAGTGATTAAAACTAAAAATTAGATTCGGACTTGGTTGGAAGACAACCTGCACCCACAACCTGCCCTTTGTGGAAAACAATTGAACAATACAATGAATCGTTGGTCAGGAAATGATCAGGAATGTTGATCTCTCCTTCGATTAATGCTTCCTGCTTCCATTTTGGAGCTTCTTATCATCCTATCAGATATTTTTGGGAATATTTTGCACATTTTTTGCTAACCGAACCTATAACATATATAATGTAACATATTATAGCAAATATCGCCACTTTCCAGGCCAATGATTCGTCGCTAAATAGGTTAAAAGTTGGCTAGTTTAGGCTTGGCCCATTTTCCTGCCCAGGATTGTGGATTCGTTTTCTGTCCAAATGTACATGAACCTTTGCAGCACCACGTCCCTTAGCAGCTGAAATCTAGAAGTATGTCATCCAAAACCCAAACTGGGTTAAAATCTATTTAGATTGCCTGGAAGTCCAGATAAGAGTTTTAGACAGGTTGTTTTAGTTCACATGAACTTGAGTTCAAACTGATGAAACACTACATATTGCACCATAATCATTGTGAAAGGGCCTTTTGAGTTTATACATAGGAATACTTTTCGCAGAATTATCATGATCAGGTTTCTATTGCAGGTATATATAGAAAAAAATCCCCATTTGTCCCTAATAGTTTATACTTTAGTGCCCAAAGTGTTTATGGACATTTGAAACTCATTTGTAATTCATCCCAAAGGTGTTCAATAGAGTTTATAGCTCTATAGGAGGCCACTCATGATCTTCCACTTCAATCTGTATGAACTATATCCATCCGAATCTACTACAGTTTGTGGGAAAAGTTTTTCGAAAGAACCACATATTTCTGGAAAAGTCGTGTCCCAGTAATTTGGTCTAATTTAGGTGTTATATAGACTTCGATTACATCCAAAAAAAATAATGTTTCAAGAAAGTCTTAAGCAATCATTCATCAATATGAGGTGACACAGAGGACACAAATTCCTGTAGTTAAGCAGCAACATGGGAAAGATTAGCAAAAATTGGTTTGCCCTCCATAAACGAGGCTATAAAAATAGCTCTATTGCTAAAAATTCCCATATCCCAAATCCACAGTCATTAAGGCCTGTAATCGCCCAACCTGAACTGAGACGCAAGTGTAATTTTACTCCCACGCACTGCAAGGAATCCGCCATGAAGTTCCAAAAAGACCATGGTTAGAGCAGAAGATGGTACAATTTGGGGTTTGCCTCCAAGTTTTCTTCATCGACGACAAACAGAAGCGTCTAGACACAACTGGACCCTTAAACACATGGCCTGGACCTGGGTTCTGTGGTCAAAAAAATAGAGGCAACAAACAAAAAAAGGTGGGTTTGTGGTAGAATTAAATACATTAACATAGAAAAGTCCTTAATGGTGGAAGATCTGTGATGGTAACACTGGATTTCAAACAAAAGTCTGGCTGCATCTACTAGATAGACTTTGGGCATGACAGTGATCCGAAACATGTTTCCAAATGCGCGCGCGCGCACACACACACACACACACACACACACACACACACACACACAAATAATTAAAAGACCACCCCAGTTTCTACCTGTGAAATAATCTGAAGAGAAGTCAGGACCTTGGACAGTGGAAAATCTGGTGAAATGCTCCAATCAAGTGCTGGTTTGGTGCCAAATAGAGGTTGTGCAAAGTGATAAAATCAGAGGTGGCGATATTTATGACACATGGTTTTGTTTTGTACCGGCATTTTCCGTAGCCCGGGTATCGAGGGTGGCAGTAATTCTGGACTTGATTGTATGAAATTAAGGAGACATGAGCAATATAATAATACTAATAATAATATATTCGAACCATTGTTCTGTTTCTTTTAATCACCATGGACAGGGGTCAATTTGTTGAGCCCATAGTGCCAAATTTGTTGTAGACAGATGACACTGGCCCAAATTGGGTTGTCATCCAATGTTCTATGAAGGATACCCCAGGATTGATTGGACTGCAATGCAAGGACTAAATCAACACATCTATGTGGACGTTAGCAAAAGTGCCTCTGGTCCACATTGTGAGATGGACACATGGGGCACAACTCAACGTCTTTCAAAAGAAGGGCTTGCCGTGTTGTAGAATCAACCTAATTTGCTCCTGAAATCCCCCGCCCTCTCTTATAATACAGATGTTTTCGGATGTTGCACAGAAGGGCACTCCTAGGTGCGTTACTATTTCAAATCGAAGATGGTCAACACAGACCCCTCCTGCAACTGTCTGGCGGCATTGTGACGTCTACAGACGGTCAAAACTCATCATTCTACTGGAAATTGAAGGTGACCTGATTCGTCATGTTCTTCCTACTTGCTCTGTTTCACAATCTTCTTCTGAAATACTCAGGCATGTTGTGAAACTGAAATGGATGTTGGTTCAATTGGACTTACCAACAATAAGCCATAGTGAGTCAATGCTAGAACCCTTAGCATCTGTGACTTCTATGCTTCCAGATGGCAATATTCCAAGAATGGTTCAGCAGACCTGGTGCTGTACCCAGTGCTTAAAGTGTTAGTCATTTCACAGGGGATGCAGGAGGCACAATGGTATAACAATGCTTCTGAAATAATGCTTTCATCCACCACATGCCCCCAAGAACCTTGGGTAGAGGCTGCCCCTTTATTTTGGGGACTGGGTGGCAGAAGTCCTCACCTAGGTCTACAAAACCATGGCTGGACATTCAAGCCTCCTTACTGCGACCTACCTTTTCATTCCACAAGGAGTGTTTCATCATCATCATCATGGCCACTACTGTAAATTTTTAGGAGCTCTTATCTATGAGCACTTTTCCAGTTGACCAGGCCATGTTTCCATGGAGAATCCAGATGTTAAACTTTTGATTAGAAAGCCTGGTGAAATAGGTGCAGATATAACTGCAGTTCTATAAACAGTGGATAATCACAAGGTCCTCGGCTTGTCAGGTTGTCACATAACGACTGAATCATTCTGATGCAATATTCACCAGAGATTTCACCAAGTTTTGAGGTTTGTTCAACGTCACTGCCAACAAGCAGTTCCTGATTACATAGTGGAATTGGTAACAAATGACTTCGTCTGGTGATAACGATATGTCTAAAAATGACGTTAATTATGTCATTATATATGTATATATAATCATCTGTATGCAAATTTATGCAAATTGTAATTAACATAGGAACCATTGCAGTGCAGCGCATTGTAGAATGCGAGAATGGAGTAGATTCGTTGCAGGAGATGGAGGAGAAGATGTCCCGTTAGACGATTAAACACTATTTTCTGCTATCAATACAGTAATAAAGGTAGACGGCTATGCCAAAAGTATTGGGACACCTGACTTGTTCATATGCCATATTCGGTTCTTCCCGAAACTTTCACCTCAATTGCGTAGGACGTCTTTGGATGCGGTAGAAATCTAGACATTTTTTTCCCCTTCAACTTGAAACTTGAATTAGGATACCAAACAAGCCTGTGTAGAAACCCAAGTCCATGAAGATATGGTTGCTACAGCTTGGAAGGGAAGATCTTGAATGTCCTGCTATAGCACAGTAAACTCAATGGAACATCATTGGGATGAATTGGAACGCTGATGGCGCCTCAGATCTCTTCACACATTTCCAGCTGAATCAGCTGCAAGAATCTACTGGACCATCTTCCCAGATGAGTGGAGCTTATTGTAACAGCTTTATATTTGTTTGTGCACCATGACAACAGTGCAAAAAAAAATAAAGAATGTGAACTGAATCGAATTGCGTTTGACTCTTTTTTCGTATGTATGTTTTAATGTATATCTGTATATTACTAGAGATAGATGTATGTGTGTGTGGTTCATATCCAGTGTTGTGTGCATGCGGCGATACCTGGTTACCCCGGATACGTGTTTTACACCTCGGCCGGGCTCGCAGGTGCAAGTGCAGGTGCATGCTATGCCATGCCTAACAGCTCCCAATCCCCCAATGCACAATCCACTCAGGTGGGCTGTTGCCATATCTACCCGCTCGTGAGACTGGGGACAATAAAAACGCTTGCTTCGCAACATAGTGTGTCAGAATGTGTGACCATTTGCTTTTCTGATTATTATAAATGCAGTATATATATATACATATATATATATATATATTTCTTTTTTTCTGATTTACTGACTTGCGTCTTGTTTCTCCGCAGTACTCACTGTAAACCGTGCTGCGTCACATGCTCCGAGAGGAGAAAGCGGCTCTACGTTCAGGACCCGGAAACGTGCCAGTGCACCTGCAAGCACTCGGAGGCCGACTGCAAGCTAAGGCAGCTCGAACTCAACGAGAGAACTTGCAAGTGAGTAGGAATGATCTCCATATTATACATTCAAGATGCATATAAAGCAGCTAGTGCGACGCAACACGATTCACCGCTTCGTAGGATTCATACGAGTCATTTGATTCGATTCGATTCGACACAATGCGATATGATTCACCGCTTCGTAGGATTCATACGAGTAATTGATTCGATTCGATACCATCCGATACGATTCACCGCTTCGTAGGATTCATACGAGTCATTTGATTCGATTC
>JAAIIK010000410.1:119292-140339 GCA_014706435.1 Silurus glanis
ACACACTGCGGTCAAAAGTTAATGGAGCATAAGATTACGTGCTTTTTGAAACATTGTTCTAATAAGCTTCACTCTTCTGGGAAGATGTTCTACTAGATTTTGTGGAGATCTGAGCTCAGTTAGATCTGAGCTCAGTTATGCCACAAGGCTGTTAGGGTTTATAGCGCTATAGCATGCCACTCAAGATCTTCCATTCCAAACCATGGAAACCATATCTTCATGGAGCTGGATTTGTACACAGGAGTAACAAATGAAAGTCTCCTAGTGAACGAACGCATCCAAAGACGTCCTACACAATTGTGTGCCTTCAACCGTGTGGTAACAAGTTTGTGGAAATGACCAAATTTTGTTGGAAAAATCAGGTGTCCCAATCCACAATTTTATTATATTGAATCAATTTAGTTTTGATCGAACTATTACGATGAATAGTTTACATTTGTTAGAACGCATTTGGGTAATGCAGATGTGTATATAAGTGTGTGCGGGTTTTACATTTAATATTTCATTTCCTAAAGATATGTTCTACTTATTTCAGCATACTTTAACAAACGTCTTCCTCCCATCCTTTATTCATTCACTCCCTCGATATGTGCAATTTTCAGGATTTTCTCCTTTTAACAGAAATTCTTGAAGCTGAACATAAAACGCTAAAGAATCCGCTTTAGCGTTTTTAACCGCAGTGACACTGCGCTAACTCTAGTCTCCTTTTCATACCCCTGGCATTGTTGTGTATATTTAAAATTTTAATAATAATAATACAAATAAATAAATGGGCTCAAAGTGCAAGGCAGAGACTAAACAAACTTACAGTCTGCCACTTAATACGTTCCTGAGGGAACTCAGATTTGAATATATATATATATATATATTCTTGAAAGCGCTCTACACGGGATATACCGAAAAACTGTTCTGCTCTTTCATAATCTGACCGCAAGTCAATTTGTTAATCGTATCTCAAGCAAACAAAACCTGTTGCAGGGATTATTACTCACATCCGAGAAGCCCGTTGGCCTTCACGGTTCAACATATTTTTTTCCAAGCTCCTAACACTTCTGATGCAATAATCAGTAAAGAGAACTGGGCTGGGAATCCAAAAAAATAAGTTTACTCACTGATGATCAACCAGGTCATGAACCTTTAGCAGATTTCTGTAGATGACAATGGTGGAGGTTTGATGGTTTCACACGTTCATCTTGTATTAACACCTAAACAAAACATATACAAATATAATAGAAAATATAGATAGCAGACAGATAGTTAGGCGGGTAGACAGAGAGTTAGAATTATAGAAAAATCTATCTATCTATCTATCTATCTATCTATCTATCTATCTATCTATCTATCTATCTATCTATCTATCTAGACAGACAGAAAGACAGACAGACAGACAGACAGACTCTATCTAGACAGACAGACAGACAGACAGATGTTTTTACAGAAAATACCACAGCACAGATCACACATCACCTTAGTGTTGTTTACTTGCACAACGTTGGAGACACACTGTATCGGATGTCTATAAATGCGTTAGCATGAAATTTTCCTTTCACTTAAACTAGCAAACCAGAACCTGTTTCAGCATGACAATGCCTCTGTTCTCAGCTTTTTCTATATAGTATATCTTCGAAATTCCTCCTGAGTTGGACCGGTGTGTGTCCTTGTTTTATAAAATATCCTGAGGGCGATCAGTTGTGTTGTGCTTGTATTACCAGCTACAGGGCAGGAGTGCATGCTAGTTAGCATAATGCAGTTTTCTGCCTGTTGCTTTTGGCCTGTAGTCCTTTTTCATGCTAAATCTGTCAAAAGCCTTTACGATAGCGACATTCAGTAACCGGCGGCTAATAAAGCTCGAAATCAGATTCAAGTCTTGGCACTGTTTCTTCTGTTCGAAATATTTGTAGAAATCCACTGACTATACATAAGGCTCTGTTTTCAACACGATTTGGCCATGTGAACTATTTACTAGGACTTTACCGACATCCTCTGTATCCCTACTTGTGCTATAAAAGGTCATCTCATTATTTCTCCCTCCTGAGAGAAAAAGAGAGAGAGAAGAAAAAACCCTGGTGGAAAGACAGGCTCACTCTGGGGTTAAATACACGAGGAATGCTTTAAGTGATTTAATCTGAGATTAGGGGAGGAATTTGTGGGAGGTTGATATGTGCATTCTCATTGAGCTAATGCGAGTCTAATGTCTCCTCATTCACATTTTTCGATTGCGAAATTATAGGAATAATAATAAAAAAAAAACAATTTTGGTGTAGTGGATACCATTAGGACCTTTACAGTTACATAAAGTTACATGTCCCCCAAACGGGTGATAGTTGCGAATAGATACTTGTCATTCATTCATTCCTCGTTTTGTCTGAGCGTTTTTCTGTAAGAAATGCTAATGCAAGCTTAGCTCGTTAGCGTACGCTTCATTCGCGTCTGAAATAGCGGAGCTGTTTTTGGCTAAAGGCAGAATCCTGAAAAAAAAAGCTGGAAGGCTTTTCCTAAAAACAAGCAATTTCAAGTCAAATGAGAGACAGGAGTCGAAGATCTTTAACTAATTATTCAAATCGATCGAGCTAGTGGACTGAAACGGATAACTGTATATCACTAGCGAATGCTATTGAAAAAAAAAATAGTGAGCCAAGAACAGAACCTCGTTAAAACACCTAGTTTTTTTTATACCCACAATTCATCATTTTTTTTAGTCACAAATGCTGCACTTTATACATGTAAGGAGAAAAAAGACCCCAAGCCAGATGGGACATGTACCACTTTAACCAATGCTGTTTCGGTGCTATTACTGTATAAACGCTGAGTATAAACTGCTGAGCGACAACCTTTCATGGATAACGAGGATAAAGGTGAAATTTGCTAACGTCCTGCATTTCGACCAAGCAGGTTTCCGTTTTCATTTTAAAGAAGGAAGGCAGCTGGGGTGAAACTTCAACAATAAAACTTTGAAATCCATGCAGGAAAAATATTACATTCAGCTCGTAAAATGTATATTTTGGAATCAATTGCATTCAAAATCCCACCTGAGTTTGATTTTTTTTTTTTTGGAATGACACAAAAATAAATGTAAAAAAAACCCGACTGTCCTGAGCACAGGGTAATGCGACTCCTAAAACTGCGCCGAGATTATAGACTGCGCTATCGGTGGGTGTTAGAATATAGCCTTGGAAACGTTTTCCATTTTAGTCTAGACATGACAATCACAAGGCGTCTCACCATATTTTCCCTTCGCAGACTCCTGGAACTCGAGCTTCTTGAAGTGACTTAAAAGATGAGCAGAATGATAAACATGCAACTAACTACACTAGGCGAACTTACTGCTCGGGGTCAGAGCTGGTCTAATGTCTATTCCAGAAGCAGTGGGACAGATCAGAATTATTACAGTATTATGAACTAAACGAAAGATTTGAATACGTGCAAAATACAGTAGAAGGACAAATGTTTGTTGACACCTGAGCATAAGATTAAGATGTGCTTTCTAAGCATTACATTACACTCATTCATGCTATTGTATTAGATGCAGTATGCAGCAAGGCCTTCTCTGAAAAAGACATTTTCTGGATAGAGGCATTTGTACTCTAAATCTGAATGTACCGTACATCATCGATGGAGCCCTTCCAAATGTGCTAGCTGCCCATTTAACAGGCACTAATGCACTTCCATACCATCAGAGATGCGGATTTTATGCGCCGATAACAAACCGGATGGTCCCTCTCCTCTTTAGTCCGGAGGACGTGGTGTCAGTGTCTTCCAAAGAACAATTTCCCACTTTGACATTTTAAATGAGCTCTGGCACAGAGATGGATTCCATTTGCTCTTATTATACTCTCCACTCTTCTGGGAAGATGTTCCAATAGATTTTGTGGGGATTTGTGCTCAAGGGTGTTAGAAAAGTCAGGTACTGATGTAGGTCAGGTGATGAGGCTGGAAGTGCAGTTCATCCCGAAGGTGTTCGATAAAGTTTAGAGTTTTACAGCAACCCATGTTAAGAATATTTTCATGGAGCTGGATTTGTGCACAGGGGCATTGTCATGCTAGAACAGGTTTGCAGTGCTGTATTTGAATAAATGTACTTTGTTGTTGCACTTAAGCTTGGCTAATTTCTAGTTACTAAATATCAAAACTATGAGCGAATTTCACTCTCTACTCAATAACATTTATGATGCAATAAATGTACTATGTAATAGATGTCCCCTACCTTCATCTACCTTCATCTGCTGCCTGTGAGCGACTGTTTTCACAGTTTTTAATCTAAACACAGCTCGAATCAATTGCAAAAACACTTGAGAACTTTGAATACAAATATTATGTTACAATACATTATATTGATATCGATATATAATATTGATTTGTCCATTGATTTATCCAATACTAATGGTTCTTTGTGAAAGGTTCCTGTAAAAGATCCCTTTTTTGAAAAGTTGCTTTACTACTTGTTTGAGCTTTTGCTTCGTTCTGGGTCAAAGAGGCTGTTGTGTTGATCTCAATGTTGTCAATGCAGTCTTGAGGTGCACAATTTGATCTGTATTCTAGGAAATAAAACCTCACAAATCAACTTTTTTGGTGTCGAAGACTAGTGCATCTTTGTGTCAAATACTCAAGCCCTGTTCTAATCTGACACTCAAACTCGACTTTTTGGAAATGGAACTTGCAGTAAGGGACGTATACGTTTACTCAAGTATGACACTCTTTACACCTCTGCAGGTTTGGGTCTCCTAGATCAAGTGATGGAAGGATTTCATGCTAGCGCATCCATTGACATCCTATACAAGTGTGTGCCTCCAACTTTTTGGGAAAATTTTTAGGAAGTGCTATATATGGCTGGAAATGTCCCAATACATATACACACATACATGTATTCCCCTAGATGTCCGTACAGCGGAGTCCCTGACTATCTTCAAGCGACGATTGAAGACCTACCTCTTCCTGAAAGACTTAAATTAGCACTTTCCAAGTTTGCTTTGTAGAATTCAAGAGTTATATTTATATTAAGTTTGTAATCTAGGGTACCAGTGTAGATTTATTCATTGCTAGAGACTCAAAGCACTTTTGTACGTCGCTCTGGATAAGGGCGTCTGCTAAATGCCGCAAATGTAAATGTAAATGTATATAAGAGCCTGTAATCATGATTCCTATTCTCGGGTGACAGAGTGGAACCCTTTATGGTCTTCTGCTGTCGATATTGTCGCCTGACTTCTGAGCTGCTTTTCTGCTCACCAAGGTTATAAAATGTTATAAAGTGTTAATTACTAATGCCTTCCTCACATCTCTATCCACAGTACTGTTGCCCGCTAATTTTGCACTCCTTTTTCTCTCGTCCCTGACACCTAGTGCTATCCCTCCAGATCCACTTTCATCTGGTACCAACATCCAAGCCATAATAAAATAAAATCCACCCCCCCCACACACACACACTGATGCACATAGTGTATATGTACAGCATATTTAAAGTTAGTACATTTATTTCTAAAGCACGATAAATCAATTTATGCTCATGAACCTGATGCATCCTAACAGCAGGGCGACAAGGCCAGAATTACAGACGTAACAGATATGAAATGGAATGACCCCTTTTAATGTCAAGTGCCAACTGGTTCCACAGGTGTGGATCAGCAACTGCAAAAGGCTCTGTCACCTTTTAGTCTGAAACACGACCATGGGATTTGTTTGGCAGATCGACAAGACCTTGGAGCGGAAAACAAACAAAAGCACTGGGGCATCTGATTTCAACCATATGTGGTTCTTCTCCAAATCGTTCCACAAATTTAGAGGTACACAATTGTATAGGCTGTCTTTGGATGTGCTCGCATGACACTTGCCTTCACTAGGAGCTCCATGAAGATATGGGTTGGAGTGGAGTCTCTTGCTATAGAGTTGTAAACCCTATTGAACACTTTTGGGATGAAATGGAAGAATCCCAGACCTCCTCATCTCACCTACCTGATTTTACTAACACCCTTGTGGCACAAATCTCCACAAAATCTAGTGGAACATCTTACCAGAAGAGTGGAGGAAATAATAAGAGCAAATTGGAACTAAAACCCCAATTCTAAAAAAAAAACTTGACACTTTGTAAAATCTTCATCATGCACAGAAGAAGGCATGCGTGAACATGATCCAGAAACGCTGCCATCCTCTCTGGGCCAGAGCTCCTTTAAAACGTACTGAGGTAAAGTTTTAAACTGTTCTGTGCTAAGACAGATCATAATTTGAATTTCTTTTCAGAAATTGGCCTGCCTGCAGTCTAGAGCTTTCAGATATATTTGAAAACATTTGGCGCATCATAAAACGAAAAACACAACAAAGGAAACCCAGAACTGTTGCTCAGTTAGAATCCTGTATCGGACAAATATGGGACAACATTCCTTTCGCAAGTCTTCAGCAACTGGTCTTTTACTTAAAATGGTCAATATTCTCAGTTTCCACACTTTTTTTGGTTTATTGTAAATAGAATATGGATTCATGAGATGATGTGGCTAGTGTAAATGTTGTCGAAGTGATCGTTTGAAAATGTAAATACTTGCAGAGATTTCTAGAAATAAAGTTTTACATATTGACATCGATCCGTTTCCTACCTTGATAAATCATTGTTGATAATTATTGTGCGAAATCACATGATCAGTGTCTTCACATAGATGAATATCGTTCATTATTAATAATAACATATAATTAAAGGTAAATTGAGCAAATTTGTTATTTCAGAAGTGTGTATCAAGCTGGTAGCCCTTCACATTAATCGGTACCCAAGAAGTAGCTCTCAGTTTCAAAAAGGTTGGTGACCCCTGTTCTATAAAGTGTCCCACCTTTTATTGGAATTGGGGTTCTGAATGGAAAGCTCATGCCAATCTTATGGTCCATACAGTGTATAACTGCAGATCGCTCCCGTATCTAATGCTTTTCTATCTGTGACCCATGCTCCATAACCATTACTGTCATTTTTAAACCCTTGCGCCACCCCTGAGTCTGCAAAGGTGAAGTCAACAGTGTATTTCGAGCAATTTGAAGGAAAAAATAAGGCCAGAGGGTACACCCACCCTCTTCTCTTCTTATCTCTTCTCTTCTCTTTACTCCAAAGCCGGTGCAAAATAACATAACCTTCGCCCCTTTCACCCCAGACCACCCTCTTCCCTCTGCCACACATAGCTGAGATATTTTTGCTGACATATGAAAGGCATTCCGGCTCAACATTTCATGATGTTTTGCCCTGAATGTCATCAGTCTTGTTTTTCCAACACTTTCCAGGACTGCAGTATTTACACTACATTTACATTCAAATGACAGCACATTGAGATGTTTGCGCAAATCCTTCCCCTTAGTCATAAGCGCTTAGTGTTTTAAATCCATGCACGAGGGGAAATGAGTACAAGGGTGAGCTGAGTCAGATTTTGTTTTTGTCCTCGAGACTCTTACACTAATTAAAAATAAATAAATAAATAAAATCTGACCTAATAGCTATCTAGGATTCGAATCTTTTTACAGTTCTTAGAAAGAAACTATCCAAATCTAAATATAGTTTATGGATAAAATTGGATTTATCAAATTTGAACTTGCAATACAATAATCTCATTATTACGTGGCAGTTTAGTGGTGGTGGGATTGATCAGACGTCGAATATCTTAACCACTGAACTTCCCCCCTTTTTGCACACCAGAGCATAAGCTTTTTGAACATCCCAATTCAAATCTAGCAACTCTTTCACCTTTATAATAACCTCCACTCTTCTGGGAAGATGTTCCACTAGATTTTGGAAGGTGCTTGTGGCGATTTGAAGCTCGTTCAGCTGTAAACACGCTAGTAAAATGATGTAGGTGAGTTAAGGAGGCCTGGGGTGCAAGGTCAGAGATCTATAGCAGGGGATCTTCCACTTCAACCCATGGAAAGCATATCTTCATGGAGCTGACTTTGCGCTCAGAGGGATTGCCACGGGTCTTAACGTTCAAGTGACGGGAAAATGTAATGCTAATGCTAATCTAAAGATGCCCAATACAATTATGTGCTTTAAACGTTGTGAAAGCAATTTGAGAAAGAACCAAATATGGCTGGAAAAGTCAGGAAGTCAGGTGACCCAATTATCTTTTAACCAGATAGTGTATGATGTCATTCATTCTTTAAATAGTAGCAAATGTTTTTAGTCTTAAAAAATAAAACATACAGAAGGTCATGTGTTTAAATCTCAGCCACACCAAAAACCTGGGCCCCTGAGTAAGGCCCTTAACAGTATTAATGTATATTGTATTAATTAATATATGAATGAGAAAAATATAAGTTGACTTATATAATATAAGTCTGGATAAGGGTGTATGCCAAATATATATATATGAGGGGTCCATACCCATGTACCCCCCCAAAAATGACGGTATACAATAAATCTGAGACAAATAATAAATATAGAGCAGGGTTATTTTATGCAGGGAGAATTATAGGAGACAACATTGGGGACATTGAGGACACCTGGAGGATCGATATTGTTTTCTTAACTACATTTACTGTAAGCTGTGAGCATAACAGATGCCTGGACTCTCGATTATCTTGTGATGAACGCGATAATTACTAGGACCGGGTGGAGAAAGAGAGACAGAAGAGAAGAGATCGTGGCCGAAGGAGCAGCAGAGGGTAACATTACAAGCAAACAAGATCATCATGGGGATATCAATAACCTGTAACAAGACAAGATGAAGAAAGAAAAAACACAGGAATATAATGAAAGGAAAAACGAAACATGATGCAAGAACTTGGAACTAGTTTGGACTGTGGATGCTACAAATCACGATTTTCAAGTGGACCAATGACAAGAGAACAATCAGAAAAGAATCGTAATCCATTCGAGATTTGCATCTCCATAACTGAACCCGAATGCGATACGCTCTCTTGATGCATAGCCAACGATACCATACATATAAAGCAGCTACCGATGTGATGCAGCACAATTCACCACTATTATGATGCGATTTCAATTCGACACAATGCAATTCGATGTAATGGAAGACGTGGTACAGATTCGCTTTTCGCTACTATTTTTGCAGTTTGCTTTTATTTCTTCGGTTCAGACAGACAGCAAATCGTTAATTTACTTTATTAAGTGCCGTCTGACTTCTAACGCATGGCTCTTTCACAAACAGGCTTTAATACTGCAATAAAAAAATAAAACCAGATGTTCTTTTCCTGTTCTGTCTCTAGGAAGATGCAGCTCTACCGCTGCTATGTTAATCTGCATTCTATGTGACTCTCAGGACGTTCTATAGTAGTGGATCTGATTGACTTCTAAGTTATCCTGAAGTCTTCACCTCTAGGGCAGTGTTATTTTTCATAGCTTCGCTCCTCTTCATCTTTTATTCCTCCTAGTACCTTTGGTATTGAGCAAGTAATAATAAAACAAAGTCCTAGATCTTCTCCAGTAACTGGTGTAACTTGGACTTGGACATTAGACCATAAGTCTGGGGCTGTTTTAATGAAAGAAAACTCCTTTCCCTCTCTGATGTTTCCATGTGATCATTAAGGTCCTGAGAACATCTGCCACAGGTGATGTAATAATGAGGGCTGTTAGTGGAATCTGCATACCTCCAAGATGAGATGCTTAATTTCTACCACATGTGGTGCAGCATAGGCCTTGGAGTGGCATGAGTCAGATCAGAGCCGTGCCATGACGGTGGCAGAAAAAATGTCAATGCACTCAAAATCAAAGTTGAGTGGATGTTGGCAGGAGTTGATGGAGTATGGCTGGAGATGCTGGGTTAAGTAAGGCATGGGAAACCAGGTCTCTGGTATAGGAGGAGAAGGCGCTTTAGAAGCCTCTAGCTTGGGTTTAGCTTCGGAAGGCATCCCAAGGAAGCATTTACCATTCAAAAACGATTCATTGTAAAGGTAGAACTTCTTTGAATCTGGAACTAAAGAAGTCTCTTCACAGCGATTTGGAACTACAGCTCCACCCCTTCTATTTTACAAAAATATTTCCTATTGTTATCCTAGTTCATCAAGGTAAAGAAATATCATGCTAGCGCATCATGTGCCTCTAAAAGTTTGGGGAAGAACCTTATATGGCTGAAAAAATCAGGTATCCCGATACTTTTCTCCAGGTTGGCTTGTGAAGTTCATATAAATCTGCTTAAATCCTGCCACCAGATGTATTTCAGCCTTTTAGTGTTACACAATAGTCACAAAAGTCTCACACTCAAACACACTCTGTGGTGAGGGATCGCGTCTCTGTTGATGCCTATTATAGAAACACAGTATCTATACTCCTAGCGTAAGTAAAGACCTCCGGTCATAAGATCTCGTACACACATACACACCCTCATACACACATGTGCCCAAATGCACACCTACCGATTAGCGCCCGAGTGTGAACTTCACCTTTTAAACCTTTTTTATGAAATGTGCAGAAGACTGGAAGCAGAGTTCCACCACCACTTCATACCAAACACTGCTAGAATGACAGAGTTTGTTTTTGCGAGTAAGCTGAAATTTGTTATGAATTAGCAAGTGGTGTTTACTGCATTCGAGGGAAAAGGTCTAATCTCTCAACACACATATCATAACCATGACCTGGCTGCCTTTCTCTTTCACTTTCCCCCTCTCTTTGCCCTGTTGACCCATGCTCTGAGTGCAGGGATAATGTCATCACCATCAGGCATAGTGCCGAGGGCAAGCGTTCCAATTGAGCTTCAAGCAAGGGGGCCTGAGGGGCTCCTCTCTGTTTTGCAGGTCCGAGCGAGAAGCAGAGCCGGGGAGTATTTGGAGAGATGCCATGAATGCATGCTACATGAGCTGACTGTTATGGATGACCAAACCAGTGTGATACAACGCGCATGGCTCTTGGCAGGGAGTCATTTAGTGCCACTTAGAGGTGTTCAAGTCGGGGCTGGGGGGTTTGCATTTGTCTAGATGCCAACAGGGTCTTTTAAATAAAAGCTGACTCAAGAGATGGAATGTCTGAGAGGTCAAGGTGACTCGTGTGGGATAGACAAAGTCTTGAACTTTTTCTTCTCGTGCCAATGAATGTGATCTACATAATAAAAAAGCGCAAAGCACCAGGAAACCATGTTTCAGACTAATTACGGACTACCAGTTCTTTACCGCGTGGTAAAGAAATTCGGTTAAATTCGTTGCAGACCTTCGCACGGCAAAGGTTTCTGTCTCTTTTTTTCTCTCTCTCTCTCTCTCTCTCTCTCTCTCTCTCTCTCTCTCTTCCTACGTGTTTGCAATAGAAGCCTGATGTTCCATTTATAGCTGTGGCATGTCCACATAGTGCAGAGAAGCAGTTCCACTCAGGTCAAATATGGCTCTGATATTTTTCCCCAGGCCACAAGCCAGCACACAGCTACAGAAAGGTTCCCTGACCTAGACACTCCATTACTGCCTCTTGATTTCAAACTGGGAATTTTTATTTTAACATAAAATTTAATAAATAAATATGTCAGACTTTGGCTGCAACATTTACTCTGTGGATGTGAAGAGAAAAATGTGAATTGGAAAAAAGATTCTTTGAAAGCTGGACTGTCTAGCATGTGTGTGTGTGTGTTTGTGTGTGTTCTCATTGACTAGAATGCTGTTCTGCAGTGGTCAGTATCTATCAAAATGCTCTAAGGAAGGAACAGTGGTGAACCGTCGACAGGGTCATGGGAGGCCGAGGTACATTGATGCATGTGGGGAGCAAAGGCTGGTCCGTGTGGTCCGATTTAACAGACGAGGTCAGACTGCTGAAGACATTGATGCTGTTGATGCTCAACCGGTCAGTACTGCTTTGGCAGCAAAATGGGGACCAACACAATATTAGTCAGGTGGCCATAAAGATATGCCTGATATGTGTATGTACTGGATAGACAACCAGATTTTTTCAAGAGATACTGGTTTCTTCTCTGCGTTATTCTTTGGACGCCATGATTGTACCCCCTCTCAGAAGTTACTGAGAAACGGAATATTTGCAAACGAATGTAATTAGTTCTCAATTTCCTGGAAAAAAAAAATTGAAAACAGATGATGAATGCACAGGTTTCAGCTACATCTCCTGAGCAAGCTGGCAGCCACCACATTTCAAGAGAGTTGGTAGCGAAATGATCAGATTTCTTTGACCATTAACATTGGATTTTGGATCTGAAAGGGATTGGATTCTAATCCCAGCCACACCAAGCTGTCACTCCTGGGCACCTGAGAAAGGCCTTTAGCTGCTCAGTTGTATAAATGAGCTAATTTTTCTGCATCCTTGTGGAAGAAGGGGGATTTAAGGGGTAGCTAGCTGCATTTACATTTGTAAGTAAAATCCAATTTATCCAAGTTCAAAAAGAGAAATTTTGTAGTTGGTGCAAGAAGGCAGTTCAAGGTCAGGCCAAAAAAAGTGTTACAAATGAGAGAAACAGGAAGTTTGGAACTAAAGTGGCACTGAAAGTCTGCAAGAACAACGAGGTTCTATCTGAAGGGAACAACTGAGGATAATCCTGGGGGGCAGGGTGGGCAAGTGAAATATGGACAGTTAAAATACCATTTTTCAGTCTGAGCCCCTGACTAACAAACCCACCGAAAAGGGTTTCATAACATGCATTATGGATCTACATAACTGTCAAGAACATTTAAGAGACAATCTGCTTGTTCGTGATATCCTTGGCATCATTTAAGGTAATTCCTGGGTTACCATGGTTACAGGTGGCAAATCCCTCAGTCGAGTGGAATCTAACATGGTCCACAGTCGGCTGAAATCTGTTCGAATGCAGATTTCTGATCCATATTCCCTCCTGCAATTCAGCCCTTAGTGAAGTCTTTAACCATCAAAACATTTTTTACTACTATTCCTTATCCAAAAAGACAGTGGAGAACAACATAGGAAAAGTCTTTCAACAAAGATTCATCTGCGCCTCCACTTCACCATCATCGAGGACTTTTTTTTATTAAAAAGAGAAAAGTGGGGGAGGGTACGGCAGCGTTTTAGTGGCACGTGGAAAAAAAAAAAATCTAAATATTTTAAGAATAAAGTCAAAATTGCAAAAATTAAGTGAAAGTTGTACGAGAATAAAGTCAAAATATTTTGAGAATAAAGTCAAAATTGCGAGAATAAAATGGGAGCGGTACGAGAATAAAGTCGCAATTACGCGAATAAAGTCAACGTTGCAAGAATCAAGTCGTAGCAAAACGCAAATAAAGTCTACATTTAAAGAAGTTAAGCCGAAGTTACGAAAATATCGTCGAAGCAGTACGAGAATAAAATCTAAACTATGAGAATAAAGTCGAAGCAGTCCGATAATAAAGTCTAAATTCCCCGAAAACTATGCGTATGTAGTATGAGAATAAAGTCGAAATTTCAATTCGATTCAATTCATTTTTATTTGTATAGCGCTTTTAACAATGAACATTGTCTCAAAGCAGCTTTACACAGAAGTCACGAGATTAAAGTTGAAATTACGAGAATAAATTAGAAAATACGAGAATGAAGTCGAAATTACGAGAATAGAATCATTGCGGTAGGAGAAAAAAAGTTGAAATTGCGAAAATAAAATCAAGATTATGAGAATGATGTCAATATTTACGAGAATAAAGTCGAAATTACGAGAATAAAGTCGTCGCAATATGAGAATAAAAGTCAAAATTATGTGGAAAAAATCTTAGCAGTACAAGAATAATGTCAAAATATTTTTGAATTTGAATTTAAACTTACGAGAATACCGTTGTAGCAACATGAGACTAAACTATGAAAAAATAAATAAAGTCAGAATTCCAATAACAAAGTCATACCAGTACAACAATAATCACTGCAGTGTCTACTGACTAATTATAAACGTAATAAACCCATGGGTTGATATTATTGATTTGAACTAAATGACAATAATGTCTTTTAAACCAGACCCGTTCAAAAACATTTTTTAGGATTCACTACATTCACTACACCGCTGCTTCAACCATATGCTTTTACTTGAAGGTACTTAAATGGAATGTACATGCCACAGAGGCTTTCAGCAAACTTCAGCAAAGAGTTTCAACTGATCCCAAGCTCCCACTTGTGGTTGAAGTGAATTCCTGGGAACTAGGAGTAGAAACAGGTATCACACAGGTACTAAGGTTGCTAAGGTAACTAAACCTCCATCCATATGATTTTTATTCAGATACAGATATTATTCTTTGCAGAAATATGGCCCTCAAGTTGGCACTGGGAGAGTCTAGACATTGGTTGGGGGTCCTGACATCTGTTTCTAGTATGCAATAGCCACAGAAAAGTGTCAAAGTGTATATACTATTTCACATCTAAGACAGACTTTCACTGTGGAGTCATATAGTAGTTTCCAAAGTCTATAGTGTTATCCAAGACAACTCTCTTCATTTACACAACTGTAGAAAAAGTGTAGGTTAAAAGTGTTGCTCAAGGTGCCAGCAGTGGAAGCTTGTTGCACTGAGATTTGCCCACACGGATGCAAAACCTCATGCAGTATGTAAATTCTTGCTGTAAATACCAAGATACCCCTTAAAACTGCCCCAGCGGAGAAACTGCTCTCCATACCTCAAAGCTCTGGGTCACATATAGCTCTGGACACCTCAGAGATAACCCCTACCCTACCCCGAATGCTTCATGGCTGTTATAGTAACTGTTGACAGGTTTTCAAAAGTATGCAAATGAATCCCACCTAAGCCTCCTTCTCCCCACAGATCCCATCCCCATGAGAATGAGAAAGTCGAGAGGACTAACAAAAAGTTCAAAAGGTTTTTCAGGAGCCACTGCAACAGTCAACAGTCTACACATGCCAAAATTCTTTCCTCTGGTTAAGAACTTGTTGACACACTTATCTACTTGTTTGACCACATTCGAGTGCATCCTGGGTTATTAACTGCCGCAGTTCCCATGCACCCGGTCAGATGTTTGCGAGTGGTCCTCTAGAGCAGAATGGGTATGAAAACTTACAGCTGTTCTATGCATCATGATATGGAAAGTACGACACAGTAGAGAGAAACTCCACATTTTCAACCTGGAGAGAGAGTCTGGTTGTCCACCTCAGACCCTTGTGTGTCAAGCACCTTCTGTGATTCGCACTGGATCTCCGCAATGGTGTCAAAACAGTGTGCTGGATCTACATCTTCGGAAAAAGGCCGAAGTCCGCAAAGCAAGTAGGGCACATGCAGAAGTGAGATCCGTGGATTGTTCTCCGACAATCATCATGCCCGTGTTGCCAAAAGGTTTCGACGTTCTCGGGGGTTGAGCTCGTTGAAGGTCTTCCTGATCTTCCAGTGATGTTGAAGCGCACGTGCCTCTTAAAACACCTCAGTTGCAGCATTGCCGTATGTTAAACGTACGCAATGTCCAAACGTCTCTGTGGCAGATTTGCTTAGTTTCACACAGTATTTCACGTATGCTCTTTGTTCTAACTTGCTGTCCATGATGAAATCGCAAACATGGGAATGCAAGTGGTCAGAATAGCACCAGTTGGTCAGTCTCGCACCTTGTATGGCTTCCTAGCAATATTCATAAGCCCATAAGTAAATGTAATTGTGTAACATGCCAACTACAATTATCCAGACCTGGCACAGATTCATTCCCTTACACCCTTTTTCCATATTCCACCCCAAGGTAGGCAATGGTTCAGCCCAACCTTTTGACATTCAGGTCCACTATTGATCCAAGAGTCACATCTACAACTCGATTACTAACTCTTTTATTTGTTAATCAATTCAGTGTATCAAATACCACATTTACACCGAGATCTATTCAAGATGATGCAATTTATTGACGATTTGCTAATGTGACCGTTTTCCTGTTTGCCTTTCTAGTTTTAACCTGTTTCTCATTTCCATTCCGTTTTTTCAATCGATCGAATTCTTCTTATTTATGTCTGTGCTTGACAGTTTGTATTAACCACCTGGGTATCGCTGAAGCTATGATAATAAACTAAATCTACTTATGCAAATTATATTTCTGCCAAATTTGAAAGAATTACTGTAGGTAAGTCACCATATACAGTGAGGAAAATAAGTATTTGAACACCCTGCTATTTTGCAAGTTCTCCCACTTAGAAATCATGGAGGGGTCTGAAATTGTCATCGTAGGTGCATGTCCACTGTGAGAGACATAATCTAAAAAAAAAAATCCAGAAATCACAATGTATGATTTTTTTAAATATTTATTAGTAAGATACAGCTGCAAATAAGTATTTGAACACCTGAGAAAGGCAATGTTAATATTTGGTACAGGAGCCTTTGTTTGCAATTACAGAGGTCAAACGTTTCCTGTAGTTTTTCACCAGGTTTGCACACACTGCAGGAGGGATTTTGGCCCACTCCTCCACACAGATCTTCTCTAGATCAGTCAGGTTTCTGGCCTGTCGCTGAGAAACACAGAGTTTGAGCTCCCTCCAAAGATTCTCTATTGGGTTTAGGTTTGGAGACTGGCTAGGCCACGCCAGAACCTTGATATGCTTCTTACAGAGCCACTCCTTGGTTATCCTGGCTGTGTGCTTCGGGTCATTGTCATGTTGGAAGACCCAGCCTCGACCCATCTTCAATGCTCTAACTGAGGGAAGGAGGTTGTTCCCCAAAATCTCGCAATACATGGCCCCGGTCATCCTCTCCTTAATACAGTGCAGTCGCCCTGTCCCATGTGCAGAAAAACACCCCCAAAGCATGATGCTACCACCCCCATGCTTCACAGTAGGGATGGTGTTCTTGGGATGGTACTCATCATTCTTCTTTCTCCAAACACGTTTAGTGGAATTATGACCCAAAAGTTCTATTTTGGTCTTATCTGACCACATGACTTTCTCCCATGACTCCTCTGGATCATCCAAATGGTCATTGGCAAACTTAAGACGTGCCTGGACATGTGCTGGTTTAAGCAGGGGAACCTTCCATGCCGTGCATGATTTCAAACCATGACGTCTTAGTGTATTACCAACAGTAACCTTGGAAACGGTGGTCCCAGCTCTTTTCAGGTCATCGACCAGCTCCTCCCGTGTAGTTCTGGGCTGATTTCTCACCTTCCTTAGGATCATTGAGACCCCACGAGGTGAGATCTTGCATGGAGCCCCAGTCCGAGGGAGATTGACAGTCATGTTTAGCTTCTTCCATTTTCTAATGTTTGCTCCAACAGTGGACCTTTTTTCACCAAGCTGCTTGGCAATTTCCCCGTAGCCCTTTCCAGCCTTGTGGAGGTGTACAATTTTGTCTCTAGTGTCTTTGGACAGCTCTTTGGTCTTGGCCATGTTAGTAGTTGAATTCTTACTGATTGTATGGGGTGGACAGGTGTCTTTATGCAGCTAACGACCTCAAACAGGTGCATATAATTTAGGATAATAAATGTAGTGGAGGTGGACATTTTAAAGGCAGACTAACAGGTCTTTGAGGGTCAGAATTCTAGCTGATAGACAGGTGTTCAAATACTTATTTGCAGCTGTATCATACAAATAAATAGTTTAAAAATCATACATTGTGATTTCTGGATTTTTTTTTTTAGATTATGTCTCTCACAGTGGACATGCACCTACGATGACAATTTCAGACCCCTTCATGATTTCTAAGTGGGAGAACTTGCAAAATAGCAGGGTGTTCAAATACTTATTTTCCTCACTGTACGTACATTTATGGCATTTTTTCCAGATGCCCTTATCCATTATCTCATTCATACAACTGGGGTTAAGGGCACTTGCTCAGGGGCCCATTAATGGCAACTTGACAGTACCGGGGCTTGAACCCCTGACCTTCTGATCATTAACCCAGCAAACAAACTTTTCAATCGCTTCTACACTGCTTGCAAAGTGTTGTTGTATTGGGAAGCATTGGGTAGACATCTCACAGTTTAAAGGCTTTCTGATTCAATCCTTAGAATATTATCTGTTTCACATAGTCTTACCATGTTTGCAAGGGCTCCCTTTAGGTTTTCTAGGTTGTCCAAAGCCAGAATGCAGAATGGTGCACTAAACAAAGTGGTATCAAAATGTTTCGAGACTAATGGTACTAACTGGTGCTATTCTGACCACGTCTTCATCATGGATAGCAAGTTAGAACATGAAACGCCACAGAGACATTTGACACGACATACAGCGACGCTGCAACGAGTCATTTGTGTAGTTTCGGGCAAGACGCTCTCTTCAAAAGCGGATGAACGTCACTGAAAGATGACGAGAGCCATTTGGCAATTTGTGCATGATGAACGACAGAGAACGATCCACATGATCTCATTTCCGCACCCACCCTACTCGCCAGATTTCTTGGACTTCGCCCTTTTCCCGCAGATGAAGATCCAGCTCACTATTTGACACCATTGTGAAAATCCGGCGTGGATCGAAGAAGGAGCTTGACACGCTTCACAAAGAAGACTTCCAGGACACGTTCCAGAAGTGGCAAGAACGCTGGGAGCGCTGTATTGCTGTACAAGTGGGTACATTAGAATATCCCTTCACTGGAACAAACACGTGAAAATACCCAAAAAGTTACCAAAGTTGAAGTGCAACAACTCCACTGAACACCACAATCTGCACCCCCAGGCCTCCTCACACTACATTAGTACCTGATCTCACTATTGCAGCTGAATGATCACAAATCCCCACAACCATGCCCAAAATCTAGCGGAAAGCCTTCCCAGAAGAGTGGAGCTTATTATGGCAGCAAAGTGGAAACTAAATCTGGAATGGAATGTTTGAAAAGCGTCTATGGGTTTGATGGTCAGGGTACACAAATGTTTGTCCCTGAAATGTACCTAAATGGGAATGAAGGTGTTTGGGAATAGTGGTCTGCTTTGACCCAGTGGTGTAAAGTAACAAATTACAAATACTCTCGTTACTGTAATTATGTAGTTTTCTCAGGAATTGTACTTTATTAAGTAGTTTCAAAACAATGCACTTTTACCTGAATACATTTTTTGTGCTGTTTCGGTGCTTTTATTGCGTTGCTTCCCTCAACCTGCTGTCGCTACTTTAACAGTTTCCTGCTGAGATGCTGTAAAAACGATTATGGGCATAACTTCCTCCGGAAGTAGCGGCGTTGACCGATTAGCGCCGACGGGACTATGTTTTGTATATGTTCGGTTTGTTTTTTAGGCGGGAATATGTGAAAAATGGTATGAAAAAGCTCAGAAACAACACGTGCTGTTCGTGCTAACGCTTATAACCAGATAAAAAAGCACTTGCGAGAGAACATGACCTGCCTGTCTTTTCTTACCCGACTGCATTCTATACCTTTACGGAAACAATAACAGTCTTTCTTACTTTTTCTATTTTGTGGCCTGCCTACGATTGTAGCTTTTATATGTTAAACACTAGTTAGCGCTCAGATCATGTTTCTACAACTAGCCTAATTCTAGTGCTAATACTAATAATATAATACAATCATCTTCATCGAAGCGTCATGGGACGTACAAAACGGGTGAAGACCTCTACAGAACGGTTGACAAATTTTTGTAGGGGGTTTATTTAGGACACGTCCTTTAACGCTACTTGCGCAAATATTTTGTAATAGTACTCTTTCCACCACTGCTTTCACCTGGTACACCGTTTGGGAGGAATTTTTCCGCCTTGCGCCAATGGTTCCTTGAATTGCGCGCAGATTTACCCGGACCCTCGCAGAAAAATTTAATGTAGAACATTGTTTTGGAAATGAGCAATTTTATATATTTTTTTAAACCATTTTTTTTTCCAGTTCCAGATCCTTCTAAACAGAGATAATGTGTGCATTTGCTTCGAACAACACAAAGCCATTGCCTCAAGGAAAAAAAAAAAAAAGAAACAGAAAGGTAAATATTTGCCTCTGGCTGAAGCAACGGAGTCATGTGAACGGTTTTATCACGCTGAATTTTCCACCCACGAGGATTGCGGCACGACCAGAGAGACTCACAAATGTCTTCATACCTGTGACCACCTGGTCAAAAGGCTATCAAACTTAATGAAGCGCTATCATGTACAAACGCCATTATCAGAACTAGGCTACAATTACGTACATTCCGTTTGCCAGTCTGTTTGCTCGCGTTATATTTTATGTAATTACAAACCATCATGGCAAAACCTTTATGAGCAAACATTGCCATAATCTTTTGCTCTGATATGATAGTGTGAACTCCTTAGAGTAGTCCATTAAGAACTTTTCCAGCAATACAATATGTGGTTCTTAACAAAGTTCTTGCACAAAATGAGCTCTATGAAGATATGCATCGGTTGGCGCCGTCACATGATTAAAAATGCGTCATCGTTTTTGAAAGTGTGGATGTTTTCAAAATGTTTTCTCAATGTGGAATGGGATGTTCAAATATCACATGCCAATCTTATGGTCTGAAGTATGGACAAAAAACGGTATATATATTCGTATCGAAACATTTTGAAACAGGGCTTCCAGTTCGGTGCACCAAATGCAATCCTTTTTACTTGCGGAACATAGTTACAATCTGATTTCCTTTACGGATGTATTAAGTGGCGCACCACAAGTTTGTTTAGTCTCCGCCTCGTACTTTGAGCGCAGTGTCACTGTTATCGTTATTAGTAAACTTACACGACAATGCCATGGGTATAAAAAAAAGAAACTAGAGTTAGCGCAGTGTCACTGTGGCTCCTCGCTATGTACTGGAAATACGATTTGAAATCGTTGCCACTTCCTGCCATCGCCAACGTTTTTACGAAGGTCTAGCGGTATGGATTTCTTTTGCGTTTTATGTCCAGATTCAAGAATTTCTTTTCAAAGGAAAAAATCCTGACAATTCCACATATCGAGGGAGTGAATAAATGAATGAAGGATGGAAGGAAGGAATGATGACATTTGTTGATCATATTTTTTGAAAATGTAATATTAAATTGAATGAAATTTTTCCATTTGTTTAATTTTAATTTCTGCCAATTTAATCAATGATTTAATTCCATGAGAAGGAAAAAATTGTATTGCATTGATTTGATTTATAATTTTTTTTAAAAATATTATAAAATATAATTTAACGAAGCAGGCATTTCATTGAAAATTGTTTAACAAATTTAATTGTTCACAAATGTTAATAATAGTAAATTTTTTTGTTTTTTTTACGATTTTATGTTTTGCATAAGATGATAGATGATCTATCTATCTATCTATCTATCTATCTATCTATCTATCTATCTATC
>JAAIIK010000410.1:140349-173491 GCA_014706435.1 Silurus glanis
ATCTATCTATCTATCTATCTATCTATCTATCTATCTATCTATCTATCTATCTATCTATCTATCTATCTATCTATCAGATCATACAGGATTCATTCTGACCATTTGACTTCAGCACACTCCGATTTTTCCACTGCGCAGCCACATTTCCAGGTAGCCACCATGCCGTGCTAACATTCACCATGCTAACGTCATTAAAAGAAATGGAGCAGAAATTATGCGCACCAGAGTGAGGGTTTTCCGTCACGGATCAAAGCGTCCGTGACAAAGTGATTTGTCAAGTTGTGTAACTTTCCACAATCTGCTGTACCATCCCGAGTGGGCTTAGCTACGAGACAACGAGATATACAGATCAGAACGAGCGAAGGCACCAGAGATGAATGTGTTTGGGTGAGCTAGCTGGATGCTAGTCATTGAATCATTGGAGTAAGGCTGAGTTGCGGTTTGAGGTTTAACTTAATCATATACAGTTGCTTTGGACCATTTGTCGAGTCCTTCTTAATATCTGCACTTTTCTCAAGACCCTTTGTTCATCTCACGAAAGGAAATCTTTGTGTCAATGAACACGGAATGATGATATTTTCGTCATTGTTCACAAACACACTTTCAGTATTTCCTGAGGTAAACTACGGTTTCGATAATAATGATTGTATGGGTTTCTTTCTCTCCCCATCCCGAGGCATCCTGAGGTTGCTCCAGCTCCAGTCATGTCCCACCTCATGAAGATTGTCGACCTTTAAAGAAGTAGATGCCTGCAAACATCCCGAACCATCTAGAGACGTACCAGCGCCAATTGGATCCCACTTCATGTGGAGTTTGGACACTGGACCTCTTTGAGTGTTTAAAGGCTCTGGCATGGAGAAGCTGGTGTTGGATCTGTGATGAGCTCAGATGTTGAGCTACTTTATGAGTTGCTCAGTAGCTCCTAGTATTATCACCACAAATGGCTGTAAAACACTGTAGAAAGTACATCACTCATAATCTTACACTCCAGAGCTCATGTTAGTTCTCACTCTCCAGTGTTCTGTATTGTTTAAAGACTATAATCACACTCTTGATGTCACCCAAATGAGGATGGGTTCCCTTTTGAGTCTGGTTCCTCTCTAGGTTTCTTCCTCATAACATCTAAGGGAGTTTTTCCTTGCCACAGTCGCCATGGCTACTCATCAGGGATAAACACACACCATTCACCTTCACTGATACCCAAAGCTGAATTTCTTCTGAACGGCATCTATGAAATTGAACAGCACAAATATAAACATTACCGTATGTACTGTACGTTGATTGCAAGAGAACTGACAGGATTCACACGTTTACTGTACTAGTGTTTGTTCGTTTCCTGCTTCTTCTTTTTTTTTTTTGTCTTCCTGAAATTCCATCAATTCAAGACACATTTATAGATTTTCAAAAGTTTAATAGAAATTTAAGCTTCACACATTCTGACAACTGGTTTTACCATTTTCCATTCACTTATGAACTGATGCTGAGATGTTTCATCAGGAAATGCTGAAAGTGTGCAACTGAACATTTTGACGATCTTGTTTGTGAACAATGACGAAAAGAATCCCCATTCGGACGGCAATGAGATGTTTATTGACACAAAGTCTTACTTTTAAGAGACGAACGAAGGATTTTGCGAAAAGTGCAACCATTGGGTTGTGCTGTTTGTACAAATTGTTTTGAAAAATGCACTTTCTGGTTTGCAGGTTTGCAGAGAACCAGGCAAAAATAAACTGATCGACACGACATGAACGATTGATAATGTAGGAAACAGCGGACAGTTGAATGAACGTTTGTTATCGCGGTTTGTTCGAATCGACAAGGAATTGCTTTTACGATGTGCGCAAGTGGCATGATGTGAAGGTCGTTTTGAAAATTTTTCGTTTGTGATCGGAGAAACGCTCCAAAACCACTGCAAACAACTGTAACTAAGGGGGAAAAAAGGCAAGAAATGTAGTTTCTCTAAGGAAGCACAACATAAACTGCTGTACCACTTCTAAAGTAGTCCGCCATTGCATGAATGTAAGCGCTAGTTATTGTGTGGTTTTGGCTCTGCCACAATACAGGACAAGCGCCGATTTCAAAGACCACATAGGTCAGCAGAGAATATCTTCAAGACCACCTGTAGTTCCTCCAGGACCTTCACAAATCCCAGTGATGACAATGTCAGTAAACAAGATCCCTTATACCAAGCTTATAGTCTGTTCAGACTCCTTCTGTCTTCCAGGAGAAAAACATTGATTTATGGACAGAGAGAGTCCAAAATAGCTTTTTCCTAGCAACCGCAAAGGCTAAAAACACCTTCCCATAACCGGAATCTGTACCTTTTTACTCCTAAAATACCTCTTTTTCCTATAATTAGTGCAATATCATAATCCAAGTGCAATATTTTTCTCTTTCTAGATAAACAATCGCTGCACTAAAGCTCGAAAAGCTTCGCTATGAAGGCCAATTCTGATTCTGATCTTGGTAATGACAGAAAAGCAAGTCGTCGCTGACTCCTGCGTGGATCTCGTTCGGCCTCTTAGCAACTGACGCACATGCATTAGCACAGAGGCCCCCTGTTTCATTAACTGCAGTTGGTTTAAAGCACCTGGTTAATATTTAGCGGTATGTAGCCGCTATTAGCCAGCCAGGGCTGTGTAGCAGGGAGTGAAGGTCAGCGACGAGTGCCTGAACTTCTCACCGCTAATCGCGTGCTGAAAAACATCGAGGGCGACATAAATAACACATGCCACGGCTGTAGGAGGCGAGATAAATCGGGGAGGGACGCAAGCACATGAGCTGGAAGAAAAAAAAAAGCAAAAGAAGCATTTCTGCTAAAACATATGCTACGTTTTCGAATTTCAACAGTTTCTCAAAAATATTAGCCTGTGATTCTTTTGTGTGGTTTTTCAGGTCTTCTTGTCTTTTGGCTGTCGAATTATAATTTATAGGTTTAAATATTGTATATATTTATATATCGGTCCAATTGTTTGGAATTTTAACTAAAAATACTGGATTACATGACTAAAAATGTGTGTTTTGCTGCCCAGGGGTACCTTAGAAAGACCTCAAGAACAACGTTTGGAGAAAAGAAAAAGCAAGTATGATCCCAAACAAGTTATACAAGGTTGTCGTTGGTTCTTACAACTACAGGAACATCATGGATGATCAGTTTTTAAAGGAATGTGCTCAATCTATAGAGGAAGAACTTTATCATGCAGCAAGATGGTCACATAAAAAAGTACACTGCCGACAGGGGGCATAAGAGGTGATTCAGGGTGAATTCAAGACGAGACTAAAAAGGGGAACAAATGAGGAATGATGTGGATCAGTGCGTCCAAAACTAATTATTATTTGACAAATATTCACCTTATTGGCAAAAGTTTGTGGACGCCTGACCAAAAGATCCAGCTGAGCTTTTTGAACATCCCGTTCCATTTTCTGTTATAATAACCTTCCCTCTTCTGGGAAGATGTTCCACTAGATTTTGCAGTGGAGATTCAGATTCAAGGGTGTTAGTAAAGTCACATGCTGATGTATGTAGGTGACAATGTAAGGAGGCCTTTGGTACAGTCAACGTTCCAATCATCCCAAAGTTGTTTAATAGGGTGTAGAGCTCTATAGCAGGAGATCTTTCAACCCATTTAAAGCATATCTTCATGGAGCAGGAGCAGGTTTAGGTCTTCTAGTTCAGGCAAGGGAAAAATTTCTATGTGCTAAGAATTGCTGTTCCAATGCTTTTGGACAGGACTGGGAATATCTAGGAATTTAGCCACAGCTTCCTTCGAAAAGTCTATGGCAACAGTAAAAGCAAGCTAAACAGTTTTCCATGTGTACTTTGATATGATATTACAGTGGTGCAATCTTTTATATACAGAAAAGCCCACGCGGATGGCAACTTGCCTGCAGTTATTTTTAGCCTAGCGTTCCATTTGAAGTTTTCTTTTATATATCTTGGCACTAGGGTTAGCCAGGTCACACAGACAGGGATTCTTGATGAAGTGTGTTATGTCCTGGCTTATTAGATGTCTAGCATTGGAAACTGTGTGATCAAACAGCAGTTCTATTTACAGAAAAGGGGTGGACAGGACAGATCAGTCATCAGGCTCTGTCCTTTACAAAGAATTGTTGGGAACTCTGAGCTTGGAATAGGGAATAGAGTCGGGTATAAGAATAACTCCATGGACTTCATGGAATGGCGAAATGAAATATCACTTCGCTCTGAACTTTGGCAAAGTCTAAGTCTTTGGCTAAGTCGGGGTTTTTTTTTTGATCTACTGATTGATCCAAACCAAAAACATAGTTAGTTCAAGTACAAGTTTTCAAGCTTTCAAGTTATTTCTAGAGCCCTTTCCACAATGGACATTGTCTCGAAGAAGCTTTACAGAACGTACGAATTATAGAATAAAAACTTTTAATATAAGTAAATTAGGCCCTGATGAGCAGCCTGGGGCGACTGTGGCAACTCCCTTAGATGGTATGAAAAGAGAAACCTTGAGAGGAACCAGACCCAAAAGGGGGGAACCCATCCTCATCTGGGTGATATGAAGGGTGTGATTATAAATCTTAAAAAACACTATGAAGACTATTCCAAAGTTTAGGAGATAAATGTGAGAATGTTCTACCACCTTTAGTGGACATTTCTATTCTAGGAACTACAAGATATCTGGAGTTTTTAAATCTGAAAGAGCGTGGCGGATTGTAGCGTGGTAGGAGACTGGAGAGATACATGCGAGCTAAACCATTTAGCGTTTTGTAAGTAAGTAGCAATAGTTTGTAGTCGATTCGTAACTTAACAGGTAGCCATTGTAGGGATGATAAGATTGGGGTTATATGGTGATATTTTCTCGACCTTGTGAGAACTCTGGCTGCTGCATTCTGGACAAACTGTAGCTTGTTCTAGTAATGCATTACAATAGTCCAGTCTGGAGGTCATGAACGCATGCTTCTCTGCATCAGATATAAACATGTTTCTTAGCTTAGCAATATTTCTAAAGTGGAAGAAGGCTGTTTTTGTAATATGGATGATATGATTTTCAAAAGACAAGTTGGTGTGTAAAATAACTCCCAGGTCTTTTACTGTTGAACTAATAGTTACAGTACATGCTTCTAAATGCAAGTTGAAATGCTGGAGCTTCTGTGTACTGGTTTTTGGGCCGGTGAGCAAAATCTCTGCCTTATCAAAATGTAATAATAGAAAGTTATGCGTCATCCAATCTTTTAATTCTTTACACACTCAGTTAACTATTGAGACTACATTTAAGATGTTTTGTCTGGCTTTCATGAGATACATAGCTGGGTATCATCAGCATAACAAAGAATGCTAATCTCATACCTTTTAATAATATTTTTCAAGGGAAGCATGTATATTGTGAAAAGCAGGGGTCCTAGAACTGAACCTTTTCGCACCCAGTAATTTACTTGCATTAGCCTGGATAGTTCTCCATTTAAAACTTTCTTTTGGCTTCTCCCATTAGGGGTCGCCACAGCGGATCCTCCGTATTCGTGATCCGCATGTTCGATTTGGCACGTTTTACGCTGGATGCCCTTCCTAATGCAATCCTTCCCATTTATCCGGGCTTGGGACTGGCACTGAGAAAGCACTGGCTTGTGCAATCCTAATGGCTGGGGTTGGTTCCCTGACCGAGGATCGAACCCAGGCCACGGCGGTGAGAGCGCCACATCCTAACCACTAGACCACCAGGGACTGTATAGTTCTCCATTTAAATCTACAAAATACTAACGATCACACAGTTTATTGGTTTTATACAGGATTTAAACCAGCTTAATGCCTGTCCCTGAATGCTGATGTAATTCTGTAAGCAAACCAGGAGAAAGTCATGATTTATAGTGTTGCATTCAACACTAAGATCTAGTAAAAGTAAGAGAGAGATGCAGCCTTGACTGAAACTCTTCAAAGATATTGTTTTCCTGTAAGAAGGAGCAGAACTGGGCAGACACAATTCTAAAATCATAGACATAAACGTAAGGTTAGCATGGATCTGTCTGTATTTATAGAAGCAACCAACACATTTACAGCATTTGGCAGACGCCCTTAAAACTTAGCAACTTACAGCTGAGCACTTAAGGGTTAAGGGCCTTTCTTGAAGGGTTGGGATTTGACCTCATGACCTTCTTTTTTGGTATACAAAGTTTTAACCCCTGTACCTTTTTTACATTATACATTTTCAGCATTTGAGAAAAAAAACCCTATCCAGAGCATCTGAGCACTAAGGGACTTGCTTGAAGGTCTTGGTGCTGGGAGTTGATCTTATGACCTTCATTATGGGATCTAAAATTTTAACCCCCTAAGTCACTGTTTCTCACAGGTCAGGTGTCCGAATACTTAGATTTTTGGCATACAGATGTGTCTTTTTTTCACCAAACACAACTATCCGTGATGATGTATTGTGGGTCATTCTGTTCGTATCTAATCTCAAGCCTCTTTATCTGTAACTTGGAGAAACCTCCAGCTCGAGGCAATTACCCTGCTGAAGTTCGGGGATTTCTGGCTACGTTTGGGAATAAACAGAACAGCAATCCTTGATTACGCACTAAACCTGTGGACTTCCAATGTGTGTATCATTAATGACTTAAGTGTGATAAGACGGAGAGCTTGCAGTTATAAGATCAGTGAATGTATGAAGATGATGAGGGCTGAAGATCATTGGAGGAATAGTGCATTGTAGGCCTTTTTGTGTTCAATGCTACGTCTTATTGAATGCATTTTAATAAAACATGAGGTATGTAGCATGCTAGCACAGTATACTGTAGAAACACATTGCATTCTACATTCATTTTTGTTTGAACTTCAGCATTTAGCTGTAGCCAAGCAAACAGTTTAACTTTCTCTCAACTCTTCGCCCAGTAACGCTGAGATTTTTAAACCGAACATCCATTAAATCAATTTGTTTTTTCCCCGAAACAACAACAAAAAACCCCATAAGGGTGGTTTCTCTCTCTCTGGATTTACAGAGCCTGTATGCGATCATGTCAAACATCGTATTTCAGCCAAAGAAGATTAGAGAGATGAAACAATTTCCTCATTTCCTCAGTGCTTTTGTCAGCGATAAAAGCAAAACAAAGAGCTCATACTTGGCCGAATAACGGATAATGCATCAGACTTTACGTAAGAAAAATGGCCTTTGTTTTAACTTCTCCAAATGGTTCATCTGGGGGGAAAAAAAATAGACATAATAAAAGATATTTTCTTGACACATCTCTTACAAAGACCCAAACATATGCTTAACTAATAAAATGAATAGTAGTAACAGTACTAATACTGCAGTAATTTCTGCTCAATTCTATAAAACTGCTTATGACTGAGTAATAACTGTTTATGACTGAGGAATTACAGCTTAAGGTTTCTTAATTACTGATTAAAACTCAGTATCTACTGCTTAAGACTCAGTAAAAACCACTTAATGAATTAACTGCTTATGACTGAGTAATAACTGTTTATGACTGAGGAATTACAGCTTAAGGTTTTTTGAATACTGATTAAAACTCAGTATGTACCGCATAAAACTCGAAGAATGAATTAACTGCTTAAGACTAAGCCGTAACTGCTTATGAATCAGTAATTACTGCCTAAGACTCTGTAATAACTGCTTAAGACTCAATAATTACTGCTTATGAATCAGTAATTACTGCTAAAGATTCAGCAATTAATGCTTAAGACTTAATTACTGGTAATAACTGCTTAAGATAGTAGTTACTGCTTAAGAGACTCGGTAATTATTGCTTACTTAGCTGTTCAAGACTGAGTAATAACTGCTTAAGATTTCATAATTACTGCTAAAGACTCAGTAATAACCCCTTATGACTGGGTAAAGACAGCTTATAACTGAGTAATTACTGCTTAGGACTCAGTTAATACTGCTTAAAACTGCTTATGACTGGATAATTACTGCTCAAAACCGAGTAATTACTGCTTATGACAGTAACTACTGCTTAAGACTGAGTGTTTACTGTTTAAAACTGACTAATAAATGCTTAAGACTGCTTAAGCATTTACTGCTTATGGCTTAATACTTACCATTTAGGACTCAGTTATAACTGCTTATAAGTTAATCAAGATATTGTGTACATGTGACTATTCATTGCTTGGAATAAGATGCATAGAATAGAATTCATCCTGAAAGCATTTCAGATCATTTCCTCGTTGCGACAAAACCCAAAAACCGAAATAAATTAGCAAAGAATATTTGAATTATTTATTTGATTTTGATTAGCAGTAACAGTAATCGTGATTTTATGCTCATTGTGGAAACACAGGATTATTTTAAAGCCCATCTCACTCACACACAATAATGAGAATCTTGACATTTCCACGGGTTTTACTTTTATCAGGACAAAGGTTATCGGGACACCTGACATTTCCTACAAATCTCCCCAAATTCTAAAGGAACTTATTAGAAGAGAAAATAAGGACTTGGTGCGGGACGGGTTTCGAAAAAGTGCATACGGATCTTATGCTCAGGTGGCCACCAACTTTTTGCTATTGGACCCTGACACCCTGACTGATTTTGCCCGTCTCGGAGCATTCGGAGCAAACGGTATCAAACTAGTAATGCTGGTTTTATTTTGAGAAGGAGGCCAGGTTGCCCTGAACTTGAAGCTAGCAACACACACACACACACACACATGCACACACATAAATTGGCATACATTGTTCTTGTTTGACATCAGTGACAAAACACGAAATGACTCGTGAATCATAAGCAAGCCAACTCCCATAGTCATTTATTACTTCAGTGTGTGCACAAACTGTACAGGCCGAGCTTTCGCGAAAAGGAGAATAAGCCTGCTTTACATTAACTTCACGGTAATGTCGCCTTTCTTTCTTTCTTTCTTTCTTTCTTTCTTTCTCTCCCCCCTCCACACACACACACGCACGCACGCACACACACACACACACACACACACACACACGCACACACACAGGCAGCTGACTGTCTGGCAGCGTGCACGGCTCAGCTGAGCACTTCGGCAACGTGCGATTTGCCATGTCCGCTGTTGCTACGGATACCAGCTTTACAATAGAACAGTAGGAGAATTGGACTTTACACTCGGGCCTACAGCGGCCACTGCTGGTCAGAAAGTGCACTCGGGAATAGCAAAAGACAAACTTGATGGTCAAAAGTTTGTGGACACCTGTGCATAAGAGTTTGTTTTTCACACCGAGTCTCCATTCGCTGTCATAATAATGAGACTAAAAGACTGTAAAGAACTGGTGTAGGTCATTAGAGGTGCAGTCAGCATCTGATCTTCCAATCCAACCCAAGCTGGATCTGCCAAACCGGGACCAGTGGCTCTGCTAGTTGTAGTAAATGGAATATTGCATTCTACACAATTATGTGCTTCTAAATAGTACGGAGGAAAAAACAAACAAACACGTGGAAAAGTCCGGCGTCCCAATACTTTTGCCCACAATCAAGATTCAGTCGCACAACTGCAAGTCACGTAGATTTCTAAAACCGTGCCCCCCATTCATTCGGAAAAATACGACTTCTGTCCGAAAAGGTCATGAGTTTACATCCCAGCACCTCCGAGCCGTCACTGCCGGGCTCCGGGGTTCGGCCCTCGACCTCTTTTCGTCGTATAAATGAGATCATTGTGTGTCAGAAAAATGCATATTTCTATGTAATGCTTTATTCTGGGATTAATATTTCCTTCGAACGATGAAAATTCTCGTCCTCCTCTGTTTTTTCCCCACCCCAAATATTCACACGATCCGTTCTTTTTTTTATTTTTTTTTTGGTAACATAATATTTGGGTGCGCCCAAGGACAACCTTTTGTCAAGCGTTACAGCGTACCTGCACGTAGGAAAAGCGGCACGGGGATTCTAGAGACCTCTTTTAGCACATTACAGCAGATTATATATCACGAGAGGAAAAAAAAAAAAAGGGGGGGGGGGGGGCAAAATGTGTCTCCACCCCTGAGAGACTGAACTCAAAATATGGGGGGGGGGGGAACATACACCGTTTGGTCAAAATTATTGGGACACCTGACTTTCCCAGCAATTTGTGGTTCTGAAATTATGGGATATAGTGGAAGATCTTAAGTTTCCTGCTTATAGAGCGCTAAACCCTACACCTCTGGGCTGAATTTTACCTCCTCAGCTCACCTACATCACTTTACTTACACCATTATACCCAAATGAGCTACAAATCTCCATCAAATCGAGTGGAACATCTTCGTAAAACTGCGATTATAAGAGCAAATGTGGAACGTTTATAAAACAGTCTCATAGTCAGGTGTCCAGTCATAACCCGAGTCGTTTTTTTCCAAAGGCGCATAAACATAAAACCCCCCGTCGTGGGCATGTCCCTGCAGAAACGCTAAAGTCAACACTATAGGGCCATAAATTACGACTCAGTGCGCTCGTGCACCGAACGGCTTTGATGTGTTTGTTCAGCGATCACGCAAGCCAAATCCTACAGTAACAGCCACTTAATTTCAGATCATTTCAAACACAATGATTCATTCACCCACTGGAGGAGTATTAATATAAAAAAAAAGAAGAAGAAAAAAAAAAGATCCTTGCTTAGACTTGCCTTAATACGGTACCACCAGGAACCTGGTTGTGGGAAAGAAAGGAAAAAAAAAAAAAAAGAAGGTAATCTTTTCTTGACGGAAGAGATTTACAGTGGGTTTTTTATTTATTTTTATTTTGGAACGGAGCGGAAATTCCCAATCGTCTTTCTTTCGATTTTTATGGGCAATAGTTTGTGGACACCTGCGCGGAAAAAAGAAAAATGCTAATCGTCTCCACTACATTTGGAGATTTGTGGCGTTCGCATTCATCCCCCTTGGAGAGGGTTCGGAGAACGAGATCTTCCACATCTGACCCTCACCTCCTTGGAGATGGTGGTTTGTGCACAGGTGCATTGTCATGCTGGAACAATCCTCTAGGCGCCCTCTAGGTGTCAGGAAAAGAATTACACGTGGCTGGAAAAGCCGATTTAAATCTTCGCTGTTAGAATAGGGTTTTTTTACAAAAAGATTTTAAACACTTAATAAAAACACACGTGTGTGTGACACACCTGCAAATATGAACTGCACTGTATGAGGTAAGGGGTTATTTACATAGCCGTGACCTACAAACTCAAGGGCGTTCGCGGACACGTACACCCACGCAAACACATTTAGTCCGAAATCTGCAGCGTGATTGGAGTAGCAACTGTGTCTCTGCAGCTGTGCAGGCCTACGTGAGCCTTGGCATGAACACACTCCGCCTTCACTCCGGCGGTCTCTCCCTCTCTCCCTCTATCTCTCTCTCTCTTTTCTCTATCCCTCCTTTATTAACTCTGTCCGTTTCCCACTCAGTTTTTTGGCTCAGTCTAAATCCTCTGCTTACAGCCTACAGCTTTTTTTCTCTCTCTCGCTCTCTCTTCACACACACACACACCACAGTCTCTCACTCTCTCTCACACTCTCACACTCTCTCTCTCTCTCTCTCTCTCACACACTCTTTCTCTCTCCCTCCCGTCATCTCGTTCCATAGACCTTGACAAATGAACGATCACGTCACGTTCGGTTCTTAACAGATATCGGAGACTTGTGAATAGCCGGCTAAGAGACAAGAGTGAGACCAGTTCGCTCCCTTTCTTTCTTTCTCTCACACTCACACACACTCTTTCTCCCCCACACACACACACACACACACACACACACACAGACAATAATGCCAAGGCTAGAAAAGAAGTCTTTTTTCTCTCTCGCTCATTCTCAGATCCAAATATAACAAATAGAGGAACTAGGGATCAACTTATTGAGACTGTCTCTGTCTCCATTTGTCTCTCTATGTCTCCTTTTCTCTCTGTCTCTCTCCATCTCTCGGTCTCTCTGTCTCTCTCTTCATTTCTCTGTCTCCCACTGTCTCTTTCTTCATTTCTGTCTCCAACTTTCCCTCTGTCTCTGTCACCCACTGTCTCTATTTGTCTCTCTCTTCATCTCTCTGTCTCCCACTGTCTCTCTCTCTCTTTGTCTCCCTCTGTCTCTCTCTTCATTTCTCTGTCTCCCACTGTCTCTCTCTTCATTTCTGTCTCCAACTCTCCCTCTGTCTCTCTGTCACCCACTGTCTCTCTCTGTCTCTATTTGTCTCTCTCTCCATCTCTCCCTCTGTCTCTTTCTCCCACTGTCTCTCTCTGTATCACTCTCTCTCTTTCTGTCTCTATTTCTCTCTCTCTCTCTCTCTCTCTCTCTCTCTCTCTCTGTCTTTCTTTTCTCCCACTGTCTCTCTGTGTCCCACTGTCTCTCTCTCTCTCTCTCTCTCTCTCTCTGTTTTTCTTTGTCTCTCTTTGCCTCTCTCTCTCTTCATCTCTCTTATCTTTTTGTATTTCTGTGTCCCACTCTCTCTATCTCTCTCGCTCTGTGTCTTTTAATCTTCCCCTATTTATCTTCATCTCCCTCTCTCTCTTTGTTTCCCTGTCTCCCTTCATTGTTTTCTGTCTCTCTTCATCTCTCTCTGTCTCTCTTCATATCGCTCCGTCTCTCTTTATATCGCTCCGTCTCTCTTTATATCCCTCTGTCTCTCTGCCTCCTTCTGTCTCTCTCTTTATAAAACTCTTCATGAACCTAATGACAGTGAACTAAAACAGGGAAAAAAAGAAAGAAATGGCACTAAATCAAGGTTCACCTGATACTTCTCTCTCTCTCTCTCTCTCTCTCTCACACACACACACACACACACACACACACACACACCAATCCGACTCCCTCTGCTACACACACACACACGGCCTAGAGAGAAAAAAAAAAGGCTTGTACATGTAGTTGATCATGTAGGCATACCGCAGGCATATACATGAACACTGACACGCACACACACTTGCGCGCACACACACACACACACACACACACACACAGTCAATCAATAACAGTACAAAGACATACAAAAGAGGTCAAGGAAGAAGTGTTGCATGGATACTGTACTGTGTGTGTGTACACATATATACATATACACACACATTATTGTTGTTTTTTACCCCCCCCCCCCCCCCCCCCACACACACACAAAATATACAGTTTAAATATAAATAAGTTTGTAAGTCAAGACAGAAAACTTTTTTCCCCTGTTAATTTCAAACACAGATCCCTCGATCATTCTTTCCAGAACATTGGAAACTCACACACTTGAGATCTATCGCCCTCTAGCGGTCTAATATTAAATCACATTTATTGCCCTCACAAAGAAGGGCCAAATGTATTCGGACTCTCGCCATTTCTAGCCATATGCGATTCTTCCCCAAACTGTTCCCACAAACTCGGAAACACGCGTTTGTTTAGGATGAGGGGTCTCTGGATGCAGGGGCATGAAATTTTCCCTTTCATTTTTACTACGATACGCAGACCCGTACCAGCATGACGACGCACCTGTGCACGAAGCAGGCTCCATGAAGATATGGGTTTGGAGATCTTAGAGCTATAGACCCTATTGAACACCTTTGGGATGAATTGGAATGCTAAGCACAACCCAGAACTCTTTACCCTACATCTGTACCTGACTGTAGTAATGCCCTTGCGGCTAAATCTCCACAAACACACTCCAAAATTTATCCCATTTAAGGTGTTTCCACAAGATCATCCCACTCCAAACTAGGAATATCTTCATGGAGCAGGCTTCATGTACAGGGGTATTGTCATGCTGGAACAGGTTTGGTTCTCCTAGATCAACCAAAGGGAAAATTTCATGCCGGCACACCCAAGGATTTACGAGACTAGTGTGGGCCTCAAACTTTGCAGGACCAGTTTGGCCGAGAACTACATATGTAATACAGAAAAGATGGGTGTCCGAATACTTATGCCCTTGCCAACTGAGCCATATATAAACATATACACACAAAAATATACCATATGCAATATGTGGTTCTTGGGCAAAAAAATATAAATGTAATGTAATATACTAATTAAGTATTTATAAATTAATTAACATATATTATAATATATGAATAAATAGTTATATTTTGCATAGAGTTTTGGGTCGAATAAAAACAGTCATCTGTAATTTTTTTTATTAGTATTTTCTTTTTATTCAAAACAAAATCAACTGATTTCCGTCCGGGATTGAGTGCTGAGAAACTCGGTGTGTCAATCAAAAGACACAATCGGCAAGAAAAACTAGTCAAAATCTCATTCAATTCAAGTGTTGATTGTAAACAAGATCTAAAGTCCCTGAGCATAAAAGATCATTCGAAAGCACCAGACGTCCTCCTCCTCCTCCTCCTCCTCCACTTTCTTCTCCTCCTCCGCAGTGTTGTGATTCGTGCTGAACTTTGATCAGGATCACGTGAAAAGCCGCGACCGAAAAATGTGCAAGATGTAACTTGAAGCTTTTTAACGCTTTAAAACAAATTGGTCAGAAAACGAAACTAACTAAAGTTATTATGGGATGTCGTTTGATTTTGATTTCTTTGAACCCGGGGGTTAAAAAAAAAAAACAAAAAAAAAAACATTCGGTGTTGGTGAGCTGTGTGGAGCAATAGTTTGTGGACACCTGAGCATAAGATTTCTATGGACTCTTAAAATGAGCTCCTTCTGGGAAGATGTTCTACTGGATTTTGTGGAGATTTCTCGCTCGTTCAGCCACAGGGATGAGAACGAAGCTGTTAGATAGGGTCTGTTACTCTGGATCTTTCACGCCATCGCATGTACAGTATAGGTGTCCCAATACTTTTGGCTCGGATTTTTACGTTTCTGCTCTTTTTTTTTCCCCCTTTTGTGCTCAGAGAGTCTCAGGAGTCTCCTTAGGTTCGTTCTTGCTCATGGTCCTGACCAGGAATTTGTCCTGAAGACGTTTAAAAGCTTCAAGCCGATCCATAATGTACACGCGATACTTAAAAACAAACTTAAAAACGAGCGACGCTGTTAAAAAAGAATCGGATAATAAAAAAGCGTTAGCGGAAAGAAGAGAAGACGTAGACTCGTTTACATGAGGAAAGGATCGCCGTGGTTGTTGTTCACGTGACGGAATTTGGGACGATCGGCTGCAGGCGCGACGTACCACATGACCACTCCGGAGGGATTGATGGACACGACGAACTCGGTGGTGTCCTTCAGGGAAGAAATTCTCTTCTCCATGAACACGTCGTACACCTGAAAGAGAGGGAAAGAGAGAACGAGCGTCTCATCACCTACTCTGGAGTCGGAGCACAAAGACCGTTCAAGCCGACAAAAAACATACCTTATAGCTGCCAGGGGTGTAGTTGAGCACCTTGAGAGACGTCTTATAACGGTACGGCATGTCCGTTCTCCGGCTGAAGAACACCAAGGCGCTGGCGTTATTCGACAGAAGACGCCAGAACACCTCGATACCGTAGCTCTCCTGGGAGACGCACGGAAAAACAAGTCAGCAAAAGGGACTTTTCGCTATGTCATCGAATCACCTTCTCCACCGTACCTTGATCAGACGTCTGCCTTGGATGCCCAAAGGGTCCTGGTTGATCGCGATGGCGGCTTTGTTCTGCAGGATGGCCCGCGCGCCACTGTTCAGAGTCCTCAGGTCGTTCGACATGAAAAGAGGAGCGGCCATGATGGCCCACAACGCCATCTGAGAGCGAGACTGTTCCACGCTGAGGCCGAAATTGCCGATGACCAGCTGCAAGGTTGGGATCATGAGATCAAGATTCCACATTGTGTCCACATTCTGCTCTGATAATAACCTCCATTCTTCAAGACTTCATGGAGATTTCAGCCACAAGGGTGGTAGTAAAGACAGATACGGATGTAGGTCAGTGTTTCCAATTCATCCCAAAGGTGTTCCATAGCTTTATAGCGGCGCACGCATTTAGAATGATTGCAAATGTCCAGAAATGGGGGCAGAATCTATTTCAACTTATTTTAAAAGACTCGTTTGTGTTTTAGGATGCAGCTGTCCATGGTGCTTAAGGTACCAGCACAATGACACCCTCAGCCAAATATTGTCTGATCACAGTCATCGATAAAATCCAAAATAAATATCGAGATTTTTTTTGTCGATATCGCGCTCCCCTAGTGGAGTGAAAGGTCTCCTGCTAGAGATCCAGCCGCACTTTATTAACACCCGTGTGGCTGAAGGAGCTACAAATCTCGAGCAAAATCCAACATCTTCTCAAAAGAGTAGGGGTTATTAGACAAGGAAAATGTTATGCTCAGATGTCCACAAACTTTTACTAGCATGAGGACATGTTTTCCACAAAGACTCTGGATGAGCTTATCTACTCAAAACTATAAAAACCTCTGATAAGATCAGCACCAGCATTAGCCTTGACCTTTAAATTATGACTCTAAAGCACGAAACGTTGCGACTCCCTACCATGTCAGGATCATTCCATTGTCCCGGTCCAGCGGCAGGCTGCAGGATATCCTGGTGCTTCGTAAACCAGTCCAGGATGTTTAAGATGCTCTCCCACGAATCCTCGATGTCGCCGTAATTGCGCCACAGGTTACAGATCTCGCCGAGCAGAGTGTAATTGACCTGGCCAGGAGGAAATCAATGCTGCAGATATCGCATAGGATATTGATAGCGATTGTTTAATTTGTTTCAATTCTCTGGTTGTGCACTCACTTTAGGAGGAAGTCCACCCTGGTAGGCAGGCCAGCTGCAGGAGTAGCCGATCGGACGGCCGGTAGCATTCAAGGCTTGGGACATGAGTGGGTAGCCTGTTAAAGAGAATATAACGCCAATAACAGAAACAGACGCGACCCGGAAAAACTATCAGTATGGATTTTTGCCGACAGCCGATCGTTTCAGCAATCAACTTTCACTGTTGATGAATCCGCAAAACCGATTAATCAGTCGCACTCTAGTATCATGTGCTAGTAAATGAATTTTAATATATTTATGAGCGTCTGATTTCGACCTTCTACTGTCAGAATCTGATATTTCATTAAAATTCATATGGAATTGAAGTCCAGTTCTATAGCAGGCCACTAAAGATCTTCGACTGTAACACATAGACCGTATGTGCATGGAGCTGGCTTTGGCTCTACCAACAGATTTTCAGAACAGACCCTGAAATACCCAAATGTCCATCTTTTTTTCCTGCATAAGTACCTCGTTTCCCCCCTTCCTCCTCCTCCTCCTCCTCGTTTTCACATCCCTCACTCACCCTGCTCCTGGTCAGTAGCGTTGGAGTAGCAGCCGTCCAATTTAAGCATGTCGATTCCCCAATCGGCAAAGGTCTGAGCATCGATCTTGATTGTGTCCAGGGTCGTCCCGGGGTATCCCGCACACGTGTACGTTCCCAAATCACCATAAATACCCAGCTTGAGCCCGCGGTCGTGAACGTATTTCGCCAGGTTCGGAATTCCTCTTGGAAACCTGTTGGGAAGAAAGAAAAAAAATTAATTTGAAAGAAGAGTGGATGTTATTATAACAGCAAAAGTGGATTTGGAATGGGATTTTCAGAAAAGGTTTTTTTATTCCTTTTTTTTATTTTTTTTTATTAATGTTCGGTTCATCATCATAACGGCGTTATTATTAAAATCGCAAGAGACTTGTTTTTAACAAAATAAGCTACAGTGCCTCTTCGGATCCGCTTGCAGTCGTCCTTGAGCATCTCTTTCCTTTAAAGCCCAGCAGTCATCGATGTTAATATAAACGTAACCGAGCTCCCTCCAGCCGTCCTCATACAGTCGGTCGGCCATGTCTCTGAAGAGCACCTCGCTAGATCAAAAAACAAAACAAGAAAAAAAAGACAGACAAAGTAGTTACTCCTGTATAGCAAACAAGCTCTATGAAGATGGATGTTGGTGTGAAGGTTGGACCAGAAGAACCTCCTCAAACCTCCCTGACCTCCTCAACACTAAAGAACACTTTTGAGATGACCTGGAACACTAATTGGACTCCAGTTGGACCCCAGACCTCTTGGTGATCTCACTAATGCTGATGCACCTGAAAAAATCTACGTAGCCACGCCCCCAAATCTAATGGAACATGTTCAAAATATGTAAACCGAGGTGAAACTTCAATACAGGTCCCTCTGCAATCGTTATACTGTTACACAACATCCTGATGCCTTTTCAAATAAAGGGTTTGCATGTGAATCCGTCCACACCCTTAATATTTCATTTAGACTTGTTAATGCCATAAGAAGTGTGTAAACCTGTTCAGCATGACCAAACACCAAGGACACACTATAATAACAGTGACATCCACTGCAACACTGCGCCATTTAAACGTCTTACATACAGACAATACATCAACTTAGAATAATTACCATGAACCATGTGTGTATGCATGTCTGCCCATCTGTATTTATGTCTGCCTGTCCGTCTGTATTTATGTCTGCTTGTCTGTTTGTATTTATGTCTGCTTGTCTGTTTGTCCAAATGCCCATCTGTATTAATGTCTGCCTGTCTGTCTGCCCATCTGTATTTATGTCTGTCTGTACTCATGTCTGCTTGTCTGTTGGTTCAAATGCCCATCTGTATTTATGCCTACCTGTCCATCTTCCAATCTGTATTTATGTCTGCCTGTCCGTCTGTCCATCTGCCCGTCTGTATTTATGTCTGCCTGTCCGTCTGTCCATCTGCCCGTCTGTATTTGATGTCTGCCTGTCTGTCCATTTGTGTTTATGTCTGCCTGTCCGTCTGTCCATCTGCCCGTCTATATTTATGTATGCCTGTCTGCCTGTCCATATGTATTTATGTCTGCCTGTCCGTCTGCCTGTCGGTATTTATGTCTGCCTGTCCGTCTGTCCATCTGCACGTCGTATTTGATGTCTGCCTGTCTGTCCATTTGTATACATGTCTGCCTGTCCGTCTGTTCATCTGCCAGTCTATATTTTTGTATGCCTGTCTGCCTGTCCGTCTGTCCATCTGTATTTATGTCTGCCTGTCCGTCTGTTCATCTGCTCGTCGAATTTGATGTCTGCCTGTCTGTCCATTTCTATTTGTCTGCCTGTCCGTCTGTTCATCTGCCAGTCTATATTTTTGTATGCCTGTCCATATGTATTTATGTCTGCCTGTCTGTCTGCCCATCTGTATTTATGTCTGCCTGTCCGTCCATTTTTTTGTCTGTCTGCCAGTCTGTTCATCCGTCTGTCTGAAATCCTAGTTAGTGTGACATCTCAAGAACAAATGGTTGAACGTTCGCAGGATCTATTGAGAATTATCACTTTAACCAGCAGATAAACTGATTACATTTCTTAATTGATTTAAACGGGATCGAGGTCACAGCAAGATCAAGTCTCAAAAATAGTTTTTCTTCCTCTTTGATTGAATAATAGTTTAAAGGTATCGTAACAGAACGCCTTGGAGTATTCTTGAACCTCCTGAACACTCACCTAATGCAGTTTTTAGGATCGTTCTCACAGTCAATATCGCAGCGGTATCGTTCCCATGCCAGCCAGCCCATGGGTGGGGTCTTCATCAGCCCGTTGTCCAGAGCCTGGACGGCCGTAGAGAGGGCCAGCAAAAAAATCACAGCCGTTCGCTGCATGTCTGAAAAAAAAGAACTTTTTGCTAAGATCTTCATGTACTACCATGTAAACTTAGTTGCACCAATAATCCTAGGTAGAAGTTCCCCTTTTCCACGAGAACTAGATTCCCAAACAGTGTTCCAGCATGACCTTATTTCTGTACACAAAGCAAGCTCCATGAAGACATGGCTGTTGGTGTGGAAGACCTGGAATGTCCTGCATAAAGCCATGACCTCCTGAACCCCACTGAACAGCTTTGGGATGAACTGGAACATCAACTAAACCTCAGACCTTCTCACCATCAGACTCTGTGAGTGTGATGGACATGTCTCAACATACACTATATGGACAAGTTTGTGGACACCTAACCATATGACTGATACATGCTTTTGGATTCATGTTTCCTGGTTTAATCCAAAGATGTTCAATACGGCTTAGAGGTCTATAGAAAGCCACTGAAGATCCCCCACTCCATCCAATGGAAAGCATATCTTTATGGAGTTTGCAAGGGAAAAGTTCATCCAATACATTTGTTTTAACAGTTTGTGGAAGTTTCTATGAGTACGAGTGTTGATTAATCTGATGAACACGACCTTGTGCAGTATCTGATACAATGATAGCCATGAAGCTCTTTCATAAAGTGATACTCAGCGAAACTTCAGCATAACAGCTTTGTCCTTGCGTGACCGTATGACGCCATGTGACTCCTCACCTGACGACTCCAGATGTGACATGAGCACAATTGAAATGTACAGAAAAGCAGGGCTTGAACGCGTGAACCAAAAATTGTTTATACAAATGAGAAGATGACCCAGACATTGTTTTCCAAACAAATCCATTCTTCCCATGCCCTATTGTCAAGATGTTATGTCCTGTCAGGATGATCATGTGATTTATCTGAGGTATTTTTATTGCCTTATGAGTCCATGACACGGTTGCATGAATGAGACAGCATTGCATCGGCGTTCTGATGTCCAGGGGCGGAGCTTAGGGTGGTCACGCCCAAAGTTAACTGAAGTTTGGCAGCTCCGTTGGCCACCGCAGTCGCAATAGCATTTTCAGTTGGTTTAGTTTTCCCCAGAATAATGAATATTTCTTCGTTCAGCGATCCATCTCAAGGTTTCCAGTCACATCAATCATACTTTTGTACACTGTTGTTCCTTACTGCTGATTGGACAAAAAGATGTTCTCCAACTTCATATGGATGGAACAGAAGACTAGAAGAAGATTCTTTTAATAAACCAGTCTTATTGAGGATCTTCACCTTCATCATCATCATCATCATCACCACTTTCTCTCTCTCTCTCTCTCTCTCTCTCTCTCTCTCTCTCACTCACTCACACACACACACACACACACACACACACACACACACACACACACACACACACGTAAAGGTATCACGATCAGTCTATATTTCATGCCTATTTGTTGAGATCGAACCATGTGGAGTTTTTTTACCAAACAAAAAAAAAGAAGAAAAGACCAGAAAGACCAGGAGAGCGACCTTGAAACCCGGAAGTGACGTTTCTTTTGCTAAAAAAAAAATCAACAATTCTGCAATTCCTTGCTAATCTAATTGTATATTGTAGTTGTGTTTTCTGTATAGTAAGTGATCACACCCGGTATAGTGTCCCGTGCACTCGGTACTCACCGGAATCCAACGCTGAACTTCCGGAAACGAGATTTCTGCAATGAAACAGTTGAAGCCTTTTGAGTCTGAGAATTGAAGCAAACCTGCTGCTGATCCCTAAAGCAAACAGGTCGTGTTTAATGATTGTGGATTTACAGAGCGGTTGTGAGAGATTGAATCGTGTGGACGGGTTTGTGTGTGTCATGTGCCTCAAAAGTCAGCTGACTGCTGACCAGGGCTGTGTTTCAATCACCCGACCCTACCTGCTCCAAGTGTCTTACATAGTCAGCGCTCCCTGACGGCATCTAGTGGGCAAAGATGTGTATTGCAGGAGTACTGTTTAAACCAGGTGCACGCTGTACGATTTTGACCACCATTTGGGGGATTCAGAAAATCCTTGGATTCCTATAATCTTAGACCAAAATCTGTAGTTTTTGATTACTGGATTCACATTTTTCCCGGCAGCCGATTAATGGTCAATTGCGATTTTTTTTTTCTACGTCTACACTCTTCTTTCGGCTTCTCCAATTAGGGGGCGCCACAGTGGATCATCCGTCTCCATACCCCCCTGTCCTCTACATCTGCCTCTTTCACCCCAACTACCTGCATGTTTTCCCTCACCACATCCATAAACCTCTTTCTTGGTCTTCCTCTTTTCCTCCTTCCTGGTAGCTCCATCCTCAGCATTCTCCTACTGATATACCCCATGTCCCTCCTCTGCACATGTCCAAACCATCTCAATCTCGCCTCCCTCACCTTGTCTCCAAAACGTCCTACATGCTCTGTTCCTCTAATAAACTCGTTTCTAATCCTGTCCATCGTCGTCACTCCCAACAAAAACCTCAACATCTTCAGCTCTGCTCCCTCCAGCTCCGCCTCCTGTCTTTTACTCAATGCCACTGTCTCTAAGCCATACGTCTACACTAATCCGGATGAATTTGTAAACAGCGATTTTGGTCTCCGTGTCCACACTTTCGTTTTCGAACGTTTCTCAAAAGTTGCTCATCCACACTGAAACGTCTAAAAAACGCTTACGTCCCAATACTGCATATGATCGACCCGTGTCATTTCCGCTGACTTTTATTCACTTTCCAGCTCATTGAAACGTCGTGGCAATGGCTAAAAACGTGTCATCATATTGGAAAGCCTCCCTTTTCACCGTCAGCACTGCTATGGCGAAAACTGCGTCCTCAAATGTATCCACTTTGGAGAGCTTTTTTAAAAAGCGTCGCTTTCGTTGACTGAAAACGCCATCTCAGTGTGGAAAAAAAATTCTTCTAAACAATTCTTCTAGCTACATTTGAACACAGTTTTTTTTTTTCAGGAACTCGGCAGTTGCAACCAAACATCTTTGAGAACTAACCACAGATCTTCAGTGGATGTAGGATGCCTCAATCTTCTATATATAAAGCTCAAATACCACTGACTGACTCACTCACTAATCACGAAATCTCAAAAACCACTGAACGGATTGCAATGAAATTTGGAACATACCTTCCTCTTGGGTCTTAGGTGCTCACTAAGAAAGGGTTTTGAAAAATTCGGCCTGGATCGCGGCTAACTCGCGAAAAACGCGATTTCTCACGCATTGTAAATTCTTCGAAATAACATTACGGATCCTAATGAAACTTACTACATTGTTTCTTATTAGCTGTTAGATGCACGATAAAAATTATTTTCAAAGTAGTTTGCCCTGTATCGGTACTACAAAGGGGTAGTACGTTATTTGTTGACGTTACGTTCTGATCTCTGATCATCCAGTCCTGCTCAGTGCTTACTGCTTATTGCCATATTGCTTAGCGTTCTGCCTTCCGTAGCGAAGCACGGGTACTTTCAGCTAGTTTATAATAAATAATACCAGGCAGACTCGATGATGTTGAGATTAGGGCTCTGTGAAGGCCAAATCTATTACTTCAAGGACTTCTTTTTCTTTTTTCGACACTGCAGAGAAGTTCTTAATGACATTGGCTGTATGTTTGGGGTCAATGTCTTGCTGCAGAATCAATTTGGGGTGAGATGCCTCCCTGATTAATTATTAATCATTAATCTTCTCATAAATCCTGACCAAATCTTCAAATACATTTGCAGAAACGCTGCCTCGAACTTATAGGAAACCTCCACCATGCTTCCCTGTCTTCTGTAGACACTCATTATTGTGTCGCTGTCCAGTACTTCAGCAAAAAACCTGCCTCCTTCTTCAGCCTTCTTCAGATTATGGCCCATTCAGAAAACGTACTGCTATTTTTCTGTCCCGAGTTCCCATGTTTTCAGGCATAGTTTAGTCACTTATCCTTGTTTGTATGTCAAAGGTATGTATTTATGGCCACAAGTATTTCAGGAAGACCACTTCTGGCCAGACATTTGTACTCCAGACGGTAGATGGGTGTACCTGGGTCCACACAATACCACTGTTATACCAGTTAGTGATTTCGATTCATGCCAGTGAATCAGGTCTTTTGATTCCATTTTTTCTAAAATGATAAAGTGACTCGTTCATTCATCTGTTCCATGACTATCCGTGGTTTCCCCACCTTTCCTTCTTGCTTGAGCTGTGAACCCCAACCGTACAGTCATTTCTGACTGTAATTAATTTCAACAGCTACACTGGCTCAGGACCGCAGTTTGCATGAACTTTTCTGCATTTAACTGTCCATCAATGAACCTAAACGATGATAGAACTGTAATGAATGGACATTCATTGTCTTCCAGATGAGGATGGGTTCCCCTTTTGAGTCTGATTCCTCTCAAGGTTTTTTCCTCATACCATCTCAGGGAGTTTTTCTTTGCCACAGTCGTCACTTGGGACAAACTCATTAGGGACAAACTTATAAGAAATAAACTTGTGTCATTATCCATTCCAGCTTTATAGCTTGTTTATCTCTGTAAAGCTGGTTTGGGACAATGTCGATTGTTAAAAGCGCTGAGGGGGCGCAGTCTCCTGAGCAAACTGTATTAGTTTACTGACTGTTGCATGCTTGCAGGTTATTTGTTTTAAGACACTGACTTCATGTTCAAGTTCAGAATTTAACATTAGTGTTAAATGTAGGCATTTATATATATATATATATATAGGCATGAAGGATCTGAAAACAGCTAACAGATGGTCCTCCTTTCTTTCTGCAATTTACAGTCATATACACCCAGCGTAGAACCACAGAAACAAGCTCTTCTATACTCTGACGAGAAAACGACCGTTTTCTCAAGCGACTGATGCTATTTCGAATTCACTAAGAATTATTCACTAATTAAATCTTTGCCTTCATGACGACTCAGCAGAAGTCTTTTCGCTTGGCCACATGGAGATTGTTGTCTTCAAGAAGCTTTTTGCTCACCTTATCTTCCAGCATGCTCAGCAAGTGTGGATTACAATATATATAACATATAAGATATAATTGCAGCCTATTTACGAACCAAAGCCTTAGATTAGTAATGCTCCCGGTTGTCCTCTCACGATACTATATGAGATCTTATTTAGGATTATGACTACCTGCTGCTGGTTCCAGCTGCAACCGAGTGTTTGCTGATATGGATCAATCCTTCTGTGTCTGCCATGGATTTAAGGTTATATCTCATGTGGCCTGTTTCAGCACTGGACAGCACATCCCATCATAGGTGAATGGATCATGTTCACGCATACCTTCTTCTCCGCATGGTAAAGATTTAACCTGCATTTGTGGATAACATGGAAAATTGTGTTCACAGACAATGATTTCTAGAGGTGTTAATGAGCCCATGAGGCGATTTCCATTACAGAATCATGAATGTTTTAAATGAAGTGAGAGCCCAAAGGTCACGGGCAACCAATATTGATTTTCCCCTTGTTCCATGTGCACAGAGGTTTCTCCAGATTCTTTGAAACTTTTTGATGATATTATGTACTGTACATGATTGCATATTGAACTGTTTTGCAATGGCATGTTGAGGAACATTATTCTAAAATTGTTCCACGATTTCCACAGAAGTCTTTACACAGATTGGTAAAGCTCCACCCATTTTTACTTCTGAGAGACTTTGCTTCTCTACGATCCACTATTTCTACCCAATCATCAATAACACTTATTTTTTTCAAACATTTGTTGCCAACAAATTTTAAATTTGTATTGTGAATAAAACATGGGTTGGTGATATTGGCAAATCATTGCATTCTGTTTTATTTACATTTTACACCACGTCCCAACTTTTTTGGATTTGGGGTTGTACTGGAACATCTTCCCAGAAAAGTATTTATTTTTCATAAGAGCAAATGGGGAGTAAATGTGGAATAGAATGTCATTACAAATAATAAAAAAAAAAACGACTACTGCACTTTTAAATTGAAATCTGTTTAATGGTTAGTAACCTGTTCTTGAGATTTCGTTGTAAATACGTGATCACTTATAAACCAGTTCCACCTCACGTCACCTCGGAACATCGTAAACCACATACTCTGTAGCTTCAGATATAATCAGCTTTATTTAAACTTTATCTTTTATACACGTTCATTTTTTTTCTCAAAGTCACATTCAACGTCCTCCTGTTTTTTTGTTTCTTTCTTACATAAATCAGAGTTAAAAACGGATATATAACACAAACCAAAATGTGATCAATGGAACTATTATAAAATGTGACTATTCAAACTCTGAGGTTTTCCATCCAGGGAGATGTAGAACATCTACTGGAATGGATATTGGTAACAGTAAGAACAAGTAGGAAAATCTCATTCTTATGCTCCTAACAGTGTGAGGCGTAGCAAGAGACTTTCAAACCAGTGATATCGTCGCTATGCAGTTTCTGTAAAATTTTACAGGATCTGTCTTTTCCAGGTTGTCTTGGATTTCCACAGGAAACATCTCCAAGAACGATAGAGCTGGGTTTGGTCCAGGTGGACACGAAGGCATTGCGGAAACTGATTCCTGCCCCAAACTCTCTGTGTCTCACCCCATGCTTTCTCACACCTCCCTGAGAGGGAAGAGAGGCAGGGATGTCATGGTCCTTCAAGCCATGGTTTCTTTCCCTGGCAGTCTTCTGTCATTGAAGGTGTGCATGTTTATTACTTCCTCGGTTTTGACGATGGTGGGAGGCTGAGGTTTCTGTTTGAGTCGCCGCTGGCACTTCAGGGACACTGTTAGCTCGTCCACCATGGCGCTACAAAACGATCGCTGGAGAAAAGGAGGAAAGTACTGATGATTGAACATGATCGAATTAATGGTTTATGTTCAAACAACTAGTTACATTCAAACATATTCCATAGATTAGTTTACCTTACTTTACCTAGTCTAATATTATCCAATGTAGTCTGGGATACTTGTGAAAACATAGCGCTGAAGTATGGAATGGGTGCTATGCTGGTTCTGTTGGTTCCTCCGTGTTTGACTGTAGGTGTGGGGCCTTCAGGTAACATCTTTTCTTCTGTTCTTCGTCTTAATAATTAATGATATCTTTGTCAAATTTGGACTCTTTCTTCCTTCCATTCCGCTGTCTAATTATTTTGTTTTTGTCTATTACCTTGTTGCATATTAACAAAAGGAACATGCCTGTGTCTCTAAAACCATTAGGTGTCTCTAAAACCTTTGACAGGCTTTGTACTCTGAATTAAATATGCAAGACTCAAAGTCTATTGTTTTCCAGTCTATTCTCCTGCGAGTCGAACATTGATTTTTTTCTACCCGACGCTTAACATATTCTTCATCAATGTACTTATTAATGAATCTGGATGGAGTGCATTTGGAGTGACTATGAAAAAAGTTGGAAGACAAAACAACTAAAAACATTGGAACTGACCTTTAGCACAGAAGTCAACGGACCCATTTAAGAGGCATTGACGATACCATTTTAAGAAAAAGGGCTGAGAATAAATTTTCATTAGGTACTAGATATACATCAAATACCATGAAGATTTCCTGGACAAAAGTTTCCTGGCCACACCTACTGTACACCCCACAAATGTCAAAGCATACAATTGATTTGATTTGGTAAGGAGCAGCTCAGGGGTCAAGATGTTGGACCTTTTTTTTCTTTTTGGAAGCTCTTGAGCAAAGCTCTTAACCCTCAAGATTTATATATAAAATAACTGCAAGTTGCTCTAGAAAAGGCAATTATGCTGAAAATGTAAATGTAGAGAACGTCTCATTCTATGACTGCATAATATTTGGCTTAGAAGTTAGAGTGGAAAAAGTCAAGTGTCCTTCACAGCCTTGACCTTCTAAACCGCGTTTAATACCTTTGGAATGAACTGGAAAATCATCTGAACCTCTTCACATCCTCAACGTCAGTGAACTCGCTAACGCATTCAACATCCTACATCCAAATCCTAATAGAACCTACCGTAAAAACGTATGAGATGATTTCCAAACAAGATTTACCTTCTCCATTTGTGCATTCCGTTTGGACTTGTAGAGCACTTCCCCCACGGCCACAAAAACAGAGAGAACCAAGCCTGCAGCCAGCACGATGAAGATGCCTCCAATGTTCTGCACTCCCAGCGCACTCGCCTCTTTGCTTTCCTCCTCCGGACAGCCGTTTCCTCGCCACCATTTCTCCTTCATCATGTGAAGCTTTCCTTCCTCTTGCAGCTGCAGGATCGCGATAGTGATCTTGTCTCGGTACGGAGAACCTATAAAGACAAAATAAACGGTACAGGGCCAGTCATCTTGTAGAACCCAAATTAAATTTGTTGTCTAGACACTCTTTGGTCTAGTATGATCTGCAGACACAGGTTGAATAACATACCCATTGGTGTTCCCACTCCATAGGCTTTGGAATCGATGAGGCCTCCGACCTGAGTGAGATTGCAGTTGCGCTGCGTGACAAACTCGATCGTGGTGGACTCCATGAGGAATGCGTAGTCGGAAGTCAGCACTCGCTGGATGCCTTCTTCCACACTCTTCACCATCACCGATTGCCTCCTGCTGTTCATGAACTCCCACATTTTATCATAAGTTGAAATTTTTGTCTTCTACATAAAGGAGAATCAGAAGAAAAAAAAAACCCAATTTTAAATAATTTGCTTTCATTTCGATGCAAGACAGGGTTCTGACTTCAAATCTAAAGGATGCAGAATTGTTCTAAGTAGAACTCCTTGAGGCACCTTGAAGAATGTCATGGTAGCTCCATCTTCAATGACACCATAGGGGATTTTGGTCTGCTTCGCCAGGTCATCAGCTGAGTCGATGGGAGACTCCATTCTCTCCACGGTGAGGAAGGCAGCTAGGTTCGCTGTGTACGATGAAATGATGATCAAGGTGAAAAACCACCAGATTCCTCCAACTATTCTGGTAGACAGAGCCTTGGGCATCAGCTCCGACCCTGGAGAGGACAGTACATTGGATAGGAAGGGCAATTGGCAGGACAGGGCAGAGAAGGATTTTTTAAAAAGGAGACTTGGTGAGGAGTGAACCATTTTACCAGGAAGGTTCCATTTGCTCCATCTAGGTGTAAATGTTTGATCATTAACCTCATCATTTATCAACATATTTTCAATCTGTGCTAGAGAACTATTAGTACTAACTACTTTGATCTTTACCGGCTTTATTTTCACTTACCTACAGAATTTGCCATTAGTTGAAAAAAAAAGATTTTTTTTATACACACAAATATGTTCAAACGTTATTTCTAGACATAAACTATGGAGATTACAGACCAAACATACCCAGACAATCCCCCCTAAGCATAAGTAGACTTAGAACTGGGTTAAACTCAATGGTTAAGACATTGGACTTCCACTCAGAAGGTCATGAGTTCAAATCTCAACACAGACAAGCTGTCATTACTGGGCCCTTGTGCAAGGCCCTTAACCTTCAACTGCTCAGTTGTATAAATAAGATGCTCTGGATAGAGGTGTCTACCAAATGTCATTAATATAAATGTAGAACAGAATAGAATAGAGACCTTGTTGGGTCTTACTTTCATGCACCCAAGGTAACTTCAATCCTCGTCACCACCTCCCACTGACCTCTATGGGGCGAACCACAGTGGCAAGGGACTCTGCAGTGTTCACACCCTAAGGGCACTGTCTCATCCTTCATTTTTTTTTTTTTGTTTTATCCATATTAAAATCCATATTCTCTCCAGGGTCTATAAAGAGTGACCTCTGGAAACTGCTTTATCATGCACTCTCAGGGATCAGCTAAAACTTGTCTGCTGGTGCTGTGAGTTTGGATCAAAGTGTATGCATGCTATGCGTATGGTAAAAAGAAAAAAAAAGAGTTTGATGTCTGATGTCTGATGTGTAATCTGGCAAATGGGGACATGCCGTAATTTTCGATAGCTGTCCTGCTGTCAAATGCAAGCCAGGAAACATACGGATTTTGCATGGATTTATACTGTGTAGCTCCCTAACCAAGAACATCATTTCATCCGGCTGGACGTAAAGATGTATATGCAAAAGTAAATATCTGTAGCTAAGTTATAAAGAGACGTCTCTATTGCGTTAGACAGAGTCCTTTGCAGCCTGTAGTACCAGCTCGAAACCAGACGGGGGCCCCAGAGAAGCCAACTGGGCTAAAGTGAGCCAGATAAGAGCACAGCACGGACAGGCTGAAGCGTCTACCTTGTTGCATGAGAGCCCCAACTCCGAACCAGAAACTATTTAGTAGAGTGAAGTTATTTTCCACCATGTCAGAATCAGGGTTACAGGGATGAGGATTATACCACTCATACGGGCTGAACCTGATGCAGAGAAAAAAAGAGATAGAAAATGTGGTTAGACAGGTGTAGACGAGACATGGATTGACTGAGCTTGTATTTTTTTATTAAGTCGGTGTCGTTCCAGCCGATTTAATAGTCACCCGCTGAAGCTTTGTTCTCCAAGTAGCTCTTATTGCAATAACTGTTTTTTAATGGTCCACCAATCCACCTTGATTAAAGGCTCCAGAGTATATCTTCGTAAATGTTAAGAACGTCTGTCTGTGAATCCGTGGAATTCATAACGTAAAGCAGAGCACCTTAAACGTGACCTACACACTCGATTTCCTCTCCTGATTGGCCAACAATCCAACATGATTTGCTACACTATACAGACAAAACTACTGGATCACATGACTTGTCCAGCCATAATGTGGAATCGGATGTTCAAAAAGCACACGAGTCTTAGAGTCAGGTGTCCACAAATGTTTTTGACTGCTGCTTCCTTGTATTATTTTTTAAATAAAGTTTAGTGTCTGATGTCTTTTGTGTTTCTTTATAGATAGCTTGCTTTAAATCAATGCAAAATACAAACCAAACTTACCCATCATACCCCAAACATACATTGAAATGTCCTATGCATATTCTGAACCAGCTTGGGTGACAATCGAGGCTTTTCCTTTTAGGTATCATCGTGCCAGTAACACTGAGTCACACAACTTCAACCACAACACTTCTCAGGGCGTCGGAATAACGAGACCCCGACTCGAAAGCCTTGCGATCAAACTAAATGGATTTTTGGAGGATTTTTCCTCTCATGACAGAATATTGTTTGGTTTCTCCACCCACGTTGACATGTTACCTGGCTATGACAAACAGCACGCAACTGACACCCAAGCAAGCCAGCAGAATATACATCCAGATATCAGGGGAAAGCGGGTTGAGAAAGGAGAAGACGCCGGGGTTGGTGCCGTTGGGTTTGCGGTACAGGATGCTGATGCCGAGAGTCATGAAGGGCTTGGAAAAATCGATCACCTTCTCTCGGACATATGTGATGGCCAAGGGAGCCACTGCCAGATCCACCTTCTGTCAAACACAACAGCAAATACAAGAAATTCATCAAATATATTAATTTCATGTTAATTGTAACCTTCTGATATAAATATAAATATATATAAATTAGAGCTGTCAATCAATTCAATGTTTTAATCACGATTAATCGCACGATTTTCATCTGTTCTAAATGTACCTTCAATGAATACTTCTCAAGTTTTTAATACTCTAATCAACATGGCCATAGACAAATATGGACACTTTATGCAAATGTAGGTTTATTATTAGCGAAACCAGACTCAACATAGAGCATGAAGACAAAACATTCTTGTAAATGATTTAAAATAATGATGGCATTTTAAATGAAGTAAATAATCAGGACACCAAACGGGACCTTCGCTATGTTTCCACACGGACGGTTTTAATTGCCGGATGTGTGCATAATGGCGGATTTTGTTGCTTATTGCATGATTTTGGTGCTTGTTTAGTGTTTAGAATTATTTTCTGGTGGAGTTTTATATATATATAGTATATATGGTATATATAAGTAAAGAAAAGACGAATAAATGTGTGTTGTGTTGCAGGTTTTTAATTTCTCCTCTTTTTGTTTATATTTTAAATAAACAATTGTCATACAGAAACGTGAGCTGCATCAATCGCACGTTAATAAAATGAGCGTGTTCATTAAAATGAGTGACAAATGTATTCCAGCCGTATGTGGATCCTCTCCAAACTGTTTCCACAAACTTGTAGGCGATTGGATTGGGCGTCTTTGGATGTGCAAGCATGAAATTTTCCCTTCATTAGAACTAGAAGAGCTGAACCTGTTCCAGCATGAAAATGCCCCTATGCACAAAGCCTGCTCCATGAAGATATTACATAGTATGGACGGACTGGACAGATCTCGAGTGACCTGCTATAAACCTTATTTAAAATTTTTGGTACGAACTGGAATGCTGATTGCACTCCAGGTCATAAAAAAAATACCAATTCCAAGTTTGATCATTTTATGAACACAAATTGACAACAAATCAGTGTTTAAAGGTTCAACAGGAGGTTCAGTGTCAGATTTTTTCCATCCACCATCACCCTACTGAACTCTACACTACACCATATGAAGACTGTGTATAATTTTGCATATTGTAAATGGTTATATCCCTCATTTGTTTACACATATTGTGCCCTACATCATAATCAGAATCAGGTTTATTAGCCAAAGTGACACAAGAGAGAAATCTGGCTCCACCTGTTGGTGACTCTTATAAGTACACACATAAATAACTATACATTCAGCTTGGACTATACATACATACTTTACTAATAGTTCACATATACTGTATACATACTAAGTGTACTCAGCATCTGCACATTTATCCAAAATATAGTATCATTTTCTACATAATATACTGAAATACTGCAATTTTATTGAACCAATCTGAAGTTTTGCCAATGAAAAAACATTATTATTGAGAGTAATAAATGATGCTGACAAGGTAGGCGGTCATTTCAACAAGAATCCACAAGGGGTCAGGTTTTATCACACCGATCACACGCCTAATTTATTCCAGTAAGTGTTCGCTGTGTTGGATGATTGAGTGTTTTTAAACATGGACATGCTTTGGCTACAGTGTCTCTTTAATAGTGTCCCAGGAGAAAGGATTAACAATGCTCTTACAGCTTGCCAACGCTCTCATCCATCTCCTGCAGCTGTCATTCACTCTCGAGGCCACCGTTCCCTATACGTCCCAATTGAAGAACGTGAACTGTACGCTACACAGGCAGGCAACATCTGGACTGATATCTTGTGGGGAGATTTTGGCCTGGTATTTTTGGGGTTTGTTTATCCTCTTGAGATGTAAAGAACTGCAAAATTACTATATGGACAAAATTGTAGACACAATGAGTGGAATTTGCTCTTATAGTAACCCAACCCCCCCACTTTTTTACATTTTTTGGAGATTTGTGCTTATTCGAGTCAATTATGGATGTAAATGAGCTAAAGAGTGTTAAAATTCATCCCATTACTGTACTGCTGGAACCCTTTTGGATCTTCTCCTTCGTCTGAAAGTGAAACTTTCATGCTATCATGTAATCACGTGAGAGTTGCGGAAACGTGTCGGAGAAGTACTGCATCCGTTACGGCTGCTCAATATTTTCATTAAGGGTGATACAATTGTTCTGAAGAATGGAGGTCATCTGTGTAATAAAGTTCCAGAGGCTTTTTTAAGGAGTCCTGAAAACCTTCTGGTGGCACACGGTTATTGTGGTGAAAGTCTTCGAATCTGTTTTCTATATAACTGTACATGTGCATCTTCTCTGCTCAGTGACCTGGTGGAAAGGAACAATATACTGATATCCACCTTAAACCTGCTTAAATTCTTTCTTTTTTTCTTTTTTCCTTCCTTTCTTCCTCATTCCCTTCTTTCTTTCTTTCTTTCTTTCTTTCTTTCTTTCTTTCTTTCTTTC